>QRFJ01003276.1:85441-241620 GCA_006176705.1 Cocos nucifera
ATGGTTCGATCCATGATGAGCTTCACAGACCTCCCTGATTTTCTTTGGGGACACTCATTGTTAACTTCAATCTATCTACTGAATAGGGTTCCCTCTAAAACCGTTCCTACCACACCGTATGAGATATGGCACGGTAAGAAACCAAGTCTGAGTCATCTCAGAATTTGGGGTTGTCCGGCTCATGTCAAAAGACAACAAGCGGACAAGTTAGAGTTTAGGTCCTTCAGAGCTCGATTCATAGGATATCCTAAAGAGTCATTAGGATACTATTTCTACATTCCAGAAGACCACAATGTGATTGTGAGTCGACATGCCATCTTTCTTGAAAAATAGTTTATTCAAGATAGCGGCATTGGAAAGCAGATCAAGCTTGATGAGAAAGTCTCACAAGCAGAACGAGCTAAGGACCAAGTGGAACCAAATCAGGTTGAGCCAATAAGAACACTACCTCCTCCACCTCGTAGATCGGAAAGAGTTTTCCCGTCCCCCTGAAAGATACTTAGGTATTATTTCAGAGGATGTAGAGGAAATGTTCCTCGTAGGTAATGGTGCTCATGGTGATGATCCCAAAACCTACAACGAGGCGATATCAGATATCGACTCCGAGAAATGGCTAGAGGCAATGCAGTCAGAAATTGACTCGATGCACTCAAACCAAGTCTGGACCTTGGTAGATCCACCAGAAGGTATAGTACCTATTGGGTGTAAATGGATCTTCAAGAGAAAGATTGGTGCAGATGGGAATGTGGAGACATTCAAGGCTAGACTGGTGGCAAAAGGTTATAGTCAACGCGAAGGCATTGACTATCAGGATACCTTTTCCCCAGTAGCTATGCTAAAATCCATCCGCACATTGCTTGCTGTTGCAGCCTATTTCGATTATGAAATATGGCAAATGGACGTGAAAACGGCATTCCTAAATGGATATCTTGAGGAAGATATCTATATGGAACAGCCGCTAGGTTTCACATCCAGTGATACTGATCACAAGGTTTGCAAGCTGCAAAGGTCCATATATGGACTTAAGCAAGCATCTCGGAGCTGGAACACTCGTTTCAATGATGTGATCAAAAAGTTTGGTTTCATCAAAAATGAAGAGGAACCATGTGTTTTCAAAAGGGTCAGTGGGAGCGCTGTTGTCTTCCTCGTATTGTACGTGGATGACATCCTCCTTATTGGGAATGATATTCCTATGTTGACATCAGTCAAGATGTGGTTGTCCAAGGAATTCTCCATGAAAGACCTAGGTGAAGCATCCTTTATTCTAGGAATTAAGGTCTATAGGGATAGACCGAATAGGATGCTAGGACTTTCACAGAAGATGTACATAGAGGAAGTACTAAAGAGGTTTAGTATGGAAAACTCTAAGAGGGGATTAATACCCTTCAGACATGGTATTCATCTTTCCAAGAAGATGTGCCCCAGCACACCTGAGGAAATAGAACGCATGAGCAAGATCCCTTATGCTTCTGCAATAGGGAGCCTCATGTATGCCATGCTATGTACACGACCTGATATAGCCCATGCTGTGAGTGTCACAAGCAGATATCAGTCAAATCCAGGTGAAGAACACTGGACTTCTGTGAAATGTATCCTTAAGTACTTGAGAAGAACTAAGGATATGATGTTGGTCTTTGGTAACGGAGAACTCCAAGTCCAGGGATACACAGACTCGGACTTTCATGTCCGATATAGATGATCGAAAGTCGACATCTGGAAGTCTGTTTGTGTGCAATGGTGGAGCTGTCAGCTGGAAGAGTTCCAAGCAAACGTGATAGCAGATTCCACCATGGAAGCAGAATATATCGCTGCATCAGAGGCTGCAAAGGAAGCATTCTGGTACAAGAAGTTTGCTGCAGAAATTGGAGTAATGCCATCAGATGCCATTCCTCTATTACTGCGACAACAATGGCGCCATAGCCCTTGCTAAGGAGCCGAGGTCTCACCAGAAATCCAAGCACATTGAGCGGCGATACCACCTCATCCGCGATTACCTTGAGAAGGGTTACGTCGAGGTCAAGAGAGTCAACTCCGCAGATAATGTGGCAGACCCACTTACAAAGCCGTTGGGCCAGCAGAAGATCGAAGCCCACCTTGAGAAGATGGGACTTAGACTTGTAGCCAATTGGCTTTAGGACAAGTGGGAGATTGTTAGATATATGTGCCCTAGAAGCCAGAATTGGCTGACACTTGTAATACACTTCTAGGGGCAAAATTATAATTTTGACTATAATCAATAAAATGGGTTATTTTCTATCACATATGTGTATTTAGTGTCTGTGATACATCCTTTGAGTTAATGGTAATGATAATTCATATTTTCAAGAGTTGAAAATTTAAGACATGAATAATCATTATTAACTCATAAACATGCTCCCGACCATAGGATCATCACGAGGATGGTGATTGATCCGGAAGGTTGGTGTACAATCGCTTCTCTTTAGTAGATGAGTCTTGAGTCTACGGTGTGGAGACACCGGAGCGAGAGTACAGGTACTCGTTAGAGAACGAGGGCACTGAGCGTGACCACCTCGAGTAGTCATTAGGAAGTCTACCTTCTCGTCAATGACTGACTCGATGCTGCAGTAGTGTGTCTGGTTCTTTGACCTGAGATGCATCGGCAGTTCACCTTGAGGGTGTTATAGTTTGACTACACCATTACTCGGTCTCCTAGCCATATGGAACCCTGAGGTGTATGTTGGCTATAGCATGTTCATTGTAGGAACTGGATTGCATCAAGATGGAATCTATCTACCTCGGTGGTAGAGGAGCAGCCCTATGATGATCATGAGAATCAAGTCCAGAAATCCATGGCCATGGTAGAGTGAAATAATAGAAAGAGTTTCTATTTAGATTTTCACATTGGACTCGAATCGAATGATTACATCATATGACAGAGACTAGGGTTTGACGAGTTCACCTTAACCCTAATCTGATCGGGGCTCAAGATAGAAGAACTTAATCACACAGGTAGCTGCACCAAGAGGTTCGCATTCAGCTCTGATGGGTTGCCACCATATACTGCTAGGTGTCACTGGTGGATTTTGGGAGCAATTAGAATGATTTAGATGATCGATCATTCTAGCTGTTCGAATCAGAAGAGTTCTGATCCATCGAAAGGAGTTTCGATGATGTCGATGATAGAGATCATGACATATCCCATTACCATACAGAACTGAACCTAACTGGGTCACACAAACAAGGGTTTGAATCTGGTGATCATCAATTGAACTGATCTAGTTCAATTGATCTGAATGAGATTCAATTAGGTTCAAGGAAATCGTGCTAGCACTCGATTGAACCTAACGTTCTTCTTTTACTATCATAAATAAGTTGTCCTGACTGAGCCAAAGGAGTTTGTGCTCAATCAGAGGCCTTCATATGGTCTGACTGGAGGTTGTCCAAGTCAGAAAAGGTTGTCTTATTTGTAAGACATTACCTGCCATTTTTGGTCACCTGCCATTTCTTGTTCTTTGACTTTGGTCAAAAGTCTACCTTTGACTGGTCAAACGTTGACCATTGACACTTTGACTTTTGACCACATGTCATGCACCTATTGGAGAGCTGGTGGGGGCCTGTCCCCCTGCCAGAACCTGGCAAGGAGAAGGGCGCACGCCAAGGGTGGCGTGAGCCCAAGTTGGAGGCGCCTAGGAGTCCTTGTTGGACAAGGACTCCATCCTCCTTTTTGGATTCCAATTAGAGTTCTACTAAGAATCCAACTTTGACTGGTCTTAGGCGCCCTCTAAGGAGGAATCCAGGGGTCTCTATTCCCAACCAATCAGATTTAGATCTGATTTCACAAAGGGTTGTGATTGGTTGGGAGGAAGAGGAGTTGGATCACAGCTTAGTCTATAAATAAGACCCTGCGCCCAACTCCTAATTCTAATTGAGAAATTGAGAAACCCCACGCCCCAAGGCTGCCTCTCCCCTCCTTCCTCCATGCCATAGTCTCTTCTCCCCTCTGCTCTCCACGTCCAAAAGGAGTTTTGGACTTAGGTTGGTGCGATTCAGATCAAAGGAAAGGCGATCAAAAGCAAGAAGGCTGCGCTGCTGCAAAAGGACGACTGCAGATCTTCAAAAGAGTTTTGAAGATCCTCCAGATCAGATCCAGATCTGATTTTTGGAGGTGTGATAGAGAAGAAGAGGATCTCCAGATCCAACCCGAGTGGATACCGGTAGAGGCCAGGCGCTTGCGTGGCTAAGATCCAGAACCTTCCGCTGCAAACAGGATCATCAACAGGGTAATAGGATTACCCAAATCAGGTAAATTAAATTTGATTTAATTTATCTTAATTTATTTTATTTATTAATTATAATTAAAATAATAAGAATCAGATCTGAAACATATCAAGATCTGATTGGATCAAGAAAAAATTTTTGAAATATATCTCTTGATCTAATCAGATCTGAACGAACCTGGATCCGGAAAATCAGGATTTTCCTTCACCTGGATTCATGCAATTGGAGAAGCCAAGTTTTCAAAACAAGTCAGTGATAGTACTCTCAATCAATCCTAATACTAATTCTGTTATGTCACTTTCCTGGCTCTGCCTATATAAGAGACCCTCCAGATACATTCTCTCTCTAAGCTCTCCTCTTTGCTCTTAATTCTCCTAAGTACTCTATTCTTGTTGGCTGGAAAACTAACTTGACCGTTAGAGGATCCTGCCGGAGCCACCCACTTTCGGTTTGGACTTTACCTTGTAGGTCTCGTCAGCGACCTCATCTTCTCCAGCTCCAGCGAACTTCGGCGTCAACATGGTTTTCTGCACCAACACTCATTGACATTCCATCGAGTTGAGATACATTAGGAAGAGTCCATTGTGAGACTATGTTATTTCCTTGAGATAGGTTAAAAACTCCCATTAAGGCATATACTTCTTCGATCTCATCAAAGAACCTTAAGGATTTTTCTAATTTATTTCTTTACTTCACATCCGAATTTTTGAACTTTTCAAAGCTTTCAGATTTATATCTCACACGTCCCATACCATGAACAGTCACTAATATAAGTGATGAAGTAAAGAGAATCACCCCGGACTAGCTCATCAAATGGGCTACATACATCAAAATGTATCAGGACAAGTATATTAGCGGTCCTCACCCGATGTCCCACAAAGGGTGGTTTGGCCATTTATCCTTGAAGGCAAAATCCATAAATCAAAAATGACTCGAGAGTCGATGAGCCTAGGAGCTCATGCTTTTCTAATTTATTTATTTTATCCTCTCCAATATGATCAAACCTAAGGTATCATGCATATTTAAGTCTATCTTATTTATGGATCTCTCAGATCCTACGGCACTCACTATCCACTCAGATACTAATATCAAGTAGATCCAACATACTTTCTAAAGGCATGTCCCCTATTCCTTTTCTTTAGGTTCTCCAGGTATACAGGAACCCTTCCATTTGAACTGTTCAAGGTCCCATCAATAGTCACCAATATGTCCAACAACTCCGTCAAGATGCAATCGATTATATTTATGTGGTAGTTTATTATAAACTTCCATATGAACTGGTAAGGAATTGCAAGATCAAATCCATTCTCAACTCCTTGTATATGGTCATACCGAGCTTCTCAAGCTCATCCAGGCTCTTAATCAAGGTCAAACAATGATTATGAGCTGACTGTCCTTTAGTCAATGTCGGACGGTTTGATAACATAGGGATGCCCTGGTTAGCTTAACTTCTTGTAACTTAAAACCATTTTAGGTTCCTGAGCCGGTCTTTATAATTTGATTAGTTAGTCAATTGGTTCTAAATTTGTGAGGATTGAAACCCAATTTTTAATTCTATCGAAGAGTAGAGATTCTAGTTAAATATTTGTACTTAATTTTAAATTTGTTCAAGGGACTTTAAAAAATAAATTAGACTCCCACTATTCTCATGGATCTCTCACTCCCCCGTGGAGATATGGAACTAAAATTCCTAGTGGGTACTGCGGTCCCACCAATATGCGTGCACCTCATCTGATAGATATTTGTGACATGCTATACCGATAAGTGGACAACCATTGTCCAATGCTTCTCAAGCATGTTGCAGCGATTGGTCTCTAAGTAATAAAGCCTTACCGTGCCCGGTTATTAGCTCAATCCTTAATTAAGTTAGACCCACCATTCGATACATAGATAAAGCCATCATTAGTGTTAGATATGTGTGCTCTAAAAGCCAGAATTGGCTGACACTCGTTGTACACTTCTAAAGGCAAAATTATAATTTTGACTATAAATAATAAAATGGGTTATTTTCTATCATAATGTGTATTTAGTGTTTGTGATACATCCCTTGAGTCAATGGTAATGATAATTCTTATTTTCAAGAGTTGAAAATTTAAGACAAATTTTCGTTATTAACTCATAAAATGCTCCCGACCGTAGGATCATCATGAGGATGGTGATTGATCTGGAAGGTTGGTGTACAATCGCTTCTTTATAATAGATGAGTCTTGAGTCTACGATGTAGAGACATCGGAGCGAGAATATAGATACTCGTTAGAGAACGAGGACACTGAGCGTGACCACCTCAAGCAGTCATAAGGAAGTCTATCTTCTCATCGATAACTGGCTCGAAGCTGCAGTGGTGTGTCTGGTTCTTTGACCTGAGGTGCATCGGCAGTTCACCTTAAGGGTATTATAGTTTGACTACACCATGACTCGGTCTCCTAGCCATTCGGAATCCTGAGGTGTATGTTGGCTATAGCATGTTCATTGTAGGAATTGGATTGCACCAAGAGAAAATCTATCTACCTCAGTAGATAAGGAATAGCCCTATGATGATCATGAGAATCAAGTCCATAAGCCCATGGCCATGGTAGAGTGAAATAATAGAAAGAACTTCTATTAAGGTTTTCACATCGAACTTGAATCAAATGATTAAATCATATGACAGAAATTAGGATTTGACGAGTTCACCTTAACCCTAATCTGATCGGGGCTCAAGATAGAAGAACTTAATCACACATGTAACTGCACCAAGAGGTTTATTTTCAATTTTGATAGGTTACCACCATATATTGCTAGGTATCACTGGTGGATTTTGGGAGCAATTAGAATGATTTTGATGATCGATCATTCTAGTTGTCTGAATCAAAAAAGTTTTGATCCATCGGAAGGTGTTTCGATGATGTCAATGATAGAGATCACGACATATCCCATTACCATACAGAACTAAATCTAACTGGATCACACAAACAAGGGTTTGGATCTGGATATCATCAATTGGACTAATCAAGTTCCATTGATTTGAATTAGATTCAATTAGGTTCAAAGAAATCGTGCTAGCACACGATTGAGCCTAATGTTCTCCTTCTACAATCATCAAAAGTTGTCTCGACTGAGCCAAATGTGTTTGGGCTCACTCAAGTACCTTTACTTGGTCTGACTGGAGCTTGTCTAGGTCAGAAAAGGATTGTCTTAATTTATGAGATAAATTTGAGACAACATCTGCCATTTTCCATCACCTGCTAATTCTTATCTTTTGACTTTGGTCAAACGTTGACCTTTGACACTTAGATATCTGCCCATGTGTCTTGCACCCATAGGAGAGCAGATAGGGGCTTGTCCCCTTGCTAGAAAGAGGAAAGAAGGGGGCGCACGCCTCCCATAGAAGAGCAGATAGGGGCTTGTCCCCTTGCTAGAAAGAGGAAAAAAGGGGGCGCACGTGCGCCCAAGGATAGGAACGCCTGGAGTTTCATACAGATGGGACTCCATGTTGCTTCTTGGAATCAAACTAGGTGGCGCCAAAGGACTCTGCTTTGACCAATCTTGGCGCCACCTAAGGGTGTTGGAGGAGGGGCTCTTATCTGATTGGATCAGGTGATGTCATCCCACCAATCATATTTAGATCTGATTGCACGAAGAGACGTGATTGGTCGGGATGATGTGACATTGCATGGTGCAGCAGGGTCTATATAAACCCTGTCTGCGCCTAGCTTTGAAGAGGTTCTCCCCTTGCCCATGCCACATAGCCATCTCCCTCTCCTCCATGCCTACCTCTGATCCTCTCTCCTCTTCACGCCCAAAGGGCTTTAGGCTTCAGTTTGGTGCGATCCAGGCAAGAAAAAGGCGACAAGAAAGGAAGAAGGCAGCACTGCTGCAAGAGACGACATTGAATCTTCAAAAGTTGTTTTGAAGACCTTCAAGATCAGATCCAGATCTGATCTTTGGAGGAAAGATTGAGAAGGAGATATCCAAATCCTACTCGAGTGGATACCGATAGAGGCCAAGTGATTTCGTGGCTACATCTAGAACCTCAGGCAATCAATAGGATCATCACAGGATAATAAGATTACCCAAGAACAAGGTATAAATTAAATCTGATTTAATTTATTTTATTTTTATTTTATTAGATCCATCAAATCAGATCTCATTTAGATCTAAGAGAAAAATTTTTAAAATATTCCTCTTGATCAAATCAGATCTGAACGAATCTGACTCGGGAAACAGATTTTTCCCTTCAACTAGGTCCCTCACCGTGCCTGGTTATTGGGCCCAACCCCATCATTACCTAGCAACATCTCATGCTAATAGGGTGGTTGCATCTTTCCAATACAACTAAACCACTGTAACCAGCCGAGAACAATCAACACCAGAAGAACGCCCGCACTTCTACAATAGTGGAAGACCTAGGACTTAATATTTATGGGGCGGTTTGGATTTAGGTCTCATCTAAATTAAGTCAACATAATCTTATGTCTAACCGACCAAATTTAGGTCAGCACAATCTCATGTCTGACTAACCTAGTCTGCATGGGTGAACACGAATGACTAACCAACCTTATTTAAGACTTAATCAACCAAGTCGGCCAAGTAAGTGAGATCGATGGGAGGGTCACTGATACTTGCCTTAGACACCATTGGATTGGCCAAGCATGGTCCCAATTAAAAACCATCGATCAAGACTTGTCTTAGACATTAATTGGTCAATTAGAATTAAATAGATCAACCTAGCGACTCAAGCTCAATCCATTGAGCCAAATTAGATCTTGGGTTAATCAATTCACAACAAATATGAATCGATATGACCAACTACAACTAAACTCGATCTTGAGCCCCTTTAACCTAATCCTAATCAACTATTGATTAGGTTTGGTTAACTGCTCAAAATCGACAACAGTTTCAACTTGATCTAATCAAAGATCCTAATTGTAGTCCAATCATTAAACCTAATTGTTCTACCCATACCCTCATGCATAACCTAAAATTCAGATTCTAAAAATAATTTTTAGATTATGTTTAAGTGCATGAATTAATGGTTTATGATCTCAAAACATTTTTCAGATCTAAATCTAAAATCATATATCTCATATATGGTATTTTAGATCTAAAATCTATTAAATATATATCACATATATAATTTTTTTCAGATCTAAAACTAACATGGCACATATCTCATACATGCAAAATCAGATCTAGAATTATGATTAAAATAATTTGAAAATACTTTTCAAAAGCCCCATTCGCATCGGACTAATTCGCATTGTACTAGGACAATCTTATGTCAGTCCGACGCAAACCTTAATCATTTTAATTTTAGATCTAACATTAAAGAAGACATATCTAATTTGTCTAATTTCAGATCTGAGATGGACATATAAAATCCTATCTTATGTTCAATCAAATTTCTAAAATTTGAAAAACATCCTTAACATCATTGATCACATCAAGATTAATCTCTATCTATGAACATCATCTCATGCATGAACATATAATAAAGATAAAATTTAGATCTAATTAAATTCAGTTCACATAAAAATTAGATTAAGAATTTTAGATGCACGAACATAAGAAATCAGACTTTTCAGATCTAAAAACAGATTTTCAGATCTTGAAAACCATCGCATGAACATCAACCAATCTGAATTTTAGATCTGAAAATAGATTTTCAGATCGCGAAATCCATCACATGGATTTCAACCATTTAGATTTTCAGATCTGAAACAGATTTTCAGATCTCGAAATCCATCTTCTTTCCATAATCATTCATAATTTCAGATCTAAAACAGATTTTCAGATCTAAAAATCATCTGCATGAATGATTAAAATTCAGATTTTCAGATCTAAAAACAGTTTTTAGATTTGAAATCTAGATCTTAATCTTGCAATTATGAGATGGCTCTGATACCACTATTGGATTTTGTCATCACATGGCGAAAGATATGCATGCAGAAATTTTAAGATTTAAAATGCAACGGAATAGAAATTTCAAAACAATTTTCAATTAGATCTAACCTAATCTAGCATGCATTGAAATCAAATCTCATAACCCAGGAATCATCATGATATACAAGATTAAAGATCTAAAAGAGAATCTGAATTTCATACCTTTATGCGGATAGATCTTCACCACAATCTGATAATCCATGGATATCTTCATAATCTGCTGAACTTATGATCCAATAATCTACATATGTCTCCAAGGTCCATTTGTAGCCACACAAGTGCCCGGCCTCTATGAGTACCCACCAAGGCTGATCTGATTAGGAGGTCTCGATCTCACCGGGATGCTAGCTTCCTTACAGAGATCGCTCCTTGGATTGTCGAATCAGTTGGATCTTTTGATTCTCTTCTTAAGAGAATCAAAACGATCTATAGGAGGAATTCAAAATCAGATCAAATCTGATTTCTTTTTCCACCTCTCTTCTCAAGAGAAAAATCAAGATATACAAAAGAAGATAAGAGATTAGATCTCTTGTTCTTCCTTCTTGTCCAACCCTTGAACTAGATCTGAGAAGAGGAAGAGAACCATCCATCTCATGGACCAAGAAAATAAATCGAATCAAATCTGATTTTAATGTCCAACTCTTGAACATCTTTGGAAGAGAGGAAGAGGGAGACATGTCCCATCTTTGGATAAGGAGAAAGGGAGAGAGGTTACCTGTAACAACCAACCTTTGGTTGTAAGAATGAAGAGATAGGAAGAGGGGCGCCCCATGCTTCTTCTCATTGAAAAAGCCTCATGTCATCTCCCTTTTTGAATGCCACCTTGATCTCCTCTCATCCAATGCCCATCAGCCCTCATGCCCACCTTTTGATCTTATCAACTCCAGGGAGTGAAGGAAAATCCTGATTTCCCGGTCCAGGTTCGTCCAGATCTGATCAGATCAAGAGATATATTTTAAAATTTTTTCTCTTGATTCCAATCAGATCTTGATATGTTTCAGATCTGATTCTTATTATTTTAATAAATAAAATAAAATAAGATAAATTAAATCAAATTTAATTTACCTGATTTGGGTAATCCTATTACCCTGTAGATGATCCTGATTGCAGCGGAAGGTTCTGGATCTAGCCACGCAAGCGCCTGGCCTCTACCGGTATCCACTCGGGTTGGATCTGGAGATCCTCTTCTTCTCTATCACGCTTCCAAAAATCAGATCTGGATCTGATCTGGAGGATCTTCAAAACTCTTTTGAAGATCTACAGTCGTCCTTTTGCAGCAGCGCAGCCTTCTTGCTTTTGATCGCCTTTCCTTGATCTGAATCGCACCAACCTAAGTCCAAAACTCTTTTGGACGTGGAGAGCAAGAGGAGAAGAGACTATGGCGTGGAGAAGGAGGGGAGAGGCAGCCTTGGGGCGTGGAATTTCTCAATTGAATTGCATTCTCATTAGGGTTGGGCGCAGGGTCTTATTTATAGACCTCTTGTGATCCAACTCCTCTTCCTCTCAATCAATCACAACCCTTTGTGAAATCAGATCTAAATCTGATTGGTTGGAATAGAGACCCCTGGATTCCTCCTTAGAGGGCGCCTAAGACCAGTCAAACTGGATTCTTAGTAGAACTCTGATTGGAATCCAAAAGGGAGGTGGAGTCCTTGTCCAACAAGGACTCCTAGGCGCCTCCTACTGGGCTCACGCCACCCTTGGCGTGCGCCCTTCTCCTTGCCAGGTTCTGGCAGGGGGACAGGCCCCCACCAGCTCTCCAATAGGTGCATGACATGTGGTCAAAAGTCAAAGTGGTCAATGGTCAACGTTTGACCAGTCAAAGGTAGACTTTTGACCAAAGTCAAAGAACAAGAAATGGCAGGTGACCAAAAATGGTAGGTAATGTCTTACAAATAAGACAACCTTTCTAACTTGGACAACCTCCAGTTAGACCATATGAAGGCCTCTGATTGAGCACAAACTCCTTTGGCTCAGAGACAGGACAACTTATTTATGATAGCAAAAGAAGAACGTTAGGTTCAATCGAGTGCTAGCACGATTTCCTTGAACCTAATTGAATCTCATTCAGATCAATTGAACTAGATTAGTTCAATTGATGATCACCAGATTCAAACCCTTGTTTGTGTGACCCAGTTAGGTTCAGTTCTGTATGGTAATGGGATATGTCATGATCTCTATCATAGACATCATCGAAACTCCTTTCGATGGATCAGAACTCTTCTGATTCGAACAGCTAGAATGATCGATCATCTAAATCATTCTAATTGCTCCCAAAATCCACCAGTGACACCTAGCAGTATATGGTGGCAACCCATCAGAGCTGAATGCGAACCTCTTGGTGTGCAGCTACCTGTGTGATTTAGTTCTTCTATCTTGAGCCCTGATCAGATTAGGGTTAAGGTAAACTCGTCAAACCCTAGTCTCTGTCATATGATATAATCATTCGATTCGAGTCCAATGTGAAAACCTAAATAGAAACTCTTTCTATTATTTCACTCTGCCATGGCCATGGGCTTCAGGACTTGATTCTCATGATTATCATAGGGCTGCTCCTCTACCACCGAGGTAGATAGATCCCATCTTGATGCAATCCAGTTCCTACAATGAACATGCTATAGCCAACATACACCTCAGGGTTCCATATGGCTAGGAGACCGAGTAATGGTGTAGTCAAACTATAACACCCTCAAGGTGAACTGCCGATGCATCTCAGGTCAAAGAACCAGACACACTACTGCAGCATCGAGTCAGTCATTGACGAGAAGGTAGACTCCCTAATGACTACTCGAGGTGGTCACGCTCAGTGCCCTCGTTCTCTAACGAGTATCCTGTACTCTTCGCTCCGGTGTCTCCACACCGTAGACTCAAGACTCATCTACTAAAGAGAAGCGATCGTACACCAACCTTCCGGATCAATCACCATCCTCGTGATGATCCTATGGTCAGGAGCTGTTTATGAGTTAATAATGATTATTCATGTCTTAAATTTTCAACTCTTGAAAATATGAATTATCATTACCATTAACTCAAAGGATGTATCACAGACACTAAATACATAGGTGTGATAGAAAATAACCCATTTTATTAATTATAGTCAAAATTACAATTTTGCCCCTAGAAGTGTATTACAAGTGTCAGCCAATTCTAGCTTCTAGGGCACATATATCTAACAGGGAGGCACCCACACCCATCCCTCTATTTAAACTAAAGGGTGATTAGGGATAAGATGGAGTTGGATTAAAACTCCTCATCTAAGTTGCCGCCGCCACCTCCTAAAAATTCTCCATGCCTACACATGACTCACGCTCTCCTTTCTCAATGTGAAACCATTCCATGCCAAGAAAATAGGGGCATAAACTCCCTTAGGGCATGGGGCTTGATGGGCCTGATCTCTTTGTTTGATTTGGTCAAGGTCTAGTCCAAAAACCAAGAGGAAGTTGGAATCCAATTTAGATTGGGTTAAGTCCAATCCCATTAGACTAATGAAACCCAATCTAAGTCAAATTAAAATTTTATCTAATCAAATTAAATCAGATTTAATTTGACTAAGACCCTATCCCAATCAAATATTGCTAAAGGTTAGGTCCAACCTAATTTATATAGGTTTGGGTCAAGTATTCATTAAGTCTAATCTCATTAGACTTGTGAAAACTAATTTGAGTCAAATCTAAATCCAATCAAATTAAATCTGATTTAATTTGATTAGGACCCAATCCCAATATTTGATCAAATCAAATAATATGCAATAATTGCAATTTAGTCCTCTTATAACTTACTAACTCTTAGCAAGTCCTCAACATAACTTGTATATTTTAGTCCAATCATCAATCAAATTAATAATTAAGACCACTTGCGATTTACAATTCGAAATCGCAATTCGACAGTCCGACCAATCAAGACCTCTTTTGTGTGTGACCCCTTAAGTTCTATTCTGTCTGGTAGTTAGATATATTTTGATCTCCATCAAAATATCATTGAAACTCTTTTCAATGGATTAGAACAATTCCAACTCACCAATCGAGAATTATTAACCATCAAAATAATTTCCATTGGTTCCATAATGCACCAGTGATGCCTAGCAGCATATAGTGGCAACCCAACAGAATAAAAGAATGAACTTCTAGGTGTAATTACCATGTGATTCAGTTTTTCTATCATGAGTCCCGACAAGATGGAGGTTATGAAAAGCTCATCAAATCCCATCGTCTGTCATATGTAAGATTTAATCAGCTCAAGTTCAAATCGTGAAATCTCATGGAAACCCTTTTCCATAATTCACCATGCTGTAGCCGCGATCTTATGAACTCGACTTCATAAATCACATAGGACTACTTAATTACTAAGGTCGATAGATCCCATCTTAGTGCGCATCATACTCCTACAGTAAACCTACTGCAACCAACGTCTACTACAAGAACCCATATGGCTAGGGACCATGTTTATATGTAGTCAAACTACAGTAACCCCACTGTGAGTAGCCGAGGCATCACAGGTCAAAAAACTACTCACATAACTACAGCATCGAGAATGTCACTAATGAGTAGACATCCAAGTAACTTCTCGTATTGATCACGCTCAATACCATTATTCTCTAACAACCATCCGCACTCTCGCTCCAATGTCCCCACATTGTAAACTCGAGACTCGTCTATCCTAAGGAAAGCGATCCGTGCACCGATTGGATCAATCACTATCCCTGTGATGATCCATCGATCGGGAGCAATTTAGAAATTAACCATTAATGACATGTCTCAAATTCTCAACTATTAAGAATATGTCATCTTCTTGTTAATAACTTGGACGATTCATGGACACAGACTATGACTTCTAGGGCATACATCTAATAATGGAATGGTTAGTGATAAAGCTTTCCAAGAAAACTAGTAGTCATTAAAACTGGTAGATAATTGTACCTAGCCCAAGTTATTAAATTCATACATTCATCCTTCTATTTTAGACTAGTGGATATAAATATAATTGCTTAGGTCAGTAAAGATTTAATAAATGGAGATGGAAACTAATATAGCATGAAGATTACTAGAGCACAACCAAAAACTTTATAGCATGAAAATTACTAGAGCACAACCAAAATCTCCAAATTGGTAAACATCCAAAACCTAGGTGAATTTAATTTGAAAATATTGTAGAAATTATTTCACCAACCAAAAAAGGTGAAAAGATGGGTACAGAGGCCTCTGTACTTTTTAGATGATAAAACTTGCCAAGGAAAGTTGTGAGCTTGAGCCTTTAAGGGGAAGCTTGACAAAGTCAAAATAACCACTCCAAATTAAATCTGAATAAGAGATGAAGAATTAATTGAGGAAGAGGGAAAAATGAAAATTCTTTGGATTGCTGTCCAATATTTAAATAGAACATCTAATTCCCCATACTCCAACAATGTTAGATGATTAGAGAATCAAACTAACCCATGGAAAGTTAATAAAAATCCTTTGGTCTGACCCAAATAAGAAAAACCTTTAGCTATAAAGAAATCTAACAATTCTTTAGCTTTGAATGCTGAGGCGCCATAACAAATCATTCTAACAATGGGGGATCAACAGTCAATAACTAGATGATGGGCTTTCAGCAAGATCTCAACCTAGCAATCATAAACTGCAATGCCATACACTTTATGGAAAGTTGTTAGTTAACTAACCAAACCTATTGGCTTTAATATTACAAAAGCCTCGTGCACAAATAGTAAATATTATTTGTCAGTGTCTGCAACGTTTTGATCCAGTGGCAGGATTGGCCCAATGATGAAAGGATTTCTGTTGGTGGTCTCCAAGCTTTGTGATGGTCTTGGCCCAATGGCATCTAGATTTTAATACCACAAAACTCAAGGAGGAAGGGTTAGATTGAACCCATTTCACATCAAAAGCATCTAGCTGACATAAGTATAATATGATATGCATCCAGTGAAATAAACTACTTGGCCCCAAAAGAGTAAGATACAAAAAGTATTGAAACACTCCACATATTCTAGTTAATTTACTATTATACTAGAAGAATTTACAATTTTATCCATCACAGGGATGAAGATTTGAAAACATGCTATAGACTATAAGAATTAGGATGCTCCATTAAAAGTACTGTACAATGCCAGAGGAACCTTCAAAAGTAATTATATAACATTAAAATAAAAGCAATATTTATCTAAATGTGCATTAGGAGAAATTGAAGTTTTACCTCCAATTCTGTAATTGACTTCTGATTGACTAGTCAAGCTGATGGAAGCCTCATGTTCATCGATCCTAATCTGAGAACACTAAATGTAATGACAAGGAAAACTCTGAACATTAAGATATGTTTTACCTTCTCTTAGACTTTTCATGATCCGATAATCTACATCATGAATATTCTTAAAGGAAAAAATAATATCTTTTCTTTTTGGCATATTATGCACTCACTAGCAAAAGACTTGGACTAAAAGGTCTATGAGTGTTTGAGGTCCACTTTACATGTATATAAGAGAGTTTCTTCAGTATGCTTACAGACCGACATGCCAATGATGCTTGGGTTCTACAAGTCCTAGGTGCTGATGGCTATGCCAGACATGGTGTGATGCAAGGTGCAGCACTTTGTATTCACACACAAAACATGCTCAGCACAAGCCTGCACTCTCAATTGTACAACACACATATCATGCATGAGTTTAAGCTGCCCTTGCTTTTGGTGGAAGCAAGGTTCTGAGACACCATAAATGCATCAGGAACAGTTTCACAAGCCATGATTCCATGGAAATGAGCCAATACACACCATATTCTTCAATGCAATGTGCAATAAGATTAACCACCTCTAGTATCTTTGAAATAAAAAGGACAAAAAAGGGAAATGAGCATAAAGCACGGTAGAAGGGTTGATCATCCAATTTGTGACCCAAACGAGTGCAATCTTGTAGCATGCACTGATCAACCTCTGTTGTGCTAATAGACATTAGGACACTTGCAATTGAGTGGGCTGAGTCACTAGAAGTTTTTCAATTTTTTCCAGGATAGATATTGGAGATGGCTACAAGCCTATAGAATGTATGACAACAATCAAGTAGTTATTATATCTGGAAAAGATCAGCCCAGATCATTACACCCTTGAGCCTCAGTAAAAGGTTTCTGTCATCTAACTAGATATTAGGAAAATGTGTGCTTGATAATAAGCCTTTTGTAAACAGAATTCAAACATCAAATGAAAATGTTATACCTATGTGCATGGATGAATATCAAACACGAGAGTGAAAATATTTAATCACAGCTTAGAAGCCTGCAATCTAACCAACAAGTTATCCACTTCCTTACAATAGGAAATACAAATTTTGAGGAGAACCACAGAAAATGGATTGCCCTTGCTTGCAACTGCCATGATTTACCTGAGATCTTCCAAAAGAGATCCAGATGTGAGACCACGAGTCTCCTGCATGGATATACATGGTTCAGAAAGTTCTAGTACACAGTGTAGACCAGCAAACAAAAAGGGCAATTCCTCTGGTAATTTGCTTTCAGTTGCATCCTTGGGTGGCAGATTTGTCCCCAAGCGTGGTGCATTCCAGCTCCTACCAAGTCGACTGTAGCGAGGTTACAGTTCTAGGCTTCTAGGATTATGTCCCAGCACTGAGGCATGACTCAACAGGTAAGTTTATTTTGACAGTCTGTTAAGATTTGTTAGTGTGCAGGATGAAGACCTATACACCTGGATTGTCTCATTCATAGGCTTGTTAAGCCACATCAGCTACACAGACCCTTTGACATTATAGGTAGATAACTTCTGAGCTACAAGGAAAAGTTCCTCTGAAGACCATAAAAAGAGCACAGCATGAATACCACCACCTCAGATAATAGTATCTTTAACACAATGTTCGGCACTAGGATATATTGCTTATGTATGTGAAATGTATGAGATTTATTTAGACTTCAGATCAAGGTTCACATACCGCTGCATACCAACCTGTACCAGGCATAGCAACACTTTACCTACATAGTACTGGTATGGGGTCTGCCGAGATTGTGAACCATGCTATAGATAATAGGAAATTTTATGCTTAATATTAGTTGAATAAGCAACGGAAATAACAATGGCGGAAAGCAGAAAAATAAACTTTAGCAGCAACAGCTACATGCATCAAAGAATGCACACTTGCATGCCAGTATGTTGCACACCACATGCATACAGGTCAAGCACACTCATTCTTGTGCATGCACTCCACCTGCACATGTGGATGCAGATATGTACAAACAAGCACTCAAACACAAACAGATATATACGTATTTCTTCAGCCAAGGAGATAGGTACCAGAAGGAAACTAACATTTTCACGAACTGGAGTTGACTGAATGGCAACTGAAGGACTTAATCCTGTTGAAGGGGCAGTACCAGTGAAATCTGATTCCAACCGACTGATGACTTCTGGCAACAAATTCTGCAAATTTTGATGTATTAATTAAACCATGAATAAGCTAGTGGGCTGCAACATTAGTAGCAGTTATCTACCAAACTCAATGTCATTTAACCTGGGTGGTCAATTCTTCTTCATCAGATAGACTGGTTCTCTTCCTTGAGTTTGTCTGTGCACATCGAGCCAACTGAAGAAGCAGATTAGTGTATGATTCTATAATTGTTTGCAAAAGAAAAATCTAAAAAAATTACCACTAAATCATCGCTAACTGCTTAACCATCACTAAGCATATAAAAATGGAACACGGATTAAATGGCTCATACATTCATTAAATGTGGATCATTCCATGGTCCCTTGTTGGATCTAAGACATCCTCCCTCATTAGTGCAAGTGCAAGAACCACCAAGAAAATCGGGGAGTTGACTGTCCCCCCCACCCCCGGAAAAAAAAAAGAAAGATGAAAATATATCATGCATCTTAGACCAATTTAAGACACTGCAAAACCTATACAGCAAAAATAATCCAAACCTCACGTCAATAAATTCAAGTAGCGTAGTTCGATGTGCATCTCCTAAGACCTGAATATTAAGGTAGAAAAAAGAGTTAGCTATTATGTTGAGGGACAATGACAGATCCAATTATGTTTACCTGTATCTTTGCAGATGTCCTGGGATCAATGAAACCTTTTAAAGCACTCCATAGTAATCTGAAACCATTGCCAGCATTAACAATGAACATCTTATGCAATATCTGCACAAATGAGCCAGCATCAAAAAAATATGGAGATGTTGCTTGTACAAAAATGCCTAAAATTTTCAGTGTATGATATATAGACAACCTCAGGGTAGTTATCACCATCAATTTTATTGATGCAGAGGACAATATCATGAGCTAATTTGCCAATGCTCATCCAATTCTGCATAATCAAGTTAGTCAAGTTTTCATTAGTCACATTGAATGATGATAGATCACAAATAAACAGTCAGGTAAGCTAGTAGCAACATACCACTCCTTGTACATCTAGAATTGTGATCATTGTATCAATATGCCTTTTGGCTGCAAATGAACATGCTGGATATTTCTCAATGAAGACTTTCTCTAATGCCTGAACATGGTATTTCAGAAATCGTTCAATTGTTGTAACCTTCATAAGTTTGCTTGGATCGACCCTCCCAAGTCTTTCAATATAAACAGGTCTACCATCTCGGTCCACACCATGATAACCATGTGGATAGTAATGAAGAACCTCTTCCAGTTCATCAAACTCAAAGTCCTAAAATCCATTCATCTATTAGAAAATTTATATATAACATGCTGAAGCTCAAATGCAGTACCTTCTGACAAAACTGAAGCAACCATTTGGTAGGAAGAAAAGTGACAATTATACTTTTTCCTTTTGCATAAGATTACTTTAGACAAGTTAATGTATTACAAAAGGCCGTGCAAGGAAGAATAAGGAGGAGAAGGCATAGACAAAACAATACAAAGCAAGCATGAGTGCCATATAAACTAATACAGCCTAATCTGAAGTTAAACAATATAGGTGCTTTAAATCTGATGGACAAAGAAAAAACAAACTGCCAACCATCATGTAAACTAGATAAATCAGCCTCCAGTAATGGACATGCATGACAAAATAATGCTGAAAGATTTAAAGATGACAACTATTATATTTTATATGCATCAAATTCCTATGTAATTCTTATACTTAAAATAGCAGAAGTTAAAGCATACAAGCATACTTGTATATACTGGCTTATGTGACGAGGGTCTCAGATTAGTTATATTTTGCGTTGTCTTTTCTAGTTAAATTCTCCTATGTAATAAGCAGCTTTATAAGTTCTTCCTTGTTCCATTGGATGGTTAATTATTGCAAAAGTATGATTCAAAGTGCCTTCTTGTCCTCTCATGTTCTGATTCTGTGAAAGGTATGAAACCTTTAAACTCTAGGTGTGAGACAGGTTTCATGGTGGCTTGAAATCACAACATAGTAGACATTATTCTATTCCCATTTTGTTTATTCTCTTTTGGTTTCTGATTTTTCCCTGCTCTGCAAACTTGATTTTGATTATTCAATTACATAAACCCCTTAAAAACCAGTTTAGACTCTAGAATCTTAAATGCTAGGTTAAATAATAGTGATCCATTACCATTTCAAAAAGACAAACTAACTTTCTAGGTAAGTTTCACAGAAATTCAAGTCTAAATATAAAATCATACCTTTCTTTTTGGAGGCAATCCTACATTATTGAAGCTTCGGCATCCATCAAATGACCATGCCACATTCTAGCTAATATTTTTATTCAGCTCAATGAAACCCATGTGTATAATGGTGGGAGCCTGGGGCTCAAGCCCAACCCCAGAATAGTCGTCCTTTCTTAAACAATGATTACCGTGTTGTTATTTGGTGCAGAAAACAAAATTTCCATGGCATTCAATCGACAGTTAACTCCATTGTCATGTTATTTTAAATTATTACTATAAATTTAATCGAAACCCAAACAGAATCCTCCTGATTTTAGTCTTCCCATTAGAGTTTCCTTGCTTTTCATTTTCCCATTGCCACTTTCCACACATCTATCTGCCCTTCAAAACTACATTCTCATCTTTCTTATTAATATCTTTTCCTATTCTTTCTTTTCCCCATTAGGAATCTATTGAATTTGTCCATTCATATTCTCTGAAAAGTATTGCTTTGTAGCATCATATAATCCTACTTAAAAAGCATAAGCATTAATATTAACAAACTCCTCTCCAAACACCAGTTTTGTTAAGATTTTCTATCTTGTACTCTCTTAATATCTACAAACCTAGCAGTTGAATTCTTATCTAAAATAATTTCTACTCCATTTTGTTCCTAGCTTCCCTGATATATAAAAGTTTATAACTTGTTTTACCAACTTTCTTTGCTTTTTCTCCTATCCAGATAGTTCTTGTAGGCAAGCTATGTCAACTTTAGAAGGTTGAACCACCCCAACCCATTTGGTTCAAGGCATACCAAACTGCCTAACTCGGGGCATACCAAACCAGGATGGTGCAGTCATTGGGTTTGGAACAAGGACCAAACTACTTGGTTCAAGGCCGAACCAAACAGTACAGCCCCAAACTGAGCTGAACCATCTGATTAGGCTTGGTTCAAAGTGGTTTGGCCCCTTCTCCTACTTAAATTATTGAGGAAGCAAAGAAGGTCTCCCGTGTTTTCCCCACCTCAACTCTCATATTTTTTTTCAACACCCCCCACCAAAAAAAAAAATGAAAGAGGGGGTGGGGTCACGAATTTCAGCCTAGGTCCAACTTAAAGCCTTCTCCCCTTCTCTCTTCTCTCTTTTTTTATTTTTCATGCCAAAAATTGACAATGCATGGAGAAATGAGGGAAGATCATGCCAAAATTTTGGATTTTGGCATGATTTGATGATATGCTATAGATTTCACTAATGCATTTTTGTGACTCTATAAATTTTATATTAGAAATATATTTTGGATTAAAAATAATAAAATACTAAAATAATGACCGGAATTTTTTGTAAATTTGGTAGCATGTTTTGGGGTCAAATTTAAATAAATTTGAAAAATAAATGGTCTTTTATGCATATCCATGGTTGAGAAAAATATATGTAGCACCCCTAATAGGTAGTACACTGAGCTGAAGTAAAATTCAAAAGTATTATCATTTTTTGAAGTAGAAATTTGATTCTTTTTGCACAAAAATGAAAATTCACTTTTTTAAATAATTAACTAAATAACAATCAATTGAGAAAAATAAATGTAGCATCCATATTATAGTTCTACATTAATCTGAATTAAAATAAATTTTCTAGACATTTGTAGTTAAATGTTCAAATATTATATAAATATTTTATTAATTACAAAACTTATTAAAAAATTGTATTATATATAGATAATTTGCAAGTATTTTCTAGACTAATATAGTGATTTTTTATTACAATGTAATGTCACTAATCTTTTAAAAAATAATTAACTAATTAGCAGTTGATATAAAAATATGTGACACGTATTCAATAAACTTGTAGAAATAGATCTAAGAAGTTGGAGTATAATATTGGATGGAATCACGACGTCATGCCTTTGAGTTGGCACTGCTAAAGGTCCAAGTGGTGCAACATGAGTTTGTTAATAAAGGTGGTGGTCAGATAGCTTATATGTTTGGAGACTTTGGCAGTAAAAAAGGAAAGAAGTCTAGAGAGAACAAGCGGTGCCACCATTTACGATGTGGATCCATATGCCTTTCCCAGCTGATATTCTAAGCAGCAGAGGATTGACACCATGTTGGTGAACCTTAAAAAAGGATGTGGAGATCTATTGCATCCTGATTTCCTTCAGCAACATCTCTACAAATATGGCAGGCAGCATATACTTCTATCTGCTATTGCCTCCACCCAGAGAGCCAATCAGAGCATAGATCCTCCTAGGCTAAAGCATATATATGGTGAGCTACAAGATAATAATAAAGATTGGAACAAATGAATAGCCTCCTACCAAAGTAAGTAGGACACCTATGGTTTGACTCTAAGACATGGTGGTTGGACAGATCCCAGTAGGTGGAGCATCTTTAATTTTCTAACATATTGTGACATGAAAACATTTTTCTCCAAGTCAGTTGATGCTTTGGACCATGTGCATGATGCACATTACATAAAGACCAAGTAGTTGAGCAAAATGTCATGCAGGTAGTCAATGGATAATGGCCATGGTATAAGGCCACCAAAGAGATTCTGATGGACTAAGCGACCATATCTATGTGCTACACACTATATAGGTATGATGTCGATGGACATCAAGAAGATTGGTCGATTAAAATAGGTTGTTGAGATAGCCTCATAGCCCTCTTCATCATTAGGTTTATATACAACCACACATAGGTGCTATATTTTATGAGGAAGTACAAAGGGGGTGAGATATTGGGATCAACAATTACCAATTTTGCCATCAATCACATTGCATTCCATAGCATCATCGAGAAGAAAGTAGACCTACACTAGATATTCGTCGATGTCAAGTGACAAGAAAGTAGATATGCCTGGGCCAATACAAAAGGGAGTCATATCGAAGGATTGGTTATGAGCCAGCAATTTTGGCAGTAGGCCAAAAGAGTGTCAAAGTCTATTACACCATTGTATTGAGTAATGAGGGTCATGGACAGGAATCCACTTCCTCTCCAAAACCCTTCTCCCACTCCAATCATAGGTTTATCTTCTTTTTTTATTTTATTTTTCTTTTATTTCTTTGATCTCTCCTTTCCTTGGATGATAGATGGTGGTTCTGATCTCTTTTGCCATTTTTTTTCTGCTGCTTTTTGGCCTTTTTGCTGAATTTTGGGATGCATGCAGAGAGAAACACTTGCACCTCATTGGCCTTGCATGCTCCTCATCGTGCCCCACTAGCAAGGAGAGAAGGCCATGGCTCCGGTGGTCATCGTGGCACAGCTGAAGGGAGGAATCCAGAAAGAGAGCATTAGAAAAAGGGAAGAATCCTTTCCACCTCTACTACCTCCTCTCCAAAACCCTTCTCCCTCCCTCTCCAATTGCAAGTTCGTCTTCTCTTCTTCCTTTTATTTTTCTTTTATTTCTTTGATCCCTCCTCAGATGACAAATGGTTCTTTCAATCTCTCTCACCATTTTTTCCTGCTGATTTTTTGGCTTTTCTGCTGATTTTTGGGATGCACAGAGAGAGGAATGTGGAGAGACATGCACCTCATTAGCCCTATACGCTCCTCATTAGCCCTATAAGCTCCTCATCATGCCTCACCAATAAGGAGAAAAGGCCATGGATTCAGAGGCCATCATGACACCGCTGAAGAGAGGAATCTAGCATGAGATCATCGGAAAAAGGGAGAAATCCTCTCTATCTCCATTTCTGCCTCCTCTCCAAAACCCTTTTCCCTCCTCAACTGCAGGTTCATCTTCTTTTTCCCTTTTATTTCTTTTATTCCTTCTTTCCTCAAATGATAGATGGTGCTTTTGATCTCTCTCACCATTTATTTTCGGCTTTTTTCTTTTGGCTTTTTTGTTGACTTTTAGAATGCACGCAGAGAGGAATGTGGAGAGAAATATAGAATGATAATCTTAGGGGTGCCCAAAGATTATTTGCAAAAACAATGCTCAAATACTTCCATATATGACTGGACCTAACCAAAGGCTCTCTTCTAGCAGTGCTCTGATTTTGTTTCTGTGGGTTGTTGGCTTGATAGGATGGTATGCAGGACCCTTGAATCCACCCCCTCTTCCAGCTTGAAAGGAGGCATTATTTTTTGAGGGAGATAAAATATAAAAGCAGTCCATAGCAATGATTGCGGAACCGGAACTGGTCGCTGTGCTAGCCGATTGGCAGTATGGTTCCATACTAGTCCATGCTGGGCCAAACCAACAAGGCAGAGAAGGGAAGAGGGAGAAGAAAAAGGAAGAGAGAGGAAGTGAGAGAGAAGGAGAGGGCCTCCGACGGCCAAGCTCAGTAATGGCAGAGGGAGAGAAGAAGAGAGAGGGTGAGACCGGAAGATCCTCTTACCGGTGTCCAGTGGCCGTCAGAGGTCTCTGAATAAACGCCGCTGCCACCGTGACATCTTTAACAGCCGACAAGTGAGCATCGAGGGCAGCCAAGGCTAGAGAAGCAGAGGAGGCCCCCGCCCTCCTCTTGTATGGAACAGAGCCTGTTCCATTTTTTTTTATTGCTCAAAGTCAGCAATAAAAAATTAAGTACACTAAATTCAGCAATGCAGTTTCCGACTTCGAGCGATAAAACCCAAAAAAAAAAAAGGAACAAACCCTATTCCGCACGGAAGAAAGGCAGGGCCCTCCTCGGCTCCTCCAGCATCAATCGCCCTTAACGCTCGCTTGCCAGCCATCAAAGATGTTGCAGCGGCGGCGGTGGCCATCCAGAGACCTCCGACGGCTTTTAGACATCGATAAGAGGATCTCCTAATCTCTCCTTGTTAGATGTATGTCCTAGAACCCAGATTGGCCGACACTTGTAAATACTTTTTAAAGGTATTTTTGTAATTTTGACTTATAATTAATAAAAGAGTTATTTCTTCTATCACATTTGTGTACTAAGTATCTGTGATACATCCATTGAGTTAATGAGTATGATAACATATATTCTCAAGAGTTGAGAATTTGAGACGTGTTATTATAATTAACTCATAAACTATTCCCGATCGTAGGATCATTACAAGGATGGTGATCAATCCAGAAGATCGGTATATGATCGTTTTTTTAGGATAGATGAGTCTTAAGTCTACAGTGTGGAGATACTGGAGCGAGAGTACAGGTATTTATTAAGAACAAGGATACAGAGCGTGACCACCTCGAGCAGTCATAAGGGAGTCTACCTTCTCGTCGATAACTAGCTTGATGCTACAGTTATGTATCTGGTTCTTTGACCTGAGGCGCATCGACAGTTCACCTTGAGTGTTATAGTTTAACTACACCATAACTCGATCTCTTAGCCATTTGGAACCCTAAGATTTATGTTGGCTATAGCATGTTCATTGTAGGAATTGGATCGCACCAAAATGAGATCCACCAACCTCGGTAGAGAAGTAGTCCTATGATGATCATGAGATCGAGTCCTAAAATCCATGGCCATGGTAGTGTGAAATAATAAAAAGAATTTTCTATTAGGGTTTCACATCGGACTCAAATCGAATAATTCAATCATATGATAGGTGTTGGATTTGACGAGTTTATCTTGATCTAGATCATGTCAGGGCTCATGATAGAAGAACCCAATCACACAGTTGACTGCTTCGAGAGGTTCGTATTCAGTTCTGATGGATTGCCACTACATACTACTATGTTTCACTAGTGGATTTTAGGATCAATTAGAATTATCTCAATGATCGATGATTCTAATTGGGCGAATCAGAAAGAGTTTTAATCCATCAAAAGATGTTTTGATGATGTCGATAATGAAGATTGCGACATGTCCCATTATCACACGGAATTGAACCTAACTGAGTCACACAAACAAGGGTTTGGATTTGGATGTCATTAATTAGGCTAACATGGTCTGATTGATTTGGATTAGATCCAATCAGGTTCAAAAAAATCATGCTAGCACACAATTGGCCCTAACTTTCTCCTTCTATGGACTTTCTGGTTAATCTAGATAGTCAAATTTGATTTGGCTCGTCCAGGAACCCTGTATGGATTTGTCCTGGTCAAATCAAGGCTTATCCTGGTCTCATATGATGAGGATCAAGATAAAGGCCATTTTGACTCGATCTTTGCAGGAAAGAAAGGAGGAGGCGCACGCCCCTTAGAGTTTTTCTTAGGGCATGCGCCCCCATATTAATTTTGCTGAATATCCCTCAAAATTGAGAGTTCTTTCATTAAATAGAAAAATTGATAGCCTAAGTATGGAAAGCTATTTACACCATAATCACATAGATACATACAACAGCTATTCCTAGCTATAATATCAGCCTAAGTATGGAAAGCTATTTACACCATAATTACATAGATATGTGCACCTATTACATTACAAAATTCCTAAAATTTATATGGAAACTATTGATTCTAATGAGCTGGTCCACCATTATGGAAACTATTGATTCTAATGAGCTGGTCCACCATACTAACATCCCCCTCAAATTAATGCTGGTCGATCAAGAAGCATCAATTTTCCAACTAGAAATTGATGGCGTTATCGAGGCATGGATTTTGTAAAAACATCAGCTATTTGAAGGTCAGTGGAAACATGTAGAAGAGAAATGACTCCTGTATCCATGGCTTCCCATATAGAATGACAATCTACCTCGATATGTTTGGTACACTCATGGAAAACTGGATTGGTAGCAATCTGAATGGCACTCGTGTTGTCAGCATGGAGAGTAGGATTAGACTAGAAAAATTCAATCTCTGCGAGAAGCCTACGAAGCCAAACAATGTCTGAGCAAGCAGCAGACATGGCCCAATATTCGGACTCAGTTGAAGATTTGGAAACGCGGTCCTGTTTCTTACTCTTCCAAGACATCAAGGAATCTCCAAGAAACATACACCAACCTGTGATAGAGCGACAAGTATCAGGCCATCCGGCCCAATCGGCATCACTGAAAGCAACAAGACAAATAGGAGAACCAATAGGAAAAAATAATCCACGGCTAGAAGAGCCTAAGAGATATCGAATGATGCGACGAATAGCCACCAGATGGAGATGACGTGGAGCTTGCATGAATTGACTGACTTGTTGAATGGCAAAAGAGATATCAGGCCGTGTAATAGTAAGATAATTTAGGCTGCTAACTAATTGCCGAAATAGTGTTGGATCAGGAAGAAGATCTCCCTCCTCACGACGATACTTAACATTCAATTCAAGTGGAGTATCTACTGAGGAAGAATCTTGAAGACCAGCCAAAGCAATCAAATCCTGAGTATATTTGTGTTGATGTAAGAACACACCAGAAGAATTAAAATGAATCTCCAATCCTAAGTACGTAAGAGAACCGAGATCCTTCATATGGAAAGAATCCTGAAGATGTTGCTGAAGGCTGCTGATCAATAAAGAATCGGTTCCCGTGATAACAATGTCATCTACATAGATAGGAAGGAGAACAAAACCAATAGATGTCTTGCGAAGAAACAAAGAAGAGTCATATTTGCTTTGCACAAAAGAGAAATGAAGCAAGGTAGACCGAAACGTTTCAAACCATGCTCAGGGATCTTGTTTCAAGCCATACAAAGACTTCTTCAACTTACATCTGATGTAAATGAGGAGATCAAACCAGGTGGAGGTGCCATATAGATATCCTCTTTCAGATCACCATGGAGAAAAGCATTTTTTACGTCCATTTGGTGAAGAGGCCAGCCCTGGGAAGCAGCAATGGCAATAATGGTACGTAGTGTAGTCGTTTTTGCTATGGGAGCAAAAGTCTCCTCACAGTCCACCCCATACTCCTGCCTGTTACCAAGAACAACCAATCGTTCTTTATATCGATCTAAAGTTCCATCAGAACGAAGCTTAACTGAGTAAACCCATTTACATCCAATGGGCTTAATAGTTGGAGGATAAGGAACAATTTTCCATGTGTGATTCTCCTGAAGAGCCTGAAGTTCCTCTTGCATTGTTTTCTGCCAACACTCATGCTTGGAAGCTTGTGAGTAACATGATGGAACAGGAATAGTGGACAAAGTAGCAGAAAAACCATACCGGTAGGAGGACGAGATACTCTGGTAGATCGTCAAGGAACAGGCTCAATAGGAGAAAGCTCAGAAAAAATCTCAGGGACGGGCTTAGGAGCAATCTCAGGTGGCAGATCAATCTCAAGGAGCAAAGTTGGTCGACATCTTTCATACATAAATCCAGGCTTGAACCGCTCAGTAGGAGATGGCAAATCCTCAAAATGAGGAAGAATAGTAACAACAGGAGAGGACTCAATATGAGTAGGAAAGAAATATTGATTCTCAAAGAAAACAACATTTCTAGAAACATGAAATTTATTAGAACTTGGATCATAGCAAACAAAACCTTTTTGAGAAATACTATAACCCATAAAGGCACATTTAGTAGACTGAGCAGAAAGTTTGTGACGTTCATGAGAAGGCAGATGTACAAAACAAACATAACCAAAAGCATGTAAATCATGATAGCTAGGATATTGATGATAAAGACGATAATATGGAGAGTCAAGATTTAACACCTGAGATGGCAGTCTATTAATTAAATAAACTGCAGTAAACAAAGCTTCAACCCAAAATTTAGATGGAACAGAGGACTCGATCAATAAAGTCCAAGTGACATCCAAAAGATAATGGTTTTTACGCTCAGCAACCCCATTTTGCTATGGCATATATGGGTATGAGCGTTGTGAGATAATGCCTTTCTCACGCAGAAAATCATGAAATTCATGAGACATATTCTCCACCAGAATCAGATCGTAACACTTTAATCAAGTAGAAAATTGAGTCTCAACATAAGCCAAAAAGGTCTTGAAAATAAAAAATACCTTTGATTTGGAACGAAGAAAATACACGCAGGTAAACCGACTGTAATCATCGATGAATGTCACAAAGTACTTGTAATGAGCATGAGAAATAATTGGGGTGATACCCCAAACGTCACTATGAATAATATCAAAGCACTTTGCAGCACGACTACCAATAGAAGGAAAAGGAAGAGTTTTACAATTGCCTAATTTACATGTAGAACAATCAATGGAAATGCTAGAAAATTGATCTTTATTTCCCAACAAGCCAGAGTTCGACAAATGAGACCAAACAATAGAATTTGGATCACCTAAACATTTATGCCATACTACACTCTTATTGTCAACAGTGGTACAAGCAAAAGAAAAGACACGAGGAATGGAAAAATGTGCTGGAAACAATCTTCCAACTTTAGGCCCCTTCGCGATTATTGTCCCTGTGACACCTGATCCTGCACAAGACAACCATTACGAGAAAAATGCACATCAAAGTTGTTATCCACCAATTGACCAACCGAAATAAGCTTAGTAGAGAGCTTTGGTGATACAAAAACATTCTTGAAAAATGGAGTAATATCCCCAACCTTAATAATAGGTATACTACTTCCAATAGCAATCTGAATTTCTGATGAACCATGATACTTACGAACATTTTTAAGCATACTAGTTAAGTTGGTCATATGATTTAAAGCAGCAGAATCAACCAACCAAAATTGAGATGTAGTATCATTACCTTGTAGCCCTAAGGCTGAAAAGGCTGAAAAAATTTTTTGCTGTACCATTTCAGGAGTCAGAACAATTGGTCCAACTGCTGTAGAAGGACTTGTAGACACCACTGGAGTAGCAAATTGATTGTTAGTTCTTGCTGATGATGAGTAGGCAGAAATAGAACTATTTATTGCAGCTTGAAAAGCATTGACTCTACGGTTTTGAGGACGTATCGGACACTCCTTGATAATGTGTCCTTGTTGTTTATAGTAATTATAGAACTTTGCACAATTGGCAGCAATGTGAATGCAGCTATAGCACTATATTTTGCCCATATCCCTACCCTTTCCTTTCCCTTGAGCTGCGAATGCAACAGTGACTGTATTTTCTTGCTTGAAAGTACTTTGTGTGAGAAGATGCTGCTCTTCATGAAGTAATTCCCCAAAACAAACATCCGAGGGCGAAGGGTCACGATTCATCAAATTTGACCAAATACTCTCAAAATCATATCACAATTTCATCAAAAATTTGACCCAAGAGCCCTAGATATCTAGAACAAATCCCCAACGAAAGTCAAAAACAAAGAACTCAAAGAAGACAAAAGAAACACAGATTCAGAGATATGGCTCTGATACCATATTAATTTTGCTGAATATCCCTCAAAATTGAGAGTTCTTTCATTAAATAGAAAAATCGATAGCCTAAGTATGGAAAGCTATTTACACCATAATCACACAGATATGTACAACAGCTATTCCTAGCTATAATATCAGCCTAAGTATGGAAAGCTATTTACACCATAATTACATAGATATGTGCAGCTATTACATTACAAAATTCCTAAAATTTATATGGAAACTATTGATTCTAATGAGCTAGTCCACCATTATGGAAACTATTGATTCTAATGAGCTGGACCACCATACTAACACCTTAGAAGTTTGTGTGAAGAGGAAGGGCACATGCCCCTCCCTGGCGTTCCCCCCATTGTGGATAAGATAAGGAAGTTAAGGAGGTTGCCCTTTCAAATGATTTTGCATGGGTCAAACACTTTGAAATAGTTCAAACTCCCTAGAAGAGAAATTCATCTGCGCCAATCCCATTATCCAGATAATGTGATGCCATCTATTCACCCATTTTGTCTCCCATTTTGTGCGACAAAATGAGAGAAAAATTCAGATGTGGGGCATGGAGGCTAGGGAGAGTCCTACTCTAAGCAAATTGACCCGATCAATTGCTTAAAGCTCTAGGACTCTTAGGTACCCAATTTTTCTATAAATAAGGACCTAGGCCAAAGGGTTTGACCATTCCAGATCCCATGCCCAAACTCTGTCTCCCTCTCTCCTACACGCCTCCTTTCCCTCCTCTTCTCCCTCTTCTCCATGCCCAAGTCTTGGGCAAATCAGCACTATGAGTGTCGAAGTGCTGCTGCTGCGAGACCGTGTCGAAGAAGCCCCGATCTTGTGTCGATCGAATTGCTGCCAGAGATCGGATCGAAGGCGCATCCAAGAGTTTCAGATTCAGATCTTCTGAGATCAAATCCAGAAGGAGAAGACCTCCAGATCTGACCCGAGTGGATGCTGGTAGAGGCCGGCCATGTGCACGGCTCAAGTCGGAACCTCGGACTACTTCCAGATCATCGCAGTAAGTGATCGGATCACTTGCAATAGGTGGTATTCGATACCATATTCTTATTTTTGTTTTCAGATCTATCTAATCAAATCTGAGAACTCTCATATCTAATCGGATCAGAGCTTTAAAATTTTTAAATTTCGCTGCTAGACCTGATCTGATCGGGCTGATCCTGCAGAACCTTCACCCCTCTCTCTTCTCTCCCCCCATTACCGAGCTCGACAAGAGCTCTTTTTCCAATGGCCTCCGGAGGCCCTCTCTTCTTCTCCCTCTCCTTCTCCCCCCTCTCTCCCTTCCTCTCTTTCTTCTTCCTTCCTCTGAGATGGCTGTCGTGTCAGTTTGTACACCACTTTCCCATCGATATAGTTCGGCATGGCCTAAACCATCCAGTTCCGAATGGTTCAGAAAATCATGGTCCATGGTATGATCACCTTCTAATGTCTATTTCAAAAACCTACATCTTTTACCGCAAATCAACAATTAATTTGATGAATTATTTGTTAAGCAATATTCTGCATATTCGTGTTTGGGTTGTACTTTGAAAACTCTAATTGCAAAATGTAGAAAGAAAAATAAAATCCCTTTCTCGAAGTGATATCCTAGGCCTGGACTATGATCATGATTTGATGCCTACAAGGGACATTGACACTCCACAACATTTTAAATATCGGTATATATTTTGTACTTTAAGTTAGTGTTATTAAAGGCCCTATACGTGCCTAAGTGCTAAGGGTCCCTAGAGCCTAGGCGCAAGGCACAGGTGCATGCCTAAGAGAAGTCAGGCGCCAAAAATAGAAAAATAGAAAACTAGCTATAAGCAAGAATTCCAGCAAGCAAAAACTAGCATCCTGTTATTAAAAAGTAAAAACTAAAAACAAAATTAGATCTAACCATAGGCAAGAAGTCCAGCATGTAAAAACTAGCTCTAATCCAAAAATAATCAAATAAGCACTTTCTAAATTCCTAATTGGCTAATCCTCATCATCATCATCAAGAAAACCAGCTTCATCATTTTCTTCTTGTTCCTCTCCAATATCTTTCTCACACTCATCATCTATCTCCTCCTTTGATTCATCTATAAGCTGCACTTAAGATGGTTTACTAGACTTTGATCTTGATGATGACGTTGCAGCTCCCCCTTTGGAAGAAGTTTGCGCACTAACTCTAGTGTGATAAGCAGGCTTATAAGCTCCAGAAGCTTGGGCAACAAGATCTCATGTCAAACCATCGTCACTATCACTAAATACTTGTTATTGTTCATCATTCCCATCTATATGACCTCGCTTCATTCTTCCAGTCAACCACTCATTGCAATCATCAATGTCTTTTAATGATATAGGGACAATATGATTTTGTTTACTAGATCGATGCATCAATGCCTGATTATACTTAATAAACATCAGATCATTCCTAATTCCTATGTACCATAATTGACCTTTCCTTTGTACTATAACTGATCTTTTCTATTCCTTAGAAACTAAAATCATGCCTGAGATGCACCTTTAATAACATTGCTTTAAATACATTAAATCTACTCCAATTGTTATATTGTATGTATATTCACTTATAAATATTTTAACCATACTTATATTAAATTTCATAAGAAAAATCAAAAAATTATAAATTAAATAGCTATAATCATCAAAATAATGTGGAAACAAAAAAATGAAAAAGAAAACAAAAAAAATGAAAAAAAAAAGAAAAAACAAAGAAAATGGCATGCCAATTAAATGACCAGTATGCCACCCCATACTATGCATTAGTATGGTATCAAACATGTACCATACCATACTGATAGTTGATTGGTATAGCACCTTGTACTGCTTCAGCAATCCTTGATGTTAACTCTCCTTTTACTACCATATCTACCAGTTTCATTAATTTCCCTATCAACAATCCTATATTCCAAGTTGCTAAACATATTCTACTTTCCTAGACAAACTTCTTCACCTACATCTAGCCTACACATTAAAGGGGAGTGTAGAGGCCGCCTAGCACACCATGTGTCAACATGTGAAAGCACCACTTCTTTTTTGGGACCAGCCTATGCCTCGCGTTGAGCAATGTGGTGGCTTTTTTTTTTTTTGCGAGAACACGGAGAGAAGACACATCTCCTCCTCCCACACCCCTACTTTCTTAGAGTTTTTTTTTTTTTTTTTTTTTTTTTTTTTTGAGAACATGGAGAGAAGATGCATCTCCTCGTCCTATGCCCCTCCTCCCTCTGAGCTCATATAGTTTTCCCTATGACACCCACCCCTCCCTACCCAGCTGAGCATGACTCCAAGGGAGGAGAGGCATGGCCATACAATTGGCCAATCTCTCTCTCTCAATTCCAACCTCTTCTCCCCTCTTCTTCCCGATTTTGAGCCAAAGGAGTTTATGGAGAGAAAGAGGGATCAAAGAGAAGGCCATGGCTTCGATGTTCATTGCGACACTATTGAAGGGAGGAATCTAGTGAGAGATCACTGGAAAAAGGGAAGAATCCACTCCGCCTCTACCACCTCCTCTCCAAAACCCTTCTCCCTCTCCAATAGCAGGTAGTTCTTTTTTCCTTTTATTTTTTATTTATTTCTTTGATCCCTCCTTTCCTCAAATGATAAATGGTGCTTTGCATCACTCTCACCATTATTTCTGTTGTTTTCTTAGATTTTTTGCTGATTTTTGGGATGCACATAGAAAGGAATGCGAAGAGAGAAACACGCCTCATTAGCCCTGTATACTCACCGCACCTCACCAACAAGGAGAGAAGGCCATGGCTCCAGTGGCCATCTAGCAATGCTGAAGAAAAATGGCGAGGAATCCACCTCCTCTCCAAAACCCTTCTCCCACTCCAATCATAGGTTCATCTTCTTTTTTTATTTAATTTTTCTTTTATTTCTTCGATCTCTCCTTTACTCGGATGATAGATGGTGCTTCCAATCTCTTTTGCCATTTTTTTCGGCTGCTTTTTGGCCTTTTTGCTGAATTTTGGATGCATGCAAAGAGGAATGTGGAGAGAAACACTCGCGCATTATCGGCCTTGTACGCTCCTCATCGTGCCTCATTGGCAAGGAGATAAGGCCATGCCTCTTATGGTCGTCGCAGCACAACTGAAGGGAGGAATCCAGCGAGAGATCATTAGAAAAGGGGAAGAATCCTTTCTGCCTCTACTACCTCCTCTCCAAAACACTTCTCCCTCTCCAATTGCAAGTTCGTCTTCTCTTCTTTCTTTTATTTTTCTTTATTTCTTTGATAGTTTGATCCCTTCTTTCCTTGGATGACAGATGTTCTTCAATCTCTCTCACCATTTTTCCCTGCTGTTTTTTTGGCTGTTCTGCTGATTTTTGGGATGCACATAGAGAGGAATGTGGAGAGACATACACCTCATCAGCCCTATAGGCTCCTCACCATGTCTCACCAACAAGGAGAAAAGGCCATGGATTCAGAGCCATCATGACACTGCTGAAGAGAGGAATCTAGCAAGAGATCGTCAGAAAAGGGGAGAAATCCTCTCTATCCCCTTTGCTGCCGCCTCCTCAAAACCCTTTTCCCTCCTAAACCGCAGGGTCATCTTTTTTTTTCCTTTATTTCTTTTATTCCTTCTTTCCTCATATGATAGATGGTGCTTTCGATCGCTCTCACCATTTATTTTCTACTGTTTTTTTTGGCTTTTATGTTGACTTTTGGAATGCATGCAAAGAGGAACATGGAGAGAAATATAGCATAATAATCTTAGGGGTGCCCAAAGATTATTCCCAAAAACAGTGCCCAAATACTTCCACATATGACTGGACCTAACCAAAGACTCTCTTCTAGCAGTGCTTTGATTTTGTTTTTGTGGATTGTTGGCTTGATAGGATGGTATGAAGGAGCCTTGAATCCACCCCCTCTTCCAGCTTGAAAGGAGGTATTATTTTTTGAGGGAGAAAAAATCTAAAGCCAGTCCATGGTATGATCACCTTCCAACGTCTATTACAAAAACCTACATCTTTTACTACAGCGACAGTTAATTTAATGAATTATTTGTTAAGCAATATTCTGCATATTCGTGTTTGGGTTGTACTCTGAAAACTCCAATTGCAAAATACCAAAAAAAAAAAGAAAAAAGAAAAAAATCTGATTTAGTCAACCAATTTGATTGCTTGATCAAACTAGACTCTAGGGATGGCATAGGACCCTATATAAGAGACCCTGCGCCATAGGGTTTCTCAATGCCAATTGACCCACGCCCAAAGGCTGCCACCATATCCATCTCCATGCCTCCCTTATTACTCCTCTCACTCTTCTCCATGCCCATACCAGGTTGGGCAAAGGTTAAGCTATCAAGAGTTGATAAAAGCTACTACAAAGATCAAGACAGGGTGTTCTACATCAAAAGATTACGTGCTGATTTCAAAGTTCCTTTTGAAGGTTCTACAGATCAAATCCAGATCTGATATTTGGAGATTAGATCCAGTAGAAGGCATCCAGAACTAGCCCAAGTGGACTCCGGCAAAGACCAGGTGCATGCGTGGCTAGCTTCGGGACCTCAGGCTTCATCAGATCATCAGTAGGGTAAACAGTTTACCCGATCTAAGGTAACAAACGTTATTATAGTTCTGATTTTAATTTTAATTTTAGATTTTAATATCATATAATAAGGATTAGGTCTGAAAACTCTCATATCTGATTAGAACTTGTAGAAAATTTTTTGAAATTCCGCTATAGATCTGATCTGATCGATCCTGCGGTGGAAAACCTAGTTTTTCCATTAGACATAGCCCAGTTATTGATACACTTTGGAAACGAAGCACGTACTTGTTTTCGAAGCTGATATGACTCACATTCTAATGATGACAGAGAGGAGAGATGGGGAACCATCTTCTGAAGTTTTGAAAGATAGGATGCCCCAAATGACTATGGATAAGAGACGGTGGTGCATTAGAAGCGCAGTTTACTGGTGATGTAGGTAATGTGAGGTGGTAAAGCCCCTGTAACTCACATCCAGTGCCAATCGTTTGTCCCGTACCCCGATCATGCATAAGAATAGAATTATTACTAAATGTGGCTAAACAATTAAAGGAATGTATTAATTTGTTGATAAACCTAAGATTAAAGGGACACTCCAAGACATAAAGTACAGAATCCAAAGGTAAAGAGGGAAGCAGTCTAGCCTGACCAACACCTTTAGCTAAGGTTTTAGAGCCATCAGCCAAGGTAGCCATAAGAAGAGAAGAAGAACTAGTAATGTTGGAGAAAAAATATTTATTACTAGAAATATGATCAGAGACACCAGAATCAAGAACCTATGGTCCAAGTGAGGAGGAATGAGTGAGACAAGCAACTGCATTATTAGTATGAGCAGCAGAGGCAATAGTAGACTGCTTGGCGGCCTAATACTGAAGATACACATCATACTCAACAGCAAGAATGGTAATAGTCGTGGTGGAAGCAATGGCCGCGAAGGTAACTGGTAGCGACAAAGATGCCGACATGTTGACTTGGATTGAAGGAAAATCTATGAATATCTCAAGGAACAGCATCAACAACAAAAGAAAGGCTCCAAATCAAAGAAAGATATGCATAGAAGAACTAAAAAGTTACTGTTCACGTGGAAATCGACTCACGAAGGAGGACCCACACACAGGAAAAGACTAGGTAATGATCAGGAGAGGCTGGGGTTTTAGTGGAGAGACACAGCGGGATAGTGCACCACTGGAGAGGTTAAGACAGCTAGGGTTTTCTCTCCCAAGCTCTGATACCATGTAAAATAGTAAATGGAGAAGCTTGATTACCTATTGCATCGTTTACAAATATATATAATACACCAAGATCTCATGATTGTGGGAAACAAATAAGAAAGAAATTTAAACGATACAAAATACTTTCCTATGGAGAAATTATCATGCTTTCCAAATATCCAATGGAGGAATTGTCATGCTTTCCAAAGATCCAATATTCCAACAAATCATGATAGATCCAATAATGCAAACATATAATATATACAGAATGGTTAAGAGTTTTTTAATCAAAATAGAGAAGTAATATCAAACCTAATAATATATGTCTAAGAATGGAATTAGCATATAAAGCAATAGACTGGTGTAACAAATAAATATTAAGAAAACTATGTAAAGGAATAGATATCTCCTAATAATTAGGTATTGCAAGTAGCAAAAGAATAATCCCAAGATGATTGTGATGCACTGCAGGCCATCAATCAGCTTTCATTCATTCACAGCATGGAACTTTTGAACATATGCTTGACAACGTAATGCAAGTATGAGAAAATTTCCTTCATGATCTTGCTCAGAAAATCAGATGAGCAAACAAATGAATGTTCCAAGCAAACAACCAGTAAGGATAGACCATACCAGTAGTAAACAGTATCATCCAAAAAAGGAAATGCTGACTAAAACCATTGTAACCCTAAGGACTCATTTTCTTCACGGGAAGAATTTTTCTTCACCGGAAAGCAAGGAAGGCTGAACCGGTACCGATACCCATACCGGTCAGTGACCAATCATCTAATCAATTTTTCATGATTTCTTAAATGATTTTAAGCCTAAATTGATGTTTGTTGATGTTATTTGATGTTTGTATCACTCCGATATACCCACGATTAAGCATGTGATGCAGATCTAAATCTGAAATGATGTTATGTCAAATAGGAACAGCATTACAAGTTTAAACATGTAGTCTAGGGATAGCCTTACAAGGACCAGATATTATTGAACCTTAAAATGCTCAAATCAATTAAAAAATATAAAAATTAAATAATCAATACATATCAAAATTTAGAATCTCGTCGAGCGTCGATGTCGTTCATAAATATCTAGATTATTTACATAAATAGAAAGAATATCAGTCCATCCCTTTAATCATGCAGCATTGTAGTCCTCTATGCTCATCCCATAATGTATGCGTGCTGGATTGTAACTTGTCCTAGATCTCTCGCTGAAGCTCTAGCTCTGAGAGGTATCCTTGGATTGATAGTACGGTTCTGGATGGTTCCATCTGAATACATTGGCACAAAATTCGATTCGTAAGATGCTTCGAACTATATAGGATAGTAGCTGCTGAAAGACTGCCTCGGACGCACTATACTAAAGGAACTACTGCAGGATCGACCTGATCGGATCAGGTCAAGCAGCGGATTTTTAAAACTTTTATGCAATTGATCCAATCATATCTGAGAGTTCTCAAATCTAATTAGATTGATCTGAAATTAAAACACAAAAATGATATCACATATCACCTATTTTGGATGAACAATTCACCCGCAGCGATGATCCTGATGCTGTTCGAGGTTCTGACGTTAGCCGCGCATGTGCCCGACCTCTACCAGCATCTACTTGGGTTAGATCTGGAGGTCTTCTCCTTTTGGATATGGTCTCAAAATATTAGATCTGGAACTTCTCTGGTACGCCTTCAATCCGATCTCCGACAGCAGGTTGATCATCAAACGAACGGGATCTCCTTGACTTGATCTTTGCAGCAGCAGTACTTCAATTCTTTGATGGCTGATTCGCCCAACACTTGGGCATGGAGAAGAGGGAGAGGAGGAGAGAAAGGAGGCATGGAGGAGAGATAGAGGGGCAGAGTGTGGGCGTGGCCTATTAGAATGACCAAACACCTTTGGCCAAGGGTCTATTTATAAACAATACACAACACTAGAGTCCTAGGGCTTTAAGCAATCACTTGGCTTAAAGCAGGACTCCTCCCTATTTTCCACGCCATATATCTGATTTTCTCTGAATTTTGTCACACAAAATAGAGGAAAAGGGGCGCCACCTTATTTGATAAGGTGGAGTTGGTGCAGGGATAAAAACTCTAGGAGTTTGAATCGTTTCAAACACCTTTGACCCATTCAAACTCTTTGAATGGATAAACACCTCCCTTATCCACTAGGGGCGCATGCCAGGAGGGGCGTGCGCCCTCTCCTCTCCCGGCATGCGCCCTCTCCCTTCACACCAATCCATCTGGGGTGCACGCCCAAAGAGAAATCCCAGGGGGTGCGCGCCTCCTTTCATTCCTACAAAGACTGGATCAAAATGACCCTTGTCCTAATGCCCCTTGCATCAGACAAGGACAAGCCTTGATCTAACTAGGACAAGGTCCAGTCAGATCAGGACAAACCCATAAAGGGTTCCTGGATGAGCCAAATCAGATTTGACTGAGTCTAGAGCAACCAGGAAGTCCATAGAAGGAGAAAGTCAAGTCCAATTGTATGCTAGCACGATTTTCTTGAACCTGATTTAATCTAATCCAAATCAATCGAACCATATTGGTCCAATTAATGACATCCAGACCCAAATTCTTGTTTGTGTGACCCACTTAGGTTCAATTCTGTATAGTAATGGGACATGTCGCAATCTAAATCATCAACATCACCAAAATCCTTTCGATGGACTAGAACTCTTCTGATTCGCCCAATTAGAATCATCGATCATCAAGATAATTCTAATTGGTCCCAAAATCCACCGATGACACTAAGCAGTATATGGTGGCAGCCCATCAGAACCGAATACGAACCTCTCGATGCAGCCAACTTTATGATTAGGTTCTTCTATCATGAGCCCCGATAGGATCTAGGTCAAGGTGAACTCGTCAAATCCAACACCTGTCATATGAATGAATCATTCGATTCGAGTCCGATATGAAATCTTAATAGAAACTCTTTCTATTATTTCACACTACCATAACCATGGGCTTTAGAACTCGATCTCATGATCATCATAGGACTACTACTTCTCTACCAAGGTTGATAGATCCCATATTGATGCAATCTAATTCCTACAATGAACATACTATAGCCAACATACATCTCAGGATTCCAAATGGCTAGGAGACTTAGTTATGGTGTAGTCAAACTATAACACACTCAAGGTGAACTGCCGATGCACCTTAGGTCAAAGAACCAGACACAACTGTAGCATCAAACTAGTCATTAACGAGAAGGTAGACTCCCTTATGACTGCTCGAGATGGTCACGCTCAGTGCCCTTGTTCTCAACAAGTACTTGTACTCTCGCTTCAATGTCTCCACACCGTAGACTCAAGACTCATCTACACCAGGAAAGCAATCATACACCAATCTTCCTGATCGATCACCATCCTCGTGATGATCCTACAATCGAGAGCAGTTTATGAATTAATTATGATAATACATACCTTAAATTCTCAACTCTTGATAATATGTGTTATCATATCCGTTAATTCAATAGATGTATCACAGACACTTTATACATGAATGTGATAGAAGAAAATAACTTTTTTTATTAATTATAAGTCAAAATTATAAAAATGCTCCAAGAAAGTATTTACAAGTGTCGGTCAATCTAGCTTCTAGAACACACATCTAACAAACTCCCTCTTGATCTAAAGCCAATTGGCTGCAAATCTAAGTCCCATCTTCTCAAGATGGGCTTCGATCTTCTATTGGCTCAAAGGCTTCGTCAGTGGATCAGCCGCATTATTTGCGGTGTCGACTCTCTTAACCTCGACGTATCACTTCTCGAGGTAATCACGGATGAGGTGGAATCGCCGCTCAATGTGCTTGGATTTCTAGTGAGACCTCGGCTCCGTAGCTAGTGCTATGGCACCATTGTTGTCATAGTACAGAGAGCGGCATCTAATGGCATCACTCCGAGGTCTGCAATAAACTTCTTGAACCAAAATGCTTCCTTTGCAACTTCCGAGGTTGTGATGACTCAACTTCCATGGTAGAATCTGCAATCACTGTTTACTTGAAACTCTTTCAACGTACAACACCACCATTGCATAGGAACAAACTTTCAGATGTCGACTTTCAATCATTTATGTCAGACATAAAATCTAAGTCTGTATACCCCTGGACCTAGAGTTCTCTGTTACCAAAGACCAAAAACACATCCTTAGTTCTTCTCAAGTACTTAAGGATACATTTCACAAAAATCCAGTGCTCTTCTCCTGGATTCAACTAATACCTGCTAGTGACACTCACAACATGAGCGATATCAGGTCGTGTACATAGCATGCATACATGAGGCTCCCTATTGCTGAAGCATAAGAGATTTTGCTCATGCGTTCAATCTCTTCCAATGTGTTGGGGCACATCTTTTTGGAGAGATGAATACCATGTCTGAAGGGCACAAGTCTCCTCTTGCAGTTTTCCATGCTAAATCTCTTCAACACCTCCTCCATGTACATCTTCTGTGAGAGACCCAGCATCCTCTTCTGTCTATCCCTATAAACCTTAATCCCCAAAATGAAGGATGCTTCTCCTAAGTTTTTCATAGAAAACTTCTTAGATAACCACACTTTGACCGAGGACAACATGGAAATGTCATTCCCAATCAAGAGGATGTCATCCACGTACAATACGAGAAAGACAACAGCGCTCCTACTGACCTTTTTGAACATACAGGATTCCCCCTCGTTCTTGATGAAACCAAATGATTTGATCACATCATTAAAACGAGCATTCCAGCTCCGAGACGCTTGCTTAAGTCCATAGATGGACCTTTGCAACTTACAGAACTTGTGATCATCATCACCGAAAATAAAACTAAGCGGTTGTTCCATATAAATATTTTTCTTAAGATATCCAATTAAGAACGTTGTTTTCACGTCCATCTGCCAAATTTTGTAATTGAAATATGCTGCGATAGCAAGCAATATGCGGATGAATTTAAGCATGGCCACTGGCAACAAGAAATCCTGATAGTCAATGCCTTCACGCTGACTATATTCTTTCGCCACTAACCTAGCTTTGAATGTCTCCATATTTTCCTCTGCATCAATCTTTTTCTTGAAGATCCATTTACACCCAATAGGTACAATACCTTCGGGTGGATCTACCAAGGTCCAGACATGGTTCGAGCGCATTGAGTCAAATCCTGACTTCATTGTCTCTTGCCATTTTTTGAAGTCGATATCTGATATTGTCTCATCATAGATTTTGGGATCATTACCATGAACCCCATTTTCCGTGAGGAACATTTTCTTTACGTCCTCTAAAATAATACCTAAGTATCTCTCAGAAGAATGGGAAACCCTATTTGACCTACGAGGTGAATGTAGTGTGGATCAGCTCAGACTGATCGGGTTCCTCAGTTTCCTTGGCTCATCGCTCTTTAAAGACCTCCTCGAGCCTAATCTATCTTCCAATGCCACCATCTTGAACAAACTATTTCTCAAGAAATATGGCATATCGACTCACAATCACATTGTGGTCTTCAGGAAGATAGAAGTAATATCCTAACGACTCTTTAGGATATTCGATGAACCGAGCTCTAAGGGATCTAGATTCTAACTTATCCGCCTACTGTCTCTTGACATGGACTGAACAATCCCAAATTTTGGGATGACTCAGACTTGGCTTCTTACCATGCCATATCTCATACGGTGTGGTAGTAATGGTTTTAGATGGAATCCTATTCGGTATGTAAATTATTGTCATCAAACTAGGTCCCCAAAGGAACTCGAAAAGATCTATGAAGCTTGTCATGGATCGGACCATATCTAATAGAGTCCGATTTCTCCATTCTGAAATCCCATTGAGTTGAGACATTCCAAGCGGAGTCCACTGTGAGACTATGCCATTCTCCTTGAAATAGTCTAGGAATTTCCGACTAAGATATTCGCCTCCTCGATCTAATTGAAGAATCTTAATGGACTTTCTGATTTTTTTTCACTTCATATCTGAATTCCTCGAACTTTTCAAAGGCTTCAGACTTGTGTCGCATCAGGTACACATATCCATACCGAGATAAATCATCGATAAAGATAATGAAGTAAACAAACCCGCCTCTAGCCGACAAATTGAATGGGCCGCACACATCTATATATACCAGGGCAAGTAACTTTATGGTCCTTTCCCCATGTCCCACAAAGTGCAGCTTGGTCATTTTGTCCTGAAAGCATGATTCACAAATTGAATATGATTCGAAAGTCAACGGACCCATTAGTCTGAATTTCTCCAATTTATTAATCCTGTTTTCAGCTATATAACCCAGCCTAAGGTGCCATGGGTACTTTTCATATAAACTATCTCTAGGTCGTTTAGATCCTATGGCATTCACACTATGCTCGACATTGTTCACAGATACATCTATATATAACTGGTAAAGACCATTTATTAAGAAACTACTTGTAATTTTATTTCTTTCAAAAAGAATTGTACAGTGGTCCTTAAAGAAACTAATTACATAGTTTTCTTATGCCAAACACGAAACAGAAATCAAATTCCTGCTCACAGTAGGTACATAAAAATAATCTCTAACTAAGACACTCTTAGATGGTAATCATAAAAGGTACGATCCAATGGCCACAACAGTAACTCTTGCTCCATTTTCGACGCGCAAGATCATCTCATCATCCCTCAGTCTCCTGCTATCCTCAAGACCTTGCAAAGAAGTGCACAAATGAGCACTAGATCCAGAGTCAAGCACCCAACTGGATGTAGAAGAAACCGTTAGATTTGTCTCAATGACGAGCATACCTTCAGAAGGTCCACCTTCCCGCTTGTTCTTCAGGCTAGTCAGGTATGCAGGGCAGTTTTGCTTCCAATGGCCGTCGGAGTTATAATGGAAATATTTTTCCTTCTCCGTGGCCTTCTTCTTAGGCTCGTCCTTCTTTCCCTCCGTCTTCTTCTTTCCAAAAGACTTTCTCTTGGAAGAAGTCCGCTCCACAGCAAGCACTAAGCCTTTTCAACTCTTCAAAGTCCCCTCAGCAGTAACCAACAAATTCAACAACTCGGCCTGGGTGCACTGAATCTTATTCATATGAAAGTTCATAATGAACTGCCTATATGAATTGATCAAGGACTGTAGGATCAAATCAATCGCTGTCCTTGTCCATCTGCACACCGAGCTTCTCAAGCTCCTTTAAGTCCTTGATCATCAACAAGCAATGATCATAGACCGACTGTCCATCATGCATCTACACCTTGAAAAGTCTCTTCAACACTTTGTAGCACGTTGCGCTACTCTACTCACCGTACAACTCTTAAATGGGCCAACATTTGGCTAGCAATCTTCATGTCCTCGTGTTGGTGCTGCAACTCATCTGACATTGAGACCAATACATAGCACCTGACCTTGTTATCATCCTCCAACCACTTCTCATGAGACACTCTCTGATCGACGATCGGACGGGCTGGAAGAGTGGAAAGTTCCTAATTCAGTACATAGGTTAACTTCTCAGAATTCAAAATAATTTTCAAATTCTGGAGCCAATCCTTAAAATTTGGTCCGATCAATTAGTGGGTCTCTAGGATTCGAACTAGAGAGTTGGATGCAGATATTTCCTGTAGAGTCAAAATTTCTAGAAACTTGTAATTGACTTAATCAATTTGTTTAACGATTTCATTTTTAAACAAATTTTAGGCTCTCACTATTTTCTCGGATCCCTACACTCTCTTGGTATAGATGTGAAAATCTCCATGATCAAAGATTTTTAGTAGGTGGTGTGATCCCATCGATTGGCTCACCATCTCACCTAACAGTTATTGGTGATAAGTCAGCCGATGAGCGGACAACTCTTGTCCAATGTTTCTCTAAACATGGTGCACCCGACTCGATCTCTAATTCATGAAGCTTACTGTGCCTGAAATATTGCTCCACTCAATTAAGTCAGACCTATCATTTGCATGAACTGGATTCGTGATTGAGACCCTCACCGTATCCGGAATAATGAGCCCAACCCATCCTCCAATCCATAGCATCTTATGCCTAATAGATGTGGTTGCATCTTTCTAGTGCAACTGAACCACTGTATCCAGCCGAGAACAATCAATCCTGGGAAGAGCCCGCACAACTACAATGATGGAAGATCTATGACTTAATATTTTCTTAGAAAGATTTTAATTTAAGTCTCTTTAATCCTTAATTAGCCATAACGATTATAACCTAATGGCATGGGTTAGCTTGAATTGTTAGCCACCTCAATACAGAACTGGGTCGACCCAATTAGCCAGGTAAGTGAGATCGGTGGGAGGGATATGCCATTAACTCGCCGCAGACACATCTAGGTCGAGTAGCTCTCAATTAAAAACCATCGGTCGTATCTGCCAGACTTACCTTAGACACCGATTTGTCTGACCAGAATTGATTGGGTTAGCCTACAATCCAGGCTTGAACCGCAAAGCCATATTAGATCTTGAGGTGATCGACCACGTGGCTGTGAGTCGACCTTGACCAAACTTACATTTAATGGGCTGGTCAATTTAAGCACTCTTGATCCCACCTAACCAACTCCTTGATTCGGTTTGATCAACTGCTCAAGCTAGACTTAATCAAGCTACCCATACCCTTAACCCATGTTTTTTGAAGGTGTCTTAGAATTAAAAATTCTCAATTTTTAGACCTAATTAGTTTCACAACTTAATCTTAATTAAGTCTAATAAGGTACAGAAAACAAAGCATGCATTTTAGATCCTAGGGTTTTTAGATCTAGGGTTTTGTTGAAAAGTAAGTTTTGCTTTTCTGATTGAGGACAAACGCGCAGCACCCCTACACGCCATAAGAGCACCCCATCGAATGGAAAGCGAGGGCCTTTAAACCTTTCTTACTCTTATGACTGGATGGCTAAGGGGAATGCCTCAATTAGAAAATTAAACTATAGCTACAAAAAATCAAATCTAGTGCATATATCACATATACGACTACTGATCTAATCTACACATGCTTTGCATATATCACATATATCAAAATTTAAAAATGCATCTCATGTATCAAATCTGATTATATCTCATATAATATTAGAAAAGCATATGATCATATCATAAAAAATTCAAATCTAAACTAATCATGATCTAGAACTACAAAACCGCAGCTCTGATACCAGTTGAAGAAACTGTGGCAGGATCGGCCTAATCAGATCAAGTCGTGCAGTGGATTTTTAAAACTTTTATGCTACTGATCCGATTAGATCTAAGAGTTCTTACATTTGATTAGATTGATCTGAAATTAAAATACAAAAATGATATCACATATCACCTATTTTGGGTGAACAATTCACCCATAGTAATGACCCCGATGCTGTCCGAGGTTCTGACGTTAGCCGCACACGTGCCCGGCCTCTACCAGCATCCACTCAGGTCAGATCTAGAGGTCTTCTCCTTCTGGATCTGATCTCAAAATATCAGATCTAGAACTTCTCTGGTGCGCCTTCGATCCGATCCCTGCAACAGGTTGATCGTCAAACAAATGGGATCTCCTTGACTCGATCTTTGCAACAACAACAGCACTTCAACCTTTTGATGGTTGATTCGCCCAACCCTTGGGCATGGAGAAGAGGGAGAGGAGGAGAGAGAGAAGGCATGGAGAGATAGAGGGGCGGTGTGGGCATGGCCTATTAAATGACCAAACACCTTTGGCTAGGGGTCTATTTATAGACCATACACAACCCTAGAGTCCTAGGGCTTTAAGCAATCACTTTGCTTAAAGCAGAAGGACTCCTCCCTATTTCCCACGCCATATATCTGATTTCCTCTGAATTTTGTCACACAAAATAGAGGAAAAGGGGCGCCACCTTATTTGATAAGGTGGAGTTGGTGTAGGGATAAAAACTCCAGGAGTTTGAATCATTTCAAACACCTTTGACCCATTCAAACTCTTTGAATGGATAAACACCTCCCTTATCCACCAAGGGCGCACGCCAGGAGGAGCATGTACCCTCTCCCTTCATGCCAATCCATCTGAGGCGTGCGCCCAAAGAGAAATCCCAAGGGGCGTGCACCTCCCTTCATTCCTGCAAAGATCGGGTCAAAATGACCCTTGTCCTGATGCCCTTGCATGAGACCAAGACAAGCCCTTATCTCATCAGGACAAGCCTTAATCTGACTAGGACAAGATCCAATCAGACCAAGACAAACCCATATAGGGTTTTCGGATAAGCCAAATCAGATTTAACTGAGTCTAGAGCAATCAGGAAGTCTATAGAAGGAAAAAGTCAGGTCCAATCGTGTGCTAGCATGATTTTCTTGAATCTGATTGGATCTAATCCAAATCAATCAAACCATATTGGTCCAATTAGTGACATCCAGACCCAAACCCTTGTTTGTGTGACCTAATTAGGTTCAATTCTATATGGTAATAGGACATGTCGCGATCTCCATCATCGATATCATCGAAATCCTTTCGATGGACCAAAACTCTTCTGATTCGTCCAATTAGAATCATCGATCATCAAGATAATTCTAATTAATCCCAAAATCCACTAGTGACACCTAGCAGTATGTGATGGCAATCCATCGGAACCAAATACGAACCTCTCGGTGCAGTCAATTGTGTGATTGGGTTCTTCCATCATGAGCTCCGACAGGATCTAGGTCAAGGTAAACTCGTCAGACCCAACACCTATCATATGAATGAATCATTCAATTCGAATCCGATGTGAAACCCTAATAGAAATTCTTTCTATTATTTCATGCTGCCATGGCCATGGGCTTTAGGACTCGATCTCACGATCATCATAGGACTACTCTATCGAGCTTGATACATCCCATCTTGGTGCCATCCAATTTCCATAATGAGCATGTTATAGCCAATATACACCTCAGAATTCCAAATGACTAGGAGACCAAGTTATGGTGTAGTCAAACTATAACACACTTAAGGTGAACTATCGATGCACCTCGGTCAAAGAACCAGACACAACTGCAGCATCGAGCTAGTCATTGATGAGAAGGTAGACTTCCTTATGACTGCTCGAGATGGTCAAGCTCAGTGCTCTTGTTCTCAACAAGTACTTGTACTCTCGCTCTGGTATCTCCACACCGCAAACTCGACTCTTCTACCCTCAGGAAGCGATCGTACACCAATCTTCCAGATCGATCACTATCCTCATGATGATCCTACGATCAGAAGCAGTTTATAAGTTAATTAGATAATACATGCCTCAAATTCTCAACTCTTGAGAATATGTGTTATCATACCCGTTAACCCAATGGATGTATCACAGACACTTTATATACGAATGTGATAGAAGAAAATAACCCTTTTATTAATTATAAGTTAAAATTATAAAAATGCCCCTAGAAAGTATTTACAAATGTCGGCCAATCTGGCTTCTAGGGCACACATCTAACACTATTGCCCAAGAATGGCTACCCAAAATGGGGGTGAATTGGGTACTTATAAAATTATAGCCAAATCTGTAATCTAATCAATAATGTGCTTCAACTTAAACTTGTTTGAGTGATTATGATATGATTAATATATGCAGCAACAAAATCAAAATATAAATGAAACTATGTAAGAATTAAGCTAGTGCAAAGCAAATAAAGCAAGTAAACAAAATGAGAAGGCACAACAAACACACGAAATTTACAGTGGTTCGAAGCAACCCGCTCCTACGTCCACTTCCCAAGCTTTCCTTAGGAATTCCACTATAATACTTCCTTGATTACAGTGTGTTTGTTTTCTCGGGCTTACAAACAAACCCAGTTGGTTTTCAACAAGAGCACCAACCAAAACCTTACACCATTAGTTTTCCGGACTCACTAACAACCCAGTTGGTTTTAACCTTGGCTCACCAACCATAACTATACAATGATTGTTTTTCCGGGCTAACAATCAACCCCGATTGGTTTTAATCTTGGCTCACCAATCAAACCATACAACGTCCAATTACGGGCTTGGACCGGCCTTTATCCCAAGTTTCTTCTCCTCAAAAAAAACTTGTAAAGAAAACAAAATACAATTTTAGCACAAAACAAATAGAAAATAAAAACTCTTTAAAGCACGAAGAAAAAGCTGAATGTTGATCTTTTGAAGCTTGACTTCTCTTCAATCAATGCTTAAGAGGATGTTGAGAATGTTGGAGAAGATCACTCTTGGAAAGCTCTCAATTCTGTGCACTCTATCCCTCTCTTTTTTTTCTCAATGATATTCAATAACCCTCTCTTAGTTTGAAGATTTTCTCTTTAATCCACTTTATTTTTCCATTGAGTCTCTAGCATTTTATATGCTTAAAAGTGGCTGGAGAATGAGTTTTGACTGTTGGAACCTTTGCAATAGCCGTTGGGAATCATTGCGGATAAAAAATTGAAGTTCTGAAAAACTAGCCATTAAAGTCACTGGGTCGACTCGGTTTTTTACTGGATCATCTCAGTTCTCAGCCTTCAATAATTCTGCATATATTTCTGCATGAGTGGCTTTTCGTCTTCAACTTTTGAGGGCTTCTTCCATCTTGATTTTTATGATCTTTTCCACCATTAAGGCTTCCAAAACTTTTTATTTGAGCATTTGAAATCATTCTTTTCTTTGACTTTTCTTCTTGTGAGGAGATTTCTTCTATGGATAATTTCTTCATTTTAAGCACTTGAAAAGTCCTATATACATTCTTAAAACACATGATTAGTATCATTTATACTCAACGTTTTGGAATCATCAAAATCATTCTTAGGGTCAACAAACACATCCATATATATATGGATCATAAGCTGTCTGTAGCTGCGGATACAAAGATCCATAATACGATAATAAACCTAATATGTACATGGATCCAACTCCACGTGCAAGGTCATCTGTAGCTGCATGGTATCCTCAATAACCTCGAGTCTGTTGCCTGTATGCAGTCGTATCCTCTCGGACTCTACCAACTCATACACCATGATCCCTATCCTGTATGGCATACATAAACTTGGACTATCAATGAATCAAAAACCACCTTGCGGCTGCATCTCATAAATGGTGATCTCCTATCCTCCGCTCCCTCCTTGACTACTAGATCAATGACCATCAAAAGAATTATCATCACCACTCATCCAATCTCTGAATCTGAGCAAATTGGGCCAACTAATTGCTCCACCCTCTCCATCGGGGCTGCAATTGTTTTTCCTTTTCTTTTGTCTTCGTGTTGAGCAGCTACCTGTCTTTTTGTTGTATCTTGCTCTACCTGGCTACGCTGCAAGGATGGATATTGTGGTTGCTAAATTGGAAGCCTGCATGGAATGTGGCTGGTTGCCCAATGCTTAACATCCATCCTAACCTCACGAGCTACAAAACTGGCTTCTCATGGCAAATCCTGGCTTGTCAAGCTCCAGCTTCTATTGCTGGCTCATAAGCCATCTGATCATCAGATCCTTCTCATCATTAACAAAGTCACTCACAATCGGATTTGAATACTTCAACTCATCTTCCTCTTGAATGCATTTGACCCTCAATCTCGGATTGTAGTGAATATATATAAGGTCATTAAGATATTTTTGTATCAAATGATTCATCTACTTGCTGTAAATAAGGGCAAAGGTCGATCAATTATGCTCACAGTCACTTAAGGAGATCGTTTGGGAGAGGATCCGGATGGCAAGTTGCTTCAGATTTCTAGCCCCCAATCCAAAATGGACCCATTATTCAGCTGCGAAAGCATTGAGATTGAACAAAATTTAAAATAAAATTGTAGCATATTAGGCTTATTAGTAGCCATGTAATCTCAAATAAGAGTTGTCGTGGTTCATATATAATCTACTTGGATGTATCTTTTTTTTTTTGCTTATGATTGCTAGATCAACTCCAAAGGTTTCCGTGCCCTCCCTAAATATATTTATCTATAAAAATTATACTTGTTATAATATATTACTAGTTGAAAATACAGCTAAGTTAACAAAAACCATGGAACCTAACTTACTTCTTCTAGGCATATAGCTATGATTTCTGGATTGGGCTCCATCTTGTATATCACATTTCATAAGGCTATCAGAAGCTCGTCACCTATGCCGATCCCAGGTATCGTGCACTGGAACCTCGAGTTGAGCTAGTAAGATGCTGATAAATTTCAGAATTGGTTAAATATATTTGTACAAATACAAGAGAGTTAAATTTTCAAAGCATTGTGGATTTGCTGCTTATCTACAGATGCAAGTCCCTACCTATCTGATAGTCCTACTGATGCTCAATGATTTAGATGTACTCATAGGCATGTTTCGGATTTGCCAACCTGATCTGATTCTTTGTCCTCTCCATCATGTGATACAAGCAAGATTTTAGATCCTAATGAGACATCCTAGAAAACATCGGGATGGGGTACCATCCCATATATCAGGACAATGCCATCCCACCAGCATCCCAATCGAGACATTTTGGGACATCTCTTGTCTCAAGTGTTGGGACAGGGCAGGACGAGGACACATCCTATTCTAGAGTAAAGCTAGGACAGTCTCATCCCACAGGATTTAAAATATTTGATACAAGAAGCTCCTCTGGGGCTTTCTTTCACCATCTACAGTCCGAAGCACCTCATATAAAGGCTTAATAGCCTTCACTATGCTCTCAGCCCACTATCAGAATGTCTATCTCATCACTAAATTCTCTACATTGCTCCTCTCAATGCCTGTCTTGGCATATCTACTCTCTTGCCACTCGAGACTGCAAAACATCTGACATAGATTTACTTTCTTGTCAATAAGGCTATCGAGTAATACATAATTCATAGTAAACTATGTGACTTATGGTCTCAATATCTCTCTCCTTGTATACCTCCGCATATCCATATGTGGTTGTGGATGAATATAGTAATAGTCTTGCTAAGTCCACTACCTTCTGTACTCTACTAAGCTTCCCAATATCTATCAACATCAGGACAATACAATGTGCAGCACATAGTATCCATATATAGGTCACCGTTGTATCAGAATCTCTCCTATGGTCTTGTACTGTGGCCATTGTCAGTGATAATTTGCATGACATTTTGCTCTCCTATCTGATCGATTACCTCCTCCATCAATCTGAGGATATATGGCATCATGCACTCAATTTGAAGCATCAATAGACTTCTGCAAAATTATTTTTCCATCATGATATGTCAAAAAGTTGATGATGCTTCATTTAGTAGGAGCAGTCCAACCATCACACATCACTATTAGTCTATACATCGACCACTTATTTTGATATGATACAATCCATTTCTATAGCTCTACCTTATTGTTGTCAAGAAACTCATCATAAATGTCCTTTGGTCCTGGATGATCTACACCTGGACTAATAACCTGTATGGATGTAATGGCAGAGCAATAATGTGTTGCCTGCTGGATTCCCTAGGATGTGACTGAAGTAAAACTAGGATGCAATAGCTCACCACATATCCTTCTTATCCTTCTTTAGCATACTGTTAACCCTATGTTGCTTAGGGTCCTTATTGTGAAAGGCATATGGATCCAAGTCATGAATAGTGGCTCCAATTAAAATCTCTCTAGAGAACTTCCTGCTGCCAAAAGCTCCCAACATAGAAGCAATACGGCTCATGCCTCTACCGACGGGCTCTTTAACTGAGACAGTCCTCCTAAGCTCCGACTTTCCTACAATACTCGCAAAGCCCAATCCCGACTCATAAACTAATGGTCCAAACTAAGCTTATGCATGGCCAACTCCTTAAGCTATCATTGATCTTCCAAGCTCACATTAATGGCAGCCTGGATCTATGCCTCCTCATCATTTGGAGCAAATGCTTCCTTTGACTCCCTAGAGTGATAGGAAGGTGATTGTGCAACTCGACGGTCTACCTCCATCTTCTTCTTCTTCAAAGTCCTCTCCTTCACTATTTTGAAATCAGCGAAGTACTTCATCAGTTGACGGACCTCTTGTGGGTATTTTCGGCACATAACTACATCAGGATAATCACCAACCAAGTATTGCTTCAATCTAGTTATTCCTCCTCCTTTGAACTCTATATTGCACTAGTTGTATTTCTAGTGGTGCCAATCTGAGAGCATCTACTCATGGTCCTAATCAATGCCATGCTCTGGCTTATTCTCCCTTCATAGATCCACTTCTAAAGATTAAACAATCACAGTAGTTCGGTAATTATATAAAAATAGCAAAATTTTATTGTCCTAAGCTTTTTATTTTTTGAAATTAATTTTTTTTAAATTAAAAATATTATAAAATTTAAAAATTATAAAAAATTAATTTGACCTTAGATCCATATAGAATCCTACCATAAATGCTACATATATTTTTCTAAGATAATGGGCATGCATAAAATACAACTTATTTTTCAATTTAATTCAAATTTAGGCCTAGGCCGCTATGCATACAATACGTCAAACTTTGATAAACAGATGCCAAGTTTACATTGAAAGTAGCTTATAAGCCCCTAAACAATATTTTAATTTTATAGTTAATTTTTTAATTTTATTTTTTTCATAATTTTTTATTCAAAAATATATTTTTAATTTAAAAAATTATATACTTTAACAAAAATTAATGATTTTAGTGTCATTGCATTGATCATCCATATACCTACAACATATAATAAAATCATACCAAAATCAAAAATTTTGCATGATCTCCTCTTGTTTCTTCCATTTTCATGAATTTTCTAGTTGTCAAAAAGAAAAGAGAGAGGAAGAAGAGAAAGGGAGGTGGGAGAGAAGCTCACGTACCCCTAATTAATAATTTGTCCTCATTTTGCACCTTGATTGTACTGTAGAGAAGGGATAGGCATCTCGGAAACAAAAACAAATGGGAAGAAAAGTCAGGAGAGAAGATTTCTCTTCCCATTCATCTCTTTTAAACCCACCAAACCAGGCCAAACAAATTCGGACAGGTTTGGCTCCTATTTCGAATTTAAGGGCCGAACCGACCCAATTCCACAACAGTTTGGCTTGATATAGGCTGAACCGAGCAGTTCGGTCTAGTTTAATGAACCATGCTAGAAAGTTTTCCGAGGAAGCTAATACTTGAAATATGATGCCTAGAAAAATAGTTTTTACATGTTTCGTTGACCATAGGAAAGTGACATATTCTAAAGTGGCCTATGTTTGGTTAAGAATCTACTTTCCTGAGAAAGTTTTACAAAATACATGTTATACCCTTAATAAAGGGAAAGATCTCACCTCATTCCAAGGGCTAAATAATACATTTGGCAAAAAAAATTACCCCAAATCCTAGCCAGTGGGATTTGAGCTATCCTATGTCCCACATGGATTTTTCTTTCCCATAAAATGTGGGAATCTTATTTCCATGGTAATGCTACTTTCCCTTCTCTCTCCTTTCGAAACTCCAACCAAGCATGAGGCCTTTCTCCACTTTCCCGTTCACCACACTCTCTGCTCCTCTTCACACGAACCAAATGAGTCCTTAAATTTCAGCGAAATAGAAGTGCATTTATTGCATCAAATAACAACAAAACTGTTAAATAACAATAAATGTAGGACATATGTTTACCAAAATCCTATTGTTAGTAGCTAAAAGATAATGAAAAAATGACACAATAAAGTGCATCATAGCATGAAAATTATTATGATTGAACCAGATATGGAAAAATATAATATTTGATGATGTGAAAAATTCTATAGTTCACACACTTCAGAATGGTTAATATCCAGGAAAAGAAGATCAATACTATTATTATGTTATTATATGGATGGTATCTGTACCAAAGTCTGCTCTCCATTGGAGCATTTCTGACCACATATGTATTGTTTTCTCGATACTGAACCCTCTTGCCTTCAAAAATCTGTAGCAACAAATGTCAAATAACATGTGCAGTATGTCTGACCTTGATGAAAGAAAACAGATCAACTGGTATGGAAATGGTTATGGAAAGGAAGAACTGATGCAGTCATATCATATAATTAACCGAGATGTATATACAGGCTTTTGAGAAGACAATTTAGGACAGCCAATGTTGAGATTGTAGGGCAGTCACCAACTCATAATGATGATAACATGTCCTGCACATAATCATTCTTTGGTCATCAGTTTTTGAATGATGGATTTGTGGGTGTTAACTATCTATGAGCATATCTAACCAAGCATGGCCTCCTAACATGAACATGTTAATTTTCACAATTTTCTCACTAGTAACATGCTATTGGTGAGTTGACTAGCAATTATCCTTTATCTAACAAATTCCTACTTGGTTGCATTAGATCATAAGTTATGTCAATGCTCCAGGAGACCACAATTCATTTGACACATCAAGAGGCTTCAAGCTCAGGTATTCAGGCACTTAAAAGTTAAAATCCTTAACTCAGGTTGACTTATTTTGCAGACGGTCAAAAAGTTTATTCTGCGAAACAGAAATAATTCTTTTCCTTCACCTATTTAGACATTTATTCCCCATTAGATCTCCCATTCCAACCAAAAAACATTCTTACTTGTAATCTAGTGCAATCCTATATCTGTAAATCACATCAACTTTTGTGTAAGATTTCTTGAGTATCAAATGCACATTTAGAAAAAGGGCAATAGTGAAACCTTTCTGAAAAAAATTGCATTTGGATTTGTTGACAATGGCCGCATATGTTGTATTAATGATCAAAATATGTCTGCATATCCCCGTAAAGCAATCAAAGCTATGCAAAATAAGGAAAAGCCCCTCCTCCTTATGCCCTCTTCCAATCCATTGCCACCAATCACAATTCTCTCCCTCTCTGCCACTCCCCCCCCCCCCCCCCCAAACAAATTAAGATTATGATGAATCATAAAATTAGGGCTATGGTTTTAGGATTATGATGAGATCATACCTAGTGAGACCTAAAATCTTAAAACCCTAATCTTAAAATATTCCTTAGTTCGATGGGAACATTGAGTTAGGAGATCAATGTTTTTCGGTAAGACTAGCACATTCTTTGTATGCTCGATTAGAGAGGGTGATTGATCTCACAATAACTTATGTATGACACTAATACAAGAATGTGGGTGCTCATTAGAGAATGAGTTCACTGAATTGATCCAAATTGAGAATATCTAATGGAGTCTTATCTACATGTCAATAGATGGTTCTCATAGTGAGAATTTGTGCATGTAATCCTTTGACCTGAAACTACCATAGAATCTTATATATATGAAATCCATATTTTGGTTCATACTCATTCATGACTTAGTTATGTACGGGATGATCTGGATATGGTAGATTATATATATGAAGGTTGTGAGTAGGTTAACATGGAATCGATCATCTCCTGGTAAGAGGAAATAGCATCCTACTTGCTTCAAACAAATGATGATTCAGGAAGACTTTGATCAAAGCATGATGAAAATTAGAAATGATTTCTAATATTTCATTAAATGAATCATCATCATAAGATTGAAAGAGAAATGAATATGATATTGGGATTTGACATATTTCTATACCCAGAGTCATATTCAGGATGCAGGTGATCGAAGGATCTAGTTGCATGGTAATTTTCACTGAAGGTATTTTTGGTATTTCTATCAAAATTTTATATCTTCTGGGTAGTCATGATACATTGCTAGACGTCAATCATGTCTTGTGGGTTTGATCAAATTAAAATTTTAATTTGATCATTAAATTAGAAAGTGTTCTAAATTAAGTCAAATTGGGTTGGCTAGTTTTGACCTAAATCGGTTTGGTTGAGTTCTAACCAGATTAGGTCAAATCACACCCAGACTCACTGCTGGTTAGATGTGGAACCCAATGGGTCACACACAAAGAGAATTGATTAAGGGTCTAATTGGATTAGACCATGTTTGCAAGATGAACATGCTAGCACATGTAGCAAACCCTAGCATCCTAGATTCGAATTCGAATTCGAATCGGCTTCCGATTTGGGCTAATTAAGATCCAATTTGAGCCAAATAGGATTTGGTTCTTGAGTTGGATTAACCTAGATTGATTGGGCTTCAGATTGGGTAAGCATCACATACCTGGACTCCACGCGCCAGAAGAGTCTCTCTCTTGCGCGTGGGAAGTCTTTCATGCGCAAAGGTACTCTTTGGCGCATGGAATAAGTTGGCGCCTACCTTCTTTGACTTTTATCCATAGTTTTAATGTCACGTAAATTTTTTTGGGCATGGACATTCCAAAAGAGATGGAGAAGAGAGGAGGCCCAGAAGAGTCCTTCTGTTGATTATATTCCTCCGTATCTCTTTTGAATAATTTTGAATAAAGATGGACTCCTTGCCGCCCAAGACTTCCATTTGCCTATGGCACCCCTTGGACCAAGTCAAAGTCTCTTGGGACTTTGACTATTCAAAGATTCTCCATGCCTTCTTGCTGAATGGGCATTCCCTTTTTAGAGCCATTGGATGGCCAAAGATCATGATCTAATGGATGAAAAGGGTGGCGCCAATTTGATGAAGCATTGCGACTCTTCGTAAAAACTTACGTAGAATTAGTCCCACCGAAGAGTCCTTCTGCTTTAAGGCAGTCACCTCTTGGACTTAAGTTTTCTTTGACTTCTCACGTGTTAAACTTCCAAATGAGGCATGAGATTGGCTGAATGGACGTGAGAAATTGAAATTGAGGAAAGGGCGTGAGAATTTGTTGGAGGCACCCCTACGTACATTATAAATAGGGCGCACACCAAGAGTCCGAGGTGTGAACATTATCTTTCTTTCTTACAAGAGTTTCTCTTTTGTCCAATTTTCTTTCTTCCCTTTCTCTTGTCTAGACCTTGTCCTTATAAGGACAAAGAAGTCATCTTAAGACTAAGAGATTAGGAAGAAAAATTAAGAAGACAAAAGAAAAAGAAAGATAGATAAGGAGAGGCAAGGAAGGTGACATAAAGGCTAAAGAAGGTCTTGCCCTTTTAATTAAAGTTCTTATTATTAAGAACTTTAATTATATAAATCAGAATAAAGGTGCTGGTGTCTTGATCAAGTCTCTGTGTGGATCAACGTTGGAGGGTGAACACGTGGGCACCTGGTGGAACCCCTGACGGACTGCTACCGACGATCAGGGTCAATTTAGGGTTTAGCGATAAGAGGTATGTTCTAATACTTTCTTTTATATTACAAATGCATGTTATATGATTTAATTGCTAATAAGGTGGTCCTTGGGTTTGGGTTTGGTTTATTTGATTTCATATTTTTTGCTTTGAAATCCATGCTTCCATCCTGTACACCAAACCCTATCAGTGGTATCAGAGCAAGCCTTATTAGGTTAAATCATATAATGCTTTGCTTATAGTATAATGGCATAAATGAAAAATATGATATAATTATTTTTAGCATGTTTTATTTATATGATGAGATCATATTCTTTTTCTTATCATAATGAGATTATGATTGTATATATTATTCTGTAAAGGTTGCCCTGATATAGTGGAAAAGTATTCACTATATAATGATGGTTGTCCTAGAATAATTATACATGTTAATATGACATATATAAATTTTTATCATAATTAATTGATGCTATTATGCATTTAGTTTGATTTGAAATCAGAATATGCATTGAGACCATTTAAATTCCCTCTATAAAAATTATATTAAGTTGTAGTGTAATTAATCTTTAGCTGAATCAGTCAGGATGTCTAATTGATCAATCGGTGTCTAGAAAAATGGTTCATTGATTGGTAAAGAGAACATGATTTTTTAATTGGTTCCGTTGTCTGACCTGGCCAATTTATTGGTGTCTAAGGAAAAGCAATGGGGGGACTCCCATTTCTCTCCCATTTACCTAGGCCGATTCGATTAATTTAATTCTAGATTGAAATGCTTAATATTATATTCACTACATTAAGGCCTTCCTTCATACTAGTTTCTTATTATGTCCAGAACCATATTAGTTCTGTTGTGTAACCACAAGATCTATCATGGGAAAGATGTAATATTAATCTAGTGCATTGAGATGCTTACAGCATTTTGAATATACTACTTTGTTGTGTAACCACAAAAGTAGTTATATTTCATTTTGACTGTATAGAAATGAAGGGTTCTACTTAAACTAAAACATTAAAGTTTGTTGTGCTAACACAAGGCTATTAATGTTTTAGAGGCAAAAGTTTTTTGAGAGTTGCATAAAATGCAATTGGAAAGAGTTTCCTACCTTTGAACTTATAACAAGGTTTGTTGTGCAACCACAAGACCTTTTTATAAGGAATTAGGATCTTATTCTCACTAAGAAAATCAATAAGAGGGTTATGATTTTTAGTGGGAGACATAATTAAATTAAAGTCCTAATTTAATTATGTTTGTCATCATGAATTGTTTGCTTATGTATTGTTCTTTATTATGTAGATTAAATGGCTTCTTCACTTTCATTACGTTCAATTTTGGATTCAAATAAATTGACTGATCAAAATTATGTTGACTGGTTGAGAAATCCTTAAAAATAGTACTCAGTCAAGAAAAACTCTCCTATATTCTTGATGCCCCTGATCCTAAGCCATTAGAAAATGATGCCACAGATGAAGATAAGTCCACATACAAGATGTGGCAAAATGATTTTCTTACTGTCAAATGCATCATACTTGCCTCTATGAATAATGAATTACAGAGGCAGCATGATAGCATGGACACTCAATCCATATTGCTCAATCTAAAAGAGCTTTATGGAGAGCATAGTAGGACTGCTAGATATGAGATATCTAAGCAATTATTTCATGCAAGAATGATAGAAGGAACATCCATACAAAATCATGTTTTGATGGTAATTGACCTAATCACTCGATTAAGTCAATTAGGTTTTGTAATGGATGGAGAGTTAAGTCAGGATTTGATCCTGCAATCACTTCCAGAATCATTTTCTCAGTTTGTCATGAACTATCACATGAACAAACTAAATTCTTCATTGCCTGAGCTGTTAAATATGCTCAAGATAGCAGAAAGCCATATCAAGAAAGATAAGGCTCCTCTTCTTCTTGTGGAAGGGATCTCCAAGAAGAAGGCAGGCAAAAAGGGTTCAAAGAGAAGGTTGAATCCTAAAAGTGGTATAAATAAGAAGAAAAAGGGGAAGAAGGTCTCCGGACAGAATGACCTATTTTCACTATGGCAAAGCAGGTCATTGGAAGAGGAATTGCAAGGCTTACCTTGCAACCATGAAGTCTGGTGCAAATAATGCACCAAAAGGTATGTATGAGATACATACTATATTATCATTAAATTCTTTCCATTTCAAATTCTTGGGTATTAGATACCGACTATGTGGTTTTCATATCTGCAAATCTTTGCAGGGGCTGCAGAAAATTAAGAGTTTGAAGAAAGGTGACTTCAAGCTCTATGGCGCTGGAGGAGAGTCTATCCAAGCAGAAGCTGTAGGGACAAATATATTGAAGTTACCTTATGGAAAGATCTTAGAGCTTATAAATTATTATTATATGCCTAAGATCATTAGAAATATTATATCTATACCCTTGTTATTAAAACAAGGTTATAGTCTTAATGTAACGAGCGAAGGTTGCTCGATCAAATATTCTAATGAAAATATTTTGTTTTGGCATATTTAGCAATGGTTTGTTGACTCTATGTTTGGATGAATAATATATTTCATATTGATGAAAATAGAAAACGTAAGAGAGATGACATAAATAATACTTTACTTTGGCATTGTCGATTAGGTCATATTAGTGAGGCTAGGATTAACAAGTTATACAAAGAAAAGTTCTTTGATCCTTTTGATTATGAATCATTGGGAACTTGTGAATCATGCCTCATGGGTAAAATGACCAAGATTCCATTTAGTGGACATAGAGAAAGGACAAATGAGTTATTAGGACTTGTACATACGGATGTATGTGGTCCTATGACAACTCAAGCCAGAGGAGGATACTCTTATTTTATTACATTCACTGATGATTTATCTAGGTTTGGATATGTGTATCTTATGAAACACAAATCAGAAGCCTTTGATAAATTTAAAGAGTATCAAAGTATGGTCGAAAAACAAACTGGACAATGTATAAAAATCCTTCGATCTGATCGAGGAGGAGAATACTTATCTAGTGAGTTTCTAGACTATCTTAAAGTTAAAGGGATTCTCTCTGAATGGACACCTCCTTATACACCATAATTAAATGGTGTAGCCGAAAGAAAAAATCATACCTTATTAGATATGGTACGGTCCATGATGTGCTTCACTGAATTTACCTATTTCCTTCTGGGGTCATGCTCTGGAGACTGCAATTTACATCTTGAATAGAGTACCTTCTAAATCTGTATCTAGTACTCCATATGACATATGGAGAAGTAAGAAACCTAATCTTAAGTATCTTAAGATATGGGGTTGTCCAGCTTATGTCAAAAGAAAATTTTGGACATAAACTTGATGCTAGATCAGACAGATGTCTATTTATAGGATATCCTAGAAATAGTATAGGATATTTATTCTACCATCCTACTGAACAAAAGGTATTTGTAAGTAGGCATGCCATTTTCATGGAAAAAGAATTTATCCTAGAAAAGGGCAGTGGCAGAAATATTGAACTTAGTGAAGTTCAAGAAAAACAAATAGAAATTTCTCAACCATATAATCACATAAAAGAACCAGAACACATAACTCCTATCCATAGGTCTAAAAGAGTACGAAATACACCTATGAGGTATGGTTTCATTATTGAGAATAATGAAGCCCAAGTCATTGAAAATGACGAACCTCTGACCTATGCGGAAGCAGTCAAAAGTAAGGACTCTTACAAATGGCTGGCTGCCATGCAATCCGAAATGGAATCCATGCACACCAACAAAGTATGGACTTTGGTGGATGCACCAGAGGATATAAATCCTATTGGATGCAAATGGATTTTTAAGAAAAAGATTGGAGCTGATGGTCAAATTGAAACCTATAAGGCCAGATTGGTGGCTAAGGGTTTTAGGCAAAAATAGGGGATTGATTATGATGAAACATTTTCACCTGTTGCCATGCTCAAATCTATTCGGATTATGCTTGCTATAGCAGCATACCACGATTATGAAATATGGCAAATGGATGTAAAGACTGCCTTCCTTAATGGTTTCCTTGAGGAGGAGGTCTATATGTCACAGCCAGAAGGGATTTGAGTCAAATGAGAGACCAAATCAGGTATGCAAGCTTAAGAGATCCATTTATGGATTAAAGCAAGCATCAAGGAGTTGGAACATCCATTTTGATGAAACAGTAAAAGAGTTTGGTTTTATCAAGAATGTTGATGAACCATGTGTGTACAAGAAAACTAGTGGGAGAACCATAGTCTTCTTGGTTCTGTATGTAGATGACATACTCCTCATTGGGAATGATATCCCAATGTTACAATCAGTCAAATTATGGCTATCAAATAAGTTTTTCATGAAAGATTTGGGAGAAGCATCCTATATACTAGGAATAAAGATCTATAGAGATAGATCTAAGAGGATGCTAGGCTTGTCCCAATCAAGGTACATTGACTTAATACTGAAAAGATTCAGTATGGATGGGAGTAAAAGAGGTTATTTACCCATGAGTCAAGGCATACATCTCTCTAAAAAGATGTCTCCTAAGACACCTGAAGAGAGAAATAGAATGAGTTCTATTCCTTATGCTTCGGCTGTTGGATCAATAATGTATGCCATGTTATGTACAAGGCCTGATGTTGCTTATGCTTTAGGCATTGCAAGTAGATTTCAAGCTGATCCAGGAGAGGATCATTGGAAAGCTGTGAAAAATATTCTTAAGTACTTGAGAAGGACTAAAGATATTTTTCTAGTATATGGTGGTTCTGATCTTAAACTTAGAAGCATATTCTGACTTCTAGTTTTCAATCAGACCCAGATGATAGCAAATCCATTTCAGGATATGTCTTTACTCTGAATGGTGGAGCAGTGAGTTGGAAAAGTACTAAGCAGCCAACTGTAGCTGACTCAACCACTGAAGCAGAATACATAGCTGTAAGTGAAGCCGCCAAGGAAGCTGTCTGGATGAAGAAGTTCATCACTGAATTGGGTGTTATTCCTGAAATTGAGAATCCAGTACCACTTTACTATGATAATACTGGAGCTGTAGCTCAAGCAAAGGAACCAAGGTCTCATCATAAATCCAAACACATTCTGAGATGCTTCCATCTCATTCGAGAAATTATTGAAAGACAAGATGTAGTCATAGAACGAGTGGATACAAAGAACAACATAGCAGACCCATTCACTAAGGCTTTACCACTGCAACTGTTTGATCGCCACCTTGATTGTATGGGATTAAAATATAAGGGCGATTGGCTTTAGTGCAAGTGGGAGATTGAAAGGAATATGCCCTCAAGCCAATTGAAATATTATTTTGATGGGATGTTCTTTGTCTTCCAGACTCATGTAATGATATTTTTAATAAATAAAGGCATTTTATTTCATCATATGCAGTGTCTTATTATTTATTTAAGATTATGATGAACCCTATAAATTAGGGCTATGATTTTAGGATTATGATGAGATCATACTAGTGAGACCTAAAACTTTAAAACCCTAATTTAAATATTCTTAGTCGATGGGACATTGAGTTAGGGATCAATATTTTTCGGTAAGACTAGCACATTCTTTGTATGCTCGATTAGAGAGGGTGATTGATCTCACTAATAACTTGTGTATGACACTAATACAAGAATGTGGGTGCTCATTAGAGAATGAGTTCACTGAATTGATCCAAATTGAGAATATCTAATGGAGTCTTATCTACATGTCAATAGATGGTTCTCATAGTGGAATTTTTGCATGTAATCCTTTGACCTGAAACTACCATAGAATCTTATATATATAAATCCATATTTTGGTTCATACTCATTCATGACTTAGTTATGTACGGGATGATCTAGGATATGGTAGATTATATATATGGAAGGTTGTGAGTAGGTTAACATGGAATCGATCATCTCCTGGTAAGAGGAAATAGCATCCTACTTGCTTCAAACAAATGATGATTCAGGAAGACTTTGATCAAAGCATGATGAAAATTAGAAATGATTTCTAATCTTTCATTAATCGAATCATCATCATAAGATTGAAAGAGAAATGAATATGATATTGGGTTTGACATATTTTCATACCCAGAGTCATATTCGGGATGCAGGATGATCGTAGAATCGAGTTGCATGGTAATTTTCCCCTGGAGGATATTTTTGGTATTTTTAGCAAAATTTCATATCTTCCAGATAAACATGATACGTTGCTAGACATCAATCTTATCTTGTAGGTTCGATCAAATTAAAAATTTTAATTTTGATCATTAAATTAGAAAGTATTCTTGAAATTGAAGTCGAAATTCGAGTTGGCAACTCAATTTGACCTAAATCAATTTGGTTGAGTTCTAACCAAATTAGGTCAAATCGCATCCAGACCCACTACTGGCTAGATGTGGAACCTAATGGGTCATACACAAAGGGAATTGATCAAGGGTCTAATTGGATTAGATCATATTTGCAAGTTGAACATGCTAGCAGATGTTGCAAATCCTAGCATCTAGATTCGAATCGGATTCGAATTGGGTTCCGATTTGGGCTAATTGGGTCCAATTTAAACTAAATCAGATTTGGTTCCTAATTGGGTCAACCCTTGGCCTTTTTGGGCTACATGTGGGCATCACTTTTCTGGACTCCACGCGCCAGAGAATCTCTCTCTTAGCGCATGGAGGTTCATTCCTAGCGCTAAGGTATTTTGGCGCAAGAAGGAAGTTGGCGCCATATTTTTCCTTCTTATCCAAAGTTTTAATTCCCGTAACTTTTTTGGGCATGAATTCCAGAAGAGAGGAGGCGTAAAAGAGTCCTTCTGCTGGTTATATTCCTCTGTATCTCTTTTGAATAATTGGATAAAGATGGACTCCTAGCCGCCCCTTCATTTGAAATGGCGCCCCTTGGACCAAGTCCAAGTAGTTGGGGCATTGAAAATTCTCCACGCCAACCTTTAATTGGCACCTTCCTTTTGGGCCATTAGATGGCCAAAGATCTTACCCACACCATTCAAAATAATGGCACCACATTTGTGAAGTTTCGCAACACTTCGGAAATCACCGTAAAATTGTTTCTCCACCAAAGAGTCCTTCTGCATATAAAAGTCTCTTCGGATTAATTTTCTTTGACTTCCACGTGTCCTAAACTTCCAGATGAGGCATGATATTTTGAATGGGCATGAGAAATGAAATTGGGAAGGGCATGAGAATTTGTTGGAGGCGCCCCTACGTATATTACAAATAGGAGCGCACACCGAGAGTCTGAGGCAATCAATCTTTCCTTCTTTCTTACAAGAGTTCTCCATTGTCCAATTTTCTTTCTTCCCTCCTTCGTCCAGACAAGGTCCTATTAAGGACAAGGAGTCTTCTTTTAAGACAAGGGTTTAGGAAGAAAAATTAAGAAGACAGAGAAAAGAAAGCAAGGATAGAAAAGGCTAGGAGGAAGAAAGCAAGGTTAAAAGACGGTTCTACCCAAATCAAATTAAATTCTTACAATAAGAATTTAATTGAAAGAATCAGATTTAAAGGTGCTAGTGGCTTGATCAAGTCTCCGTGTGGATCAATGTTGGAGGATGAACATGTGGGTAGCTGGTGGGACTCCTAATGGACCTCTGCTGAAATTCAAGCTCGAATCAAGGTTTAGCGATTAGAGGTATGTTCCTATACCCTAAGTTTCATTATAATTGCATGTTATATGATTTAAATTCTAATAAGGAGATCCTTGGGTTAGGATTTGGTTTTAGGATTTCATATAATTTGCTTTGAAATCCATGCTTCCACCCTGTCGCCAAACCCTACACCTCCACCATGAAGTGGTGGCAAACATGACCAAAATGTTGGTGGTGGATGCAAAAAATGTCCAAAGTTGCAATTGTAGGCTTTTTCCTCCTTTTGTTTTCCTCTCTCTCATGGTTATACAATTCATGTTAGAGACTACTACAGGAACCCTATATACTAGTAAGATGATAGGAATCTCACTTGGTAATGGTCATTTTGATTCCTAACCATTTCATCCAGGAGATAATTTGATAGACAATTTTTTTTTCATTTCACTACTTAAGTTGGAAATGAGACCAAATATAATAGAAGACAAAAGGCACTGCAAGCTTAAAGACTTTTACAAAGACAAAATGGCTACTTGTAGGTTGTACAATCATTATGGCACTTTTAGTATTTCTAGTAATACTTCCGTGGATTCCTTATTAACCTCTAAAGCAAAGAAGTGCAAAACATTAAAGCATGAAGTTTCTAAGGTGGTGAAATCAGACAAAGATTGAATGGTTATGACTTATGCAGACAATTTTTCGTCTACAATCACATTATCAATGGAGGGACTAGGGTTCTCAATCAGTTCAAGTGATATTATGTGAATCAAAAAAACGCTGGTCAGATTGCATCATCTTAGTTTCTATACCCATGATGACCACTTATGTCATGAAATACATCTATATCTTCGCATAGCTTCTTCAATAAAGAGCATGTTATAAACAAACTACATTAGAAGATCTCAACTGGACAAATTAGGAAGAGATAAGACTGCTTTAGTCAAGGTTCACAATCTCAGTATCGACAACTACCTATACCATCCTATTATAATGTTAGTGCATGGTATGATATAAGATTATGAGATGTACCAAGTGTTAGTACGGTACGAGACTGCATTATGGTATAGGATGGTATTAACTAATATGGCAAACCTTGGCTTTAGATATCAAAGATAAATTTTTTTTTTTATCATAGATTTAATTGAAAAAAAAAACAATGATGCTAAAACAAAGCACCAATTCACACACATCAGTTAGCTATGGCAAGGAAGCAAAATGCCGGTCTTTACACTCCATTTCGAGCATCCAATGGGCCTAGACAAGACTGTATTTTAACATGCAAGGGAACTCAGCTATATGCTTGCACCTAATAAATCAATGCATCTACTTGTATGGTTATACTGTAGCATAACTTTTAATGATAAAAGAAAAAAAGATAAAGAAGCTAAAGTTATCTGAAGGTTGCTGTTTCAAAAGACTCTCCATCTTATAGAGTAAAAAAAGGGTCCTTACATACAGGGATATTAGTTCTTGAGCTATTTCTCAGAAAACTCTTTGAAAGTGAAGGAATACCTAACTCTCCATTTCAAATGCTGATCAATCACAAATAAAGGGCTAAAATGAAGTATAAATTAGATTTAAAATATATACTGTTGCATTTTGATAAAGAATTAGGAATTGTCAGATAATATAAGATCAGATCTGTCTATACCTTAATTTGCTTAAAACAACCTACCAGGTAGGCATGTAACCCTTTAGAACCAGCTAAGAATCAAGCCAACTACCCATAAAGATGATTCTTGAGAAAGTAGAGAAGAAGCGAATCTTTTGCTTGCCACTTGTGCCATATGGACAAAAAGATTAAAGCAGAAGATTGGAATCAAAAAAAGGAACACAAAGAAAGGATTGATCCACATAAAAGGACTACGGTTCAACATCAATCTTGCAGTAAGACTAATAAATTTCTAAAAGTTAAAAAAAAAAAATAAAGAAAAAAGAAAAATCACAAGTTTCATCGCGGAAATTTTTAGCCGCAGGGCATTTTGAAGACCAAGCTACAAATTTCGCCTAATCAAACCTACATATTCTAGTCTTATATTATAAAGCCTAGTTCCAACCAGCATCAAATTCCTCTTGCTGCATGACTCCCCCAATCAGTGATAAAGAGAAATCAAATTTTTGCAGAGCAGAACTTGGTTATGTCACAATTACAGATATGAGAAACAATTGAACTTCATCCACCATAAACAGCAGGTTTGGTTCATGCACACCTCTCTCTTCCCAAGATTGTCAGGATGCAGCCATAAATAGCCGCAATATATCACGCAAACCCATCATCTGAAACATATACCCATTACTGAATCCAATGAATAATCAAACAAACAATTTGCAATTGATGGCAAGGAAGGCAAAAAAAAAAAAAACTCCAACCCCTTCAACTCATTTAATCGTTACATAAAACGGAAATGAGATGTTTGTGAGTAGACGATCAAAATTACCTCCTCATGGTATAGTAATCATCATAACGAGCCGGCAGCAGATCTCTCGCAATCAAAGCCTCCCGAAACGCCTCAACTGATCTCCGCTCCTCCGCGTCCTTCCCATTCTCCCCCATCTCCAAACGGGGACCCATTCCCGTGCGGGCCCACGTCCTCCTCCTCCTCAGTGCATCTCCACTGTGCGCTGTAGGAGCATTCGTCTACTTTCCCCCAGTGGATGGATCGATGGGTGGAATATATTCGATGAAATCCTCAATGCACCTCCCGATTGGCAGGGGCACGCGGAAAGGGAAAAAAGGCGGCAAAAGTATCAAGTTCTACGGCAGCAGGTGGAGTCCGCCCTCTTCGCCCGCCCCGCTTTCTCTCTCTCCCCTTGTCTCTTTGTTCGCTTTCGGCAAGCGGTTAGCGTACATAGGCGTGTGAGGCGATGATATCCTGTCGGAAAGCCACTTTGAAACATTTAAAGCATCACCGACCGAAGGCTCTCTCTTGCCTAGCCCGTGGCCGATCAAGGCAACGAACCAGTACGGGAGTCGACTTTGTTTCGGTTTGCGTGATTTAGGGAGGGTTGACGTGAGCACTGCTACAGCTGTCTTTTTGGTTGTGAGCGGTGGATGCTGAAGGGCGGCAAGTGGTGTTAAATGGCTCGGACTAGAAGATTAAGATTTTTTGAGTTGGTTCGTTCAATGACGCGGACATTTTGAGGCAAACGTACTTTGGGGCAAACGTTATTTTACGATGGTGTTGGGGTAAATCAGCCTTTGCCGAAGACTCTTAGATTCGGAAGCTATGGAGATTTAGCAGCCACCTTCATGAATTCTGAACTATTATAGATGATGACCGACCCCCCTTCGGCCTACCAGAACAACAGAACGTCCCATAATACCGCATGGCAGTATTCCGACCGATCTATCGTCGGTGCATATAGACCCCCTTGGTTATGGATCTGCTTCATTATTCACCAACACTCTGTTGCTCATCCTACATCGAAGTCAGATCGGCTTTCTCCGTCAGGACCCCCAAATCACTTGCTAACGATAAACGGTCAATGCCGACTCATCGTAGTTTCCACTGGTCCCTCAGTCATACATCTTTATTGCAAACAGTCGACACCTCAGTTGTCAATGCTGCTAGACAGCCACCATTTTTCATCGATCCTTCATCAGATTCTGATCCATCCTCAATCAGTCACCCATCACAAATCGAAGGACCAATCCCTTACTCCTCCAATTTGGTGCTGATCCATCTTTGGGCGAATACCGACTTATCCTTAATCACCTACCAATCCTATCTCGGTTGACTGTTTCAATTGACAATTTTGACTAATTCAAAGTCTTCTTTCAAGCGATAGTTTTCTCCAACTGATCACAATCCAGATAAGATAACCATGATTGCCCAATCCTACAAATATCGGCCATGAACGTCATATGTTTCAATCGATTCGGTTGGAACCACCCTATGAATGGCTCCCTACGAATGGCTCCGACCCCTATCTATAAATAGGGATCTCAACGATCCTTGGGTATGGCATTTTCTACTCGCACTCCATTTATGTTACCAGATTTCTGACTTAATCATCGGAGGATCCTCACCGGAGCAACCTTCGATCTGGACTTGTTTTGCAGATCTTGCCATCAAGACATCTAGCACTATCCACTCTAGCCTTCTCCAGCGAGGGTCAAGATTCTGTAGCAATAAAATTGATGCTAGAAGAAGGAGCCTAAACTTTCTATACCCCTTATCTTCTTAAAGGAGCATGCGATCCAGGAACAATGCCATCCAAGAGAAAATCCTCTCGGTGTTCCAATGCCACCACCTCCCAACCAGTGGAAAATCTGGTGAACCATCAATAGCAAATAGAGGATCATTCAAATTTGATTAGATCTAAAGGAATATTTCAAAAATTTCCTAAAAATCCTAATCAGATCTGAGACATCTCGGATCTAATCCTATAAATTTGATATTAAAAGTAAAAATTAAAATCAAATTAGATTTAATTTTCTTATCTTGGTTGGGTAAACAGCTTTTATCCTGCCGATGATCTGTTGTCATCCAGGATTCTGGATGTAGCCACACAAGTGTCTGGCCTCTACCGGAGTCCAATCAAGCTGGATCTAGATGTGCTCTCCTTGTGGATCTAATTTCAAAAGATTAAATCTAGATTTAATTTGTGAAGCCTTCAAATGAACTTTGAAGACAGCACCCTGTCTCTTGATCTAGATCGTCCTGTCTTGTTTTATCTTCAGCTTTTCTCAACTTTTTGATAGAAAATATGCAGGATTTCATGCATGAATTTCAAAATTATTTTAAAATATAACACAGCGGAAGTTATAAATTAAACCATTTAATTTTCAAAAGCATGTAATCAAATTACTAAATTTTACAACTAGAATTTATAACATGTCATAATGTATTTTTAAATCTAAAAATTAATATTTTAGTATTGATCAAATCAATATCTTAGATCTAGAATAATTTTAGATCTAAATCCTAGATCACATCTAGATGAGAGAAGAGATCAAATCTCTTATCTTTGCACAGGTCGAAAACTCCACGGTTGATTCTCATTATTGCCTTTAGAGCCACACATGTGTCTGGCCTCTATAGAAAGTTCATATCAGGCTATAATAAAATCGGAGGTTCGTCGAATGAAGATCTGCTCGAAGTACTAGCATCTCGCAGATCCCTCAAGATGGTTAATCTAAAATTTATTCTTCGGATCTCTTGAACATTCCAAAAGACGAAGAATAAGAGGAGGAATAAGAAAGAAATCCAACCTTTGGATCTCTCATAAATCAAAATAAAATACATTAGAAAAGGTCCTAAGAGAAGACAAATCTTCTCTTTTAGGACATCAACGATTGATGTTCTGAAAACATCTTTATACTAGGACAAGGAGAGACCTTCTTTCTTAGACTTTTTTCATGTTTTCAGATCTTACACACTCTTTGATTTTTCTCATAGAAAAATCTCACAAAATATGGAGGAGAAAGGATTCTCAAAAAAACCCTAAAAGAAGGCATTCTTCTCTTCTTCTTCTCTCATTAGGACATGATCAGAGCATGTCCAAAAATGATTATCCTATTCCAATACCTTGTAGCACAGATCCCCATGCTCTCTTCCTCTCTCTCTTTTAGATTTTTTATCATATAAAAATAATAAATAATAAGGAGAAAATAAACATTGAAAGAAAAAAATATATAAGAAGACATTCTTCTTATCTTTGTCTTCATCAAGACATCAACATTTGACGTCCAAAAGAAACCTTCTTCCTCCAAGATGTCTGGCGTCTAATACCCCATACCCACTCTTCTTTTTCTTCTACTTTTTATCATGGAAAAAACAAGGGTTTTTGAAGCTCAAAAATTTAGAAGGAGGCATCCCAAATCAACCCTCCTTTGACTAGATCAAAACCTAGTTTTTAGGAGGATTATATGGAATCCTATGGGGCGTCCAAGTCTTGGACGCCCTTCCCACAAAATCTAGCGTGAGTCCTTCCTATTCCACATACAAAAACAAGAAACAAAAGAAAGACAAAAATAGAGAGGGTGTAGGAATATTGGTGCAAACAATAAGGAAGAGTTTTGGATTTCTAAAATTCTATCAAGAAGAGATCAAATCCAAACCAATTTTCAATTATGACCAAGTCAAACTTGATTCAAATAATCTAGAATATGGGGTGTGGGAAACTTCTCATTGGCGTGAAAAACTTTATGTAAAAATTCTGGAATTAATTAGTGGGCGTGGAGATTATTGGTGCAAGGAAGAAAATAAGGAATCCTAGTCCAACTAGGATGGACTAGGATTCTCATATATTGACTAGGTCAAACCAATTTTAAATCCAATTAAAATAGGATTAGTGCAAGCCTAATTATGGATAATCCTAATCCAACAAGAAATCCAATTAAGTCAGATTTAAATTATATTTAAATCTAATTTAAATTCTAACTTAATTAGGAATTAGGTGTACTCAAATCCAAGTCCAACTAGAAATTATTTTTTTCTTACAATTGGCTTATCTAATAAACCTATTAATCTTAATCTAATTAAGTCCAAACCAATTCTAATTGAATCTAATTCAATTAGATTTAATCTCAGTCTGATTGCTCAATCAAATTAAGTCAATTAGCAATCCAATTGCTAATCGATCCTCCTTCAATACTTGCATTAGGTCAAACATCAATCATATTAATAGTTTGACCTAAGAATAATTTTCAATCATCGATTAACCATCTGATCTGGTTACAACCTCTAATGTGTGTGATTCTATAGGTTCGAACCTAAGTCAGTAGTAAAGGAACCAATTCCTATACCAATCGAAGTAATCATCTAGCAATGGTTTTCGACTTCCGGATAGGTTGAATATATGCAAAGCAACACTCTTATAAATCTGGCCCATGGTTACCTTATAATTCATCCCTTTGATCAATAATGCTCAAGATGACTTCAAGTATGCTATCAACACTCATATAAGTCATCTCTATTATGTCTCAAAATTTTATAAATTTCGTGACTTCTCACGAGAATTACCCAGGCCTAGATTTTGCTAAATTGAAATACAACAAGTCATTCTCTTCCTAAAGTTAATTAGGAGTGGTCAATCCCATCTTGACTCACACACCGACTTTACAAGTACTTGACTATATTCAGAAACCTTTCGAACCTATATTCGAAATACAGGCTGTCCGACACCAAAGTATAGTGAGTTGCTTGCAAGTCACCATGATGATCTCAGATCAAAGGGATACTTATACCCATTGGCCTTAGCTAGCTACTCTTGACAATAGAGTGCTACATTGATCACGTTCAGTATAAATGTACTCCTACATCTCATCTAGATATCATACCAGTGTCTCCATACCACTTGATTACGAGGACAACTAACGCATATGGCATACAGCAACCTACACTCGATAAGTTATCATCCTTATTAATAATTTATCATTTGATCATGAACAGTTTAAGAACCATCTGATAAATCTTTCTTTATCAATTGATTATAGTTCTAAGAACTTTATCATAATTTAAGAGTTCATTCAAGGAAGATAGAACTTTTATGATGAACGAGCCAAATAACTATTATTATTAGATAATTCATATACTAATTCCAATTATCTACTACTTAGATGATTGACTTTAGGACATATTTTCCAACAACTTTTACTTGAATTAAAGCCAATCAGAATGATATCAAATATCCTATCTTCCACTTGAGTTTGTAGAATTTCTTAGTTTCGAGGCCTTAGCAAATGGATAGGTCAAGTTCTCCTTTTTTTTCGATTTTCCAAAAATTGACGTCATCTTGATCTAAAATCAAAGGTGATGGAGATATAGAATATGCTGGTCCTTTGGTTCTTTAGCCTGAGCTATGGCTCCAGTGCTACGATAGGACTGGACCATCGATGGAGGATGCCACTCCTAACCTGCTAATGAATCTCAACAACTACACACTTACATGGTAATATCATATACCACGATGTACTCTACATCACTAACTGAATAGGCTATAATATCCTGCTTGAAAACTTTCCAATAAATTGCTCCTGCAATTTGGGTATGACCCATCATTATCTTGCTGTCATCTTAATCTGACTAAAATCAAAATATCCATATATTTTAAGTTAGTATTTTCATATTTGAGTCACTGGACCTTAGTATTTTTCAAATATTTAAGGATTGTTTATACAATCTTCTAGTGGTTTTCATTTAGATCAGACTAGTATCTACTTACTATCCTTAGTGAGTATACCATATCTGATCTTGAACATAAAAAAATTAGATGATAGCCAAATCTTTATTCCCTGCAATGCTGAAATACCATTTTCGATTAAGAGAATTTCATCCATAAACAACACAAGAAATAACACTACAAAATATTTTGCCCAATTACAAATGCAGGGTTTCTCTTTGTTTATAACAAAGACATACGTTCAAAACGTATGATCGAAAACTGAGATTATAGCCAAATGAGCTTTACAGGTTTTTACCTTCTTATCTATGCTACTCTAATTCTTTTGAAAATCTATTTACATCCAATGAATTTTATCCCTTCAAGTGAATCAACTAGTCTCCACACACTATTGATTTTCATGAACTTTAATTTGGATTATGTGGCTCCAAGCCACTTCTCAGAGTCAGACCATTGCATTGCATCCCTATAGGTGATCAGATCCTTGTTGTTCTCATCGAACTCAAAAGGATCGCCATCCTGGACCTAGGTACTGAAGTATTTGTCTGGTTAACATGGTACTCTATCAAATCTTCTTAAAGGTGATACTTTAATGGGCTTCAGATTTGATCAGATCGAATCTGGTTCTATAGATTTACTAGATTATGTCGATTCATTTTCTATCAGTCAAACTTTTTCAAGTTCAACTTGATGGGCATTAGTTCCTTCTCTAAGAAACTTCTTTCCAAAAGGAATGCCCTTCTGCTGATGAACTATTGAAAACTATCCCAAAGTCAATCGTCAGTCTATTGACGGTTGAGCTATATTGTATCTATAATTGATTCATTAATAAATAAAATATATTTTTGATATTTTTTTTCATCATAAAGTATTCATCTTCTAATGAACCCCATTATTGTGATGAAGTTCTTAGAATTATTTAGCTTCGATAAAGAGAGAATTTACTGATTAGTCTTTAAATCTATTCACGATCAAATGATAGGCTATTAATTAGAATGACAGTATCTATCGAGCATAGATCGTTGTATGCTATATAGATTGGCTGTTCTCTTAACCAAGAAGTGTGGAAATATTCGTATGGCATACAGGTGAGATGTATGGATACATCATCATTAAACGTGACCAACTCCAGAGCATTCTACTATCGAGAATGTCTCTAATGAGATATAGGTATAAGTATCCCTTAGAGATGAGATCACCTCAATGACTTGTAAGCAACTCACTATGCTTTGGTGTGTCTGAAAGAAGAAATTGGATCCTATTGGATATGGTTTGATCTATGATAGGATTTGCTGGTTTGCCAATCTTTCCATGAGGATATGTGCTCAAGTTAGCTTGTTACATTCTAAATAAGATTCTGAGTAAATATGTTAATAAAACATCATATGAGATATGGACAGGGCGTAAGTCAATGCTTTCACACCTTAGGGTTTGGGGGTATCCGACTTATGTCAAACATTTAATGATAGACAAGCTTGGACCTAGGTCTGATAAGTATAGTTTTATAGGTTATCCAAAAGAAACCAAAAGGTACTACTTCTACCTTACTGATGAGCAAAAAGTGTTTGTCAGTCTTAAGGCAGTTTTTTTAGAAAAAAAATTTCTTAGTGAAGGAACTAATGCCTCTAAGGTCGAACTTGATGAAGTACGATAGGTGAAAGAATATACATAAATTGTTGAACTAGAGCTGGATCTGATTAGATCAGATTCAGAACCCATTGTAGATGCATCCTTAAGGCGATCTGGTAGAGTACCACATCAATCGGACAGATACTATGATTTTCTGATCTAGGATGGAAATCCTATCAAACTCGATGAGAATGATCAGGACCTAATCATCTATATAGATGCAATGCAGAGATCCGACTCTGAGAAATGGCTTGAGACTATGAAATCTGAAATGGAATCCATGAAGGTCAATGATGTATGGACATTGGTTGACCCACCTGAAGGGATAAAATTCATAGGATGTAAGTGGGTCTTCAAAAGAAAAAAGAGCGCAAACGAAAAGGTGGAGACCTATAAAGCTCATATGGTTGCTAAGGGATATCGTCAATGTTATGGTATTGACTATGACGAGACATTCTCTCCTGTGTCAATGCTCAAATTCATTCGGATTATGCTTGCCATTGCTACCCATCTAGACTATAAAATTTGGAAAATAGATGTGAAAATGGCTTTCCTAAATGGAGAGCTGGATGAAGAGGTGTATATGATACAGCTTGAAGGATTCACATCCATAGATGAGTCTAAGGTATGTAAGCTTCAAAGGTTTATTTATGAACTTAAGTAGGTATCTTGGAGCTAGAACATACGATTTGATAGAACAATCAAAATGTATGACTTTGTTAAGAACGAAGAGGAGCCCTGCATATACAAGTGGGCTAATAGTTCAGCAATAGTATTCCTAGTATGTGGATGACATTCTCTTAATTAGGAATGATGTTCCTGCATTGCAAGGAATAAAGATCTAGCTGTCATCACAATTCTCTATGAAAGATTTGGAAGAAGCTTCCTACATCCTAGGGATGAAGATCTATAGAGATAGATCTAAAAGGTTGCTTGGATTATCCCATTCTACATATATTGACATTGTGCTAAAATAGTTCAGTATGGAGAATTTCAAGAAAGGCTATCTACCGATAGACCATGAAATTTTTCTTTCAAAGAGGGATTGTCCGACAACACCTCTAGAAAGAGAGCATATGAGTAGAATACTATATGCTTCGACAGTGGATTCTATCATGTATGCCATGACATCTATAGGACCAGATGTGGCATACTCACTAGGGATAGTGAGTAGATACCAATTTGATCCAGGGGAGACCACTGGAAGGTTGTTAAAATCATCCTAAAGTATTTAAGAAATACTAAGGACCAATAGCTTATATATGATGAATCAGACTTGAAACTGGTGGGGTTCATAGACTTCAGTTTTCAGTCTGATCATGATGATAGCAAGACTTTGTCGGAATATATATTCATCCTTAATGATGGTGCCATCTGCTGGAAGAGTTCCAAGCAGCATACTATGGTCGATTCAGTTTATGAGGTAGAGTATGTCGCTGCATCAGATGCTACCAAAGAAGCGATGTGGCTGAGAAAATTCATCATCAAGATTGGAGTAGCACCCTTCCTTGATGGTCCAGTTCTGCTCTATTGCGATAGCTCTGGAGCCATTGCTCAGATGAAGGAACCTAAGACACACTAGCGAATAAAGCATATTCTGTGCCGCTTCCATCTTGTCCAAAAAATTATGGATCGAGATGATGTCGACCTTCAGAAGATTGATAAAAAGGAGAACCTGGCTAAACCATTCACTAAAGCTATTATGGTGAAGGAGTTCAACGACTTCAAGTAGAATATAGATATTAGATACTGCATCGATTGGCTTTAGTCCAAGTGGGAGATTGTTGGAAATATGTCCCAAAGCCAATCATCAGTCTGTTAATAATTGTGCTACTTATTGTACTTGTATATAAATTATCAAATAATAAAAGTTATTTTGATATTTTTCATCATAAATTCTGTTGTCTTCTAATAAACACCTATGTTATGATGAAGTCCTTAGGACTATTTAGATTTGACAAAGGAGGATTTGTCATTTAGTCCTTAAATTATTCATGACCAAAAGATATGTTGTTATTTAGGATGACAACATCTATCGAGTATAGGTCATTATGTACCATATAGGTTGGTTATCCTTATAACCAAGAAGTGTTGAGACACTGGCATCGTATGCAAGTGAGATATATGGGTACATCTGAAGGAAAAAACCTATTTTTTGGATCAAGTTCATTCAAATCTGATTTGACCAAGAAAAATATTTCAAAAAAAATTTTCTTAGATCTAAATCAGATCTGATACTTTTCAAATCTAATTTGATGAATCTAATAAAATAAAATAAAATAAATTAAATTAGATTTAATTTATACCTTGTTCTTGGATAATCTTATTATCCTATAATGATCCTGTTGATTGCCTGAGGTTCTGGATGTAGCCATGCAATCGCCTGGCCTCTATCGGTATCCACTCAGATAGAATTTGGATATTTTTTCCTTCTCAATCTTTTCTCCAAAGATCAGATCTGGATCTGATCTTGAAGATCTTCAAAATAACATTTGAAGATCCGATGTCATCTCTTACGGCAGTGCTGCCTTCTTCCTTTCTTATCGCATTTCTCTTGTCTGGATCGCATCAAACTAAAGCCCAAAGCCCCTTAGGCATGGAGAGGAGAGAGAGGATCAGAGGTAGGCATGGAGAAGAGAGAGATGACTATGTGGTGTGGGCAAGGAAAGAACCTCTCTAAACCTAGGCGCAGGGTTTATATAGATCCTGCTGCGCCATGTAGTGCCACATCATCCCGGCCAATCAAATCTCTTCTTACAATTAGATCTAAATCTGATTGATGGAATGACATCACCTGATCTAATCAGATGAGAGTCCCTCTCCAACATCCTTAGGAGGCGCTAAGACTGGTCAAAGTAGAGTCTTAGGCACCACCTAAGTTTATTCCATGAAGCAACCTAGAGTCCCATCTGTATGGGACTCAAGGCATCATTATCCTTGGACGCACTCCTCCATAGGCATGCACCCCCTTCTTTCCTCTTTCTATCAGGGGGACAAATCTTCATCTGCTTTTCTATGGGTGCATGACACATGAGCAGATGTCTAAGTATCAAAGATCAACGTTTGACCAAAGTCAAAAGACAAGAATTAGTAGGTGATGAAAAATGGCAGGTGTTGTCTCAAATTTATCTCATAAATTAAGACAACCCTTTTTTGACCTAGACAAGCTCCAGTCAGACCAAGTAAAGATATCTAAGTGAGCCCAAATACATTTGGCTCGGTCAAGATAATATTTAATGATTGTTGAAAGAGAACTTTAGGCTCAATCGTGTGTTAGCATGATTTTTTTGAACCTAATTGAATCTAATTCAAATCAATTGAACTGGGTTAGTCTAATTGATGATATCCAAATCTAAATCCTTATTTGTGTGATCTAGTTAGGTTTAATTCTACATGATAATAAGATATGTTGTGATCTCTATCATCGACATCATTGAAATATCTTTTAATAGATTAGAACTTTTCTGATTCAGACAACTAGAATGATCGATCATCCAAATCATTCTAATTGCTCTCAAAATATACCAATGATACCTAGCAGTATATGATGGTAACTCATCAAAACTGAAAATGAACCTCTCGGTGCAGTTACATGTGTAATTAAGTTCTTCTATCTTGAGCCCCAATCGATTTAGGGTTAAGGTGAACTCATCAAATCCTAATTTCCATCATATGAATTAATCATTCGATTCAAGTCCAATATGAAAATCTTAATAGAAACTATTTCTATCATTTTACTCTGCCATGGCCATGGGCTTATGGACTTGATTCTTATGATCACCATAGGGCTGCTCCTCATCTATCGAGGTAGATAGATTTCCTCTTGGTGCAATCCAATTCCTACAATAAACATGCTATAGCCAACATACATCTCAGAATTTTGGATGGCTAGGAGATCGAATCATGGTATAGTAAAACTATAACATCTTCAAGATAAACTGCCAATGCACCTCAGATCAAAGAACCAGACACACCACTATAGCTTCGAGCCAATCATCGATAAGAAGGTAGACTTTCTTATGACTGTTCGAGGTGATTACGCTTAGTGCCCTCATTCTCTAATGAGTACCTGTACTCTCGCTCCCAGTGTCTCTACATCATAGACTCAAGACTCATCTACTATCAAGAAGCGATTGTACACCAATCTTTTGGATCAATCACCATCCTCATGATGATCCTACGGTCGGAAGCATTTTATGAGTTAATAATGAAAATTCATATCTCAAATTTTCAACTCTTGAAAATAAGAATTATCATTATCATTAACTCAAGGGATGTATCATAGACACTAAATACACATTATGATAGAAAATACCTCATTTTATTATTTATAATCAAAATTATAATTTTTTTCTTAAAAATGTACAATAAGTGTCAGCCAATTTTGGCTTCTAGGGCACACATATCTAACAACATCTGCACTGAATGTAACCAACTCCAAAGCTTTTTTCTATCAAGATTAGCCCTGAAGAATATGGATATAAGTATCCCTTAGATTTGAGACCACCATGGTGAGTTACAAACAACTCACTATACTTAGATACCAGACTATCTGAATTTCTAATTCAGTAATGGAAGGCTACTAGGTGCAGTCAAGTACTTAGCTTGTCGGTGTATGAGTCAAGATGGGATTGATCCCTCCAAGTGTTGGAGCAAGTGCATCGCTATATTTCAATTTAGCAAATCCTCGGCCAAGGTAGTCCATATGATGGACGCTAAATTTTAAAATATAATATGGATGAATTATAGGATTGATAGTAAATCCTAAATCATTCTTTTGAGCATCGTGATCAAGGGGATGAATTATATTGTAACCATATTCCACAGGTTCATCATTACTGCATTGCGACTTTTCAACCTATCCGAACGTCGGATACCATTACTAGATGGTCATATCTATTGGTATAGAAAATTAATTTTTGTGCTACCAATTTAGGATTCGAACCTATGGGATCACACACATAAGGAGTTTCTACCTGATCTGATGGCTGATCATGAGTCTTGATGATCTAGGATATTATGGTCAAGAGTCCCACTAGACTAGGACTTTATGACCAAGAGTCCCACTAGACTGGAACTTTGAGTTCTACTCATTTAAGACTTTTTGATCAGGAGTTTCATTGGTCTAGGATTCTAAGATCGTGAGTTCCATTCATTTGGGATATTGGGTTCAAGAGTCCCACTAGATTGGGACTCTTCAGGAGTTTCATATTGATGGGACTCTATTATCCGATAATCCATCCGATTTAGACTTAGATATTTTTGAAGGATTAATTAGCAATTTAATTGCTGATTAGCTTAATTTGATTGAGTGATGAGGATTCGATCAAGTTTAATTAAATTTGATTCAATTGGGTTTCACCCGATCAGGTCATGAGATGATCTAATCGCTATGAAAATTTTGACCTTGATTTGATCAGGATCTAGATCTAATTAATTTCTAATTTGATTAGAATTTTATTAAATTAGGCTAAGCCTAATTTGGTTGGATTTAATCTGGTCTAATTGGGTTTAGATTAATTGGTTTGGTTAAAACCAATTAGGACCAAGTCAAATGAAGTTTGAATTCAAACTCTCCCATGCGCCCACCATTTTTGACTTTTTCACTTTTTTTCCATGCCCAAAATTTTTTGTACATAACTTTGTTCTCACCCAAAAGGTTTTTGCACCCCCTCTGTTATCTGCTTTTGACCTGGTCCAAGGGTTGGATCGGTTCAAAGTAAGTTGAGTTTTGAATTCAACTCAGTTTGTTGGAAGTTGGAACCAATCCAATCTTATCTGCTTCCCACGCCCTCCCTTTTATTTGTCAAATATTTTTTAGAGAAATAAAAATGTGTGCACATAGAAGGAGAGTCCTTCTGCATGTTAAATACATGGGAGGAGGCGTTGGATAAAGATAAGAGGCTCATTTGATTTTTGAAATCAAATGAGTGGTTAAAACCTCCCAACCACTCGATCCTTATCTTTTTCTATGTACTTTTTCCATGGTATTCACGTCAATAAATTATGAGAATTTTTGTACATATATAAGAAGGGGTTAGCATTATGTGATAAAAATTTTAGAGTGATTGGACATTAGTTTTGGATGAAAAAAATCTTGGAGTGAAGGTGAGCAGGATCCTATGCCACTTTACTTTTCCCTCATGCCTCTCTTCTCTTCTGATTTTTACATCTAAGGATATCCAATTTTTAGATATGATCAAAATAGAATTTATATATCTAAAAGTCATATTTATATAAAAGCTTATTTCATAGAAAACTTTCACATAGAGAAGGCGTGATAGGATTTTTAGTGTGTCGGAGTTTTTGGGCCGAGTAAAACCCTAGTTTTGGGAATCTGGGTTCGAGTGGAGAGATCGAGTATTGTGATTATCGGATCGCCACCAAATTTGAAACACCTTCATAATCCTCTAATATTTGTATTCTGATTTTTGGAGTATCCAAAAAATTAGAAAATATATGATCAATCATATCGATTGTGATCAACCGTTGAAAGCTCCAACGAGGAGCTAGCACTCTAGTGGAGCTGATCGAAACCAGGAGCTTCATATGGACCATCCGTAGAGGTCAGACGAGTGTGCAGCTATAGCATAACACCATAACTTTTTTTGATAAATTTAGATCATGGAGATCAGCTATCCATGAAAAGGTATCGAGTTCTGAACTCGTATTGGTCAGCAGATTCGATTTGCTGATCGAATGTATTTTATTTTTCTATCACATATTAGCATGTTTAGATCCTGAGTAGAGTTTATTTGATATGATCAATACATGTATAGTATTAATTTTAGATTAATATTTACTTTCACTGCTATTTTATTTGAAAAAATTTCAAAAATACATGCTTAAATCCTGTATGATTTTCTTCAATGAAATTATCATTCATTATGTGATTTCTTAGCTGCATTAAATGATGGTTAGATTGGCCAACCAATGTTGGGCCTAATCATTCTTTGCTTTGATGGGCCAAGTATAGTTATGTTAATGGTTGGACCTAATTGAACCTTTTTAGTAGAGGTCAAAGCCTACTGATTAGAAGCTGGGATAAAATTTAATTATTAAAAATTATTTAAAAAAATAATTAGTTATGAACCTACTCTTAGATGTTTATGGGTTGGCCAACCAAAGTTGGACTCGTGTGCAATCTATGTGAATTGTAGTATCCACTAAGAAATTATGATAATTCCTCGAATTGGAGAAAGAGGTAACCAATTCGAATAAAATAATGGGAGAATCTTTTGATTAAAGTCCAAATCTTTAGATTTAATGAATCAATTACTAATTAGATTATAATTTTTTTTTGTGCAGATATGGCCACTTAAAGAAAAAATCTTATTTTCCGAGTTAGGTTCGTTCAGATCTGATTTGACCAAGAAGAATATTTCAAAAATTTTTCTCTTAGATCTACATTAGATACTTTTTAGATTTATTTTAATGAATCTAATAAATTAAATTAAATTAAATTAAATTAAATTAAATTTATACCTTGTTCTTGGGTAATCTTATTACTCGGTGATGATCTTGCTGATTTTCTAAGGTTCTGGATGCAGCCATGCAATCGCTTGGCCTCTACCGATATTCACTCAAGCAGGATCAGGAAATCTTCTCTTTCTTAATCTTTCCTTCAAAGATCAGATCTGGATCTGATCTTGAAAATCTTCAAATTAATTTTTGAAGATCCGATGTCATCTCTTGCAGTAGTGCTATCTTCTTCCTTTCTTGTCACCTTTCTCTTGCCTGGATCGCACCAAACTTGAGCCCAAAGCCTCTTAGGCGTGGGGAGGAGAGAGAGGAGATCAGAGGTAGGCGTGGAGGAGAGGGGAGAGAGCTATGTGGCATGGGCAAGAGGAGATCTCTTTAAACCTAAGCATAGGTATGGTTTATATAGACCCTGCTGCGCCATGTAGTGCCACATCATCCCAGCCAATCACGTCGCTTCGTACAATCAAATCTAAATCTGATTGGTGGGATGACATCACCTAATCCAATCAAATGAGAGCCCCTTTCAAACATCCTTAGGTGCTGTCAAGATTGGTCAAAGGAGAGTCTTTGGCACCACCTAGTTTAATATCGTGAAGCAACCTGGAGTCCCATCTATATGGGACTCTAGGCATCATTATACTTGGGTGCACGCCTCCCTAGGCACGTGCCCCCTCCTTTCCTCTTTCTAGTAGGAGGACAAATCCTCATCAGCTCTTCTATGGGTGCATGACACATGGGTAGATGTCTAAGTATCAAAGGTCAATGTTTGACCAAAATCAAAAGATAAGAATTAGCAGGTGATGGAAAATGGCAGATGTTGTCTGAAATTTATCTCATAAATTAAAACAATCCTTTTCTAAACTGAACAAGCTCTAGTCAAACCAAGCAAAGGTACCTAAGTGAGACCAAACACATTTGGCTTAGTCGAGATAACTTTTGATGATTGTTGAAGGAGAACATTAGGCTCAATCGTGTGCTAGCACGATTTTCTTAAACGTAATTGAATCTAATTCAAATCAATTGAACTGGGTTAGTCTAATTGATGATATCCAGATCCAAATCCTTATTTGTGTGATCCAATTAGGTTCAATTCCATATGGTAATGAGATATACCGCAATCTCTATCATCGACATCATTGAAACACCTTCCGATGGATCAAAACTCTTACTCCGATATCTCTACACCGTAGACTCAAGACTCATCTACTATAAAGAAATGATTGTACACCAACCTTTCGGATCAATCACCATCCTCATGATGATTCTATGGTCAGGAGCATTTTATGAGTTAATAATAAAAATTCATATCTTAAATTTTTAACTTTTGAAAATAAGAATTATCATTGCCATTAACTCAAGGGATGTATCATAGACACTAAATATACATTATGATAGAAAATAATTTATTTTATTATTTATAGTCAAAATTATAATTTTGCTCTTAGAAATGTATAACAAGTGTCAGCCAATTCTAGCTTCTAGGGCACACATATCTATCAAATTCCCACTTAACCTAAAGCCAATTGGCTATAATTCAAAGTCCCATCTTCTCAAGGTGGGCTTCAATCTTCTGCTGGCCTAATGGCTTTGTAAGTGGATCTGCCACATTGTCTGCAGAGTCGACTCTCTTGACCTCGATGTAATCCTTTTCGAGGTAATCACGGATGAGGTAGTATCGCCGCTCGATGTGCTTAGATTTCTGGTGAGACCTCGGCTTCTTAGCTAGGGCTATGGCGTCATTGTTGTCGCAGTATAGAGGAATGGCATCTGATGGCATCACTCCGATCTTTGCAACAAACTTCTTGTACTAGAATGCTTCCTTCGTAGCTTCTGATACAGCGATGTACTCCACTTCTATAGTAGAATCTGCTATCACTGTCTACTTGAAACTCTTTCAACTGACAGCACCACCATTTCACACAAACAGACTTTCAGACGTCGACTTTCGATCATCTACATCGGACATAAAATTTGAGTCTGTATACCACTGGACTTAGAGTTCTCTATTACCGAAAATCAACAACATATCCTTAGTTCTTCTTAAGTATTTAAGGATACATTTTATAGAAGTCTAGTGTTCTTCGTCTAGATTCAACTGATATCTGCTCGTGACAGTCACAACATGAGCTATATCAGATTGTGTACATAACATGGCATACATGAGACTCCCTATTGCTGAAGCATAAGGGATCTTACTCATGCCTTCTATCTCCTCAGGTGTGCTAGGGCACATCTTCTTGGAAAGATGAATACCATGTCTGAAGGGTACAAAACCCCTCTTGGAGTTTTCCATGCTAAACCTTTTTAGCACTTTCTCTATATACATCTTCTGTGAAAGTCCTAGTATCCTATTCAGTCTATCTCTATAGACCTTAATTTCTAGAATAATGGATGCTTCTTCTAAGTCTTTCATGGAGAATTCTTTGGATAACCATATTTTAACTATGGTCAACATGGAAATATCATTTCCAATAAGGAGGATATCATCCACATACAATACGAGGAAGACAATAGTGCTCCCACTGATCTTTTTGAAAACACATGGTTCTTCCTCATTCTTGATGAAATCAAATAATTTAATTACATCATTAAAATAAGTATTTCAGCTCTGAGATGCTTGCTTAAGTCCATATATGGATCTTTGTAGCTTGCATACTTGTGATCAGCATCACTAGATGTGAAACCTAGCGGCTATTCCATATAGATATCTTCCTCAAGGTATCCATTTAAGAATGTCGTTTTCATGTCCATTTGCCATATTTCATAATTAAAATAGGCTACAATAGCAAGCAATGTGAAGATGGATTTTAGCATAGCTACTAGCAAAAAGGTATCCTGATAGTCAATGCCTTCATATTGACTATATTCTTTTGCCACTAATCTAGCTTTGAATGTCTCTATATTTCTATCTGCACCAATCTTTCTCTTGTAAATCCATTTACATCCAAAAGATACTATACCTTCTGGTGGATCTACCAAGGATCAAACTTGGTTTGAATGCATCGAGTCAATTTCAAACTTCATTGCTCTAACCATTTCTTGGAGTCGATATTCGATATCGCCTCGTCATAGGTTTTGGGATCATCACCATGAACCCCATTACCTACAAAAAATATTTCCTCTAAAATAGTACCTAAGTACCTCTCAGGGGGATGGGAAATCCTTTCCAATCTATGAGGTGGAGGAGGTAGTGATTGTATTGGCTCAACTTGATTTAGTTCCATTTGATCCTTAGCTCGTTGCTCTTGTAAGACTTTCTCCTCGAGTTTGATCTGCTTTCCAATGCCGCCATCTTGAATAAACTATTTTTCAAGAAAGATGGCATGTTGACTCACAATCACATTGTGATCTTCTGAAAAGTAGAAATAATATCCTAATGACTCTTTAGGATATCTTATGAATCAAGCTCTAAAGGACCTATAGTCTAACTTGTCTACTTGTTGTCTTTTGATATGAGCCGGACAATCCCAAATTTTGAGATGACTCAAACTTGGTTTCTTACCATAGCATATCTCATACAGTATGGTAGGAACAATTTTAGAAGAAATCCTATTCAATAAGTATATTGCAGTTAACAGACTATGTTCTCAAAGAAAATCAGGAAGGTCTGTGAAGCTCATCATGGATTGGACCATATCTAATAGGATCGGATTTCTCCATTTTAAAATTTCGTTGAGTTGAGGTATTCCAGGTGGAGTCCATTGAGAGACTATGCCATTTTTCTTGAGATAGTCTAGGAATTTTCGAATTAGGTATTCACCTCCTCGATTTAATCAAAGAACCTTAATGGATTTTTTAGTTTGCTTTTCTACTTCACGTCTGAATTTTTTGAACTTTTCAAAAACTTCAAACTTATGTCTCATAAGATACACGTACCCATACCAAGATAAATCATCGATAAAAATTATGAAGTAGATAAAGTTGCCTCTAGCCGGTACATCAAATGGGCCGCACACATCAGTATGTACTAGGATAAGTAGATCAATGACCCTTTTCCCATGTCCTACAAAAGAGAGCTTAGTCATTTTGCCATGAAGATAAGATTCACAAATTAGATATGACTCGAAAGTCAACGGACTTAATAGCTCGATTTTCTTCAATTTGTTAACCCTATCTTCTGCTATATGACCTAGTCTTAAGTGCCATTGATACCTATCATTTGGACTAACCCTAGGTCATTTTGTTCTTATGGCATTCACATTTTGCTCGATATTAAAAACAAATACATTAATATGTAACTGGTAAAGATCGTTAATAAGAAAATCACTTGCAATTTTATTTTTTTCATAAAGAATGTTACAATGGTCCTTAAGAAAACTAATTACATAGCCTTTTAGTGCTAGGCATGAAACAAAAATCAAATTCTTGTTTGCTGCAGGCACATAATAACAATCTTTTAAAACTAAGTCTAAACCAGATGGTAGTCGAAGAGGGTATGTTCTCATGGCCACAACAGCAACTCTTGCTCCATTTTCGATGCATAGGATCATCTGACCATCCCTCAGCCTTCTGCTATCCTCAAGATCCTGCATGAAAGTGTACAAATGAGCACTAGAACCAGAGTTAAGCATCTAACTGGATGCAAAAGAAATCATAAGGTTAGACTCAATAATGAGCATACCTTCAGAAGGACCTGCCTTCTTCTTATTCTTCAGGGTGGCCAGGTAAGTAGGACAGTTTCGCTTCTGATGGCCGTCAATGTTGCAATGAAAATACTTTTCTTTATTAGTAGCCTTCTTCTTTAGCTCTGCCTTTTTCTTCTTTCCTCCTTCCACTTTTTGCCTTTTCACAGGCTTCTTCTTCTTTCCAAAAGACTTTCTCTTGGAAGAAGTCTGTTCCATAGCAAGCACTGAGCCTTTAGAACCTTTCATAGAAAGCTCAGCAGTAATCAGCATGTTCATAAGCTCGGCCAGAGAATTTTGAAGTTTATGCATATGGTAGTTCATGATGAACTGCCCATATGCATCAGTCAAGGATTGCAGAATTATATCATTCTGTAGATCCAAGTCCAACTTCACTCCGAGCTTCTTAAGCTCTTTCAAATTCTTAATCATCATCAGACAATGATCTTGAACTGACTGTTCATCATGCATTTTAGCCTTAAATAGTCATTTAGTGACTTGATACTTGGCTGCATGACTCTATTCACCAAACATCTCATGTAGGTGAGCCAACATTTGGCAGATAGTCCTGATATCTTCATGTTGGCATTGAAGCTCATCAGACATCGAGCCCAACATGTAGTATCTGGCCTTGTTGTCTTTGTCCATCCACTTATCAAGAGATGCTCTTTGTTCAACGGATAGACGAGCTGGTAAGATGGAGGGTCCTAGTTCAATACATGAGTTAACTTCTCGAAACCCAAAATAATTTTGAAGTTCTGAAGTCAATCTTTATAAATGGATCTGGTTAGTCTATGGGTGTCTAGGATATGTGCTAGTGGGTTGGATATAGACATTTTTCTGTAGAGAGTCAAAGTTTCTAGTTAGATATTGTAATTAAGACTTGATCAATTTATTTAAAAAATTTATTTTTAAGTAAATTAGCTTTCACTATTTTTTTAGATTCCTACACTTTCTCTGTAGAGATGCGAAAATCTCCATGATTAATGATTTTTAGTGGATGGTGCGATCCCACCAACTGACTCATCACCTCACCTAACAGTTATTGGTGATGGGTTAGCCAATGAGTGAACAACTCTTGTTCAATGATTCTCTAATCATGGTGCATCCCAAACTTGATCTCTAATTCATGAATCTCACCATGCCCAAAATATTGATCCACTCCTTAGTTAAGTCAGACCCACCATTTGCATAGATTGAATTCCTAATTGAGTCTCTCACCGTATCCAAAATATTGAGCCCAATCCATCCTCCAGCCCATAGCATCCAATGCCTAATAGACATGGTTGCATCTTTTCAGGTGCAACTGAACCACTATAATCCAGTCGAGAATAATCAACTCCCGGAAAGGGCCCGCACATCTACAATGGTGGAAGACCTTAGACTTAATCTTTTCTTAGGGAGATTTGATTTAGGTCTCATTAAACTAGACTTGACAATAGTCATAACAATTATGACTAACCTAGTGGCATGGGTTAGCTCGGATTATTGACCACCTCAGATCAGGAACTGGGTCGAACAAATATGGCCAGGTAAGTGAGATCGGTGGAAGGGATATGCCATTAACTCGACAAGAATGCATTCGAGTCATCGAGTAGCTTTCAATTAAAAATCAGTCGATCGTATCTGCCAAACTTACCTTAGACACCAAATTGTTGAGCCAGAACCAATCATGGGTTAGCCTACAATCCAGACTCTAACCACTGAGCCTAATTAGGTCTTAGCTTGATCGATCACTCATGTGACTCAATCTTGACCCAGACTTAATCCTATTAGGCTGGTCAATTTAAGCACTCTTGATCCCTTCTAATCAACTCTTGATTCGATTTGATTAACCGCTTAGACCTAATTGAGCTATCTTAGCCCAAACCCAATTTTATGAATATGTCTTAAATCTGAAAATTCTTAATTTTTAGACTTAACATATTTCATAATCTTAATTCTTAATTAAGTTTAGGATTCACAAACAAAATATGTAAATAAAATCTTAAGATTTCGGGATCTAGGGTTTTGCAGAAAATAAGTTTTTGGATTTCTGATTAAGGATGAATGCACAGCATCCCTATACATCATAAGAACACCCCATTAAATAGAAGGAGAGGATATTTAAATCATAATTTATTCTTATGACCAAACGGCCAAGGGAAACGCCTTAATCAGAAATATGGAAACTACAAAACTAGTTAGATCTACATCATATGTCTCATATGTAAAAATTGATCTAACTATAAATATGTTTTGTATACATCTCATGTATCATATCATACATATTTTTAGATCTAAATTATCTTATAATCATCTAAAAAATTAAATTTAAATTTATCATATCAAAATAAATTTTATTCTTGATAATTATGTAGAACTATTCGACAACCAGTCTAAACATGCATTCATCATATCTCATATGAACCAAAAATTAAATAATTTTATTTTATATTTTTTAAATATTATTACAATATTTATAATATTAAAAAATAGTAAATAAATAAATCTAAAAATTATAATTTAATCAAATTAAATTATGATCATGCAAGGCTATGCATAGAATAATTCTATTCTACAACTAGTCATGCATCTTGTACAACTTAGATCTAAATTATTTAATTTATAATTTTTTTGATTTTAGATCTAATCACATCTCATGTGATATTTAAAATTATCTAATTATTAAATTAAAAATAAATTAAAATTAGATCTAAATTATTTATGAAAATCTGGCTCTGATACCGGTTGAAGGGAAAATTCTGTTTTTTGAGTCAGGTTCGTTCAAATCCGATTTGATCAAGAGAAATATTTTAAAAAAATTTCTCTTAGATCTAAATCAAATTTGATACTTTTCAAATTTGATTTGATAAATTTAATAAATGAAATTAAATTAAATTAAATTTATACCTTGTTCTTGGGTAATCTTATTATCTTGTGATGATCCTGCTGATTTTTTGAGATTTTGGATGCAGCCATGCAATCACCTGGCCTTTACCGATATCCACTCGAATAGGATCTGGAGATCTTTTTCTTTTTAATCTTTTTTTCAAAGATTAGATTTGGATCTGATCTTGAAGATCTTCAAAATAATTTTTAAAGATCCGATGTCGTCTCTTACAGCAGTATTGCCTTCTTCCTTTCCTGTTGTCTTTTTCTTGCCTGGATCGTACCAAACTTGAGCCCAAAGCCTCTTGGGCATGGAGAGGAGAGAGAGGGGATTAGAGGTAGGTGTGGAGAAGAGGAGAGAGGGCTATGTAGTGTGGGCAAGAGGAGATATCTTTAAACCTAGGCACAGATAGGGTTTATATAGACCCTGCTACGTCATGCAATGCCACATCATCCCGACCAATTACGTAGCTTCATGCAATCAGATCTAAATTTGATTGATAGAATGACATCACCTAATCCAATCAGATGAGAGCCCCTCTCAAACATCCTTAGGTGGCGCCAAGACTGGTCAAAGTAGAGTCTTTGGTGCCACCTAGTTTGATATCATGAAGCAACCTGGAGTCCCATCTGTATGGGACTCCAGGCATCATTATCTTTGGGCGCATACCTCCCTAGGCATGCAGCCCCTCCTTTCCTCTTTCTAGTAGGGCACAAACCCTCATCTGCTCTCCTATGGATGCATGACACATGGGCAGATGTCTAAGTGTCAAAGGTCAATGTTTGATCAAAGTCAAAAGACAAAAATTAGCAGGTGACAAAAAATGGCAAGTATTGTTGTCTTAAATTTATCTCATAAATTAAGATAATCCTTTTCTAACCTAGACAAGCTCCAGTCTAATCAAGTAAAGGTACCTAAGTGAGGCCAAATATATTTGGCTTAGTCGAGATAATTTTTGATGATTATTGAAGGAGAATATTAGGCTCAATCATGTGCTAGCATGATTTTCTTGAATCTAATTGAATCTAATTCAAATCAATTGAACTGGGTTAGTCCAATTAATGATATCCAGATCCAAATTCTTGTTTGTATGATCCAATTAGGTTTAGTTCTATATGATAATGAGATATGTCGCGATCTCTATCATCGACATCATCGAAATACCTTTCGATGTATCAAAACTTTTTTGATTCAGACAACTAGAATGATCAATCATCAAAATTATTTTAATTACTTCCAAAATCCACTAGTGACATCTAGTAGTATATGGTAGCAATCCATCAAAACTAAAAATAAATCTCTCGATGCAGTTACCTGTATGATTAAGTTCTTCTATCTTGAGCCCGGATTGGATTAGGATTAAGGTGAACTCGTCAAACCCTAATATCCATTATATGAATTAATCATTCGATTCAAATCCAATATGAAAATCTAAATAGAAACTCTTTCTATTATTTCACTCTATCATGGCCATGAGCTTATGGATTTGATTTTCGTGATCATTATAGGATTACTCCTCATCTATCGAGGTAGATAGATTTTCTCTTGGTACAATCCAATTCCTATAATGAACATGCTATAGCTAACATACACCTCAGAATTTTGAATGATTAGGAGATCGAGTCATGGTGTAGTCAAACTATAACACCCATAAGGTGAACTACCGATGCACCTCAGATTAAAGAATCAGACACATCACTACAGCTTCGAGTTAGTCATCGATGAGAAGGTAGACTTTCTAATGACTACTCGAGGTGGTCATGCTCAGTGCTCTTATTTTCTAATGAGCATCTATACTCTTACTTCGATATCTCTACACCGTAGACTCAAGACTCATCTACTATAAACAAACGATTATACACCAACCTTCCGGATCAATCACCATCCTCATGATGTTTCTATGGTCAGGAGCATTTTATGAGTTAATAATGAAAATTCATGTCTTAAATTTTCAACTCTTGAAAATAAAAATTATCATTGCCATTAACTTAAGAAATGTATCACTGACACTAAATACACATTGTGATAGAAAATAATTTATTTTATTATTTATAATCAAAATTATAATTTTGTCCTTAAAAGTGTATAACAAGTGTCAGTCAATTCTATCTTCTAGGGCACATATATCTAACACCACTTTCTTATCGCTCTGATCATTGTTGGACAATGATAAGTTGGTGGGATCCAACTTTGGTAGTTGGTACCAAAAGTTGAAAAATATCCTAGAGCATGAATGGATCCTATATGTATTAACGAATCCTGCACCTAAGGAGCCAGCTGTCAATGCACATGGAACAATCAGAACACTTACCAGAAGTGGCTCAGTGATTGGACTATGGTGCGCTATATTATGCTGATTGCTATGAGCAATGAGTTCAGTCGTAGATTTGAGATGGCTCAGTCAAAGAACTTGCTTCAAGTGTTGGAGGATTTCTTTGGCACACCCGATGATGTGGAGAGGTACAAGACTAGTTGTACTATCTTCAATGCTAGGATGCAGGATGGTGCCTCTATCATTGATCATGTATTGTACATGATCGAGTATTTGAGCAAGCTTGGCTTTTTCTTGCATAAATAGCTTGGGAAGAATGCAATACTGAACTTATTGCCCAAGTCTTTTCTCTCATTTCTTACTCATTTTAAAATGGCAAAGTCTGAAGTAGACTACCATGAGTTATTGGGGTTGTTTCAGAATTTTAAGAAGGATCACCAACTCCACAAGGAGTCGGTGAACATAGTGGAAGGTTCGTCTTCTAGTTCTCGACCATTTAGAAAAAGAAAGAAGAAGAAGAAGAAAGCTAAGAAGGTGCAAGTTCAGACTGGGATATCTGTGCAGGGCCAGACCAGGAAGATCAAGCTCGATAAGAGTCTAACTGAATGCTTTTTTTGCAAGAAGTGGGGATACTGGAAGAGAAATTGTCCTTAGTACATTGCCTCTCTAGATCCGAATAGGTAGAGAAAGAAGCAAGCAGTTGTTGGACAAGATATTTATATGATAACTCCTTGCAATTTTTCTATTTATGATATTACTGACTGGGTATTGGATACTACTAGCCTTTACCATATTTGCAATTCATTGCAGGGATTGCAGGTCAATAGGAGATTTGAGTAAGATGAAAGGTTCTTGAATATTGGAGATGGAAGATCAGTTTCAGTTCTAGTTTTAAAAATTCTGAAACTTGTATTTGAGTCCCATATCGTTGTTCTTAGTGATTGTCATTTTTGTCCTAGTTTTTTTTGAATATTATTTTCGTAGGCCTTCTGGCTAAAAATGATTATGAAATATCAATAAAAAAATAAATTTATAATATCATTATGAATGGTGTTATTATTTTCTATGGATATTTGAACAATGGTGTGTATATGCTATCACAACCTGTTAACGTAGTCTTTTCAACTGACAAGCATCCTAGATTAGATAGTATGTCAGATATCTATTTATGGTACTATAGACTAGGTCATATAAATAAGAATAGGATAAACATGTTGATTCAAGAGGAAATCCTCGAAGTTAGTGATAGTGAATCACTTCCAACTTGTGAGTCCTGTCTTCTTGGTAAAATAACAAAGTCATCTTTTATTGAAAAAGGTGAAAAAGCCATCGAGCTCTTAGATCTAGTACATACTGATGTATGTGAACCAATGAGCACAAGTATCAGAGGTGGATATTTCTACTTCATTACTTTCATAGATGATTTATCCAGATATAGATATGTCTATCTAATGAAACACAAGTCAAATTTATTTGAAATATTCAAATAATTTTGAAGTGAAGTAGAAAAATAAACTAGGAGTAGTGAGTAGATACCAGTCTGACCCTAGAGAAAATCACTGGAAAGTGGTTAAATCCATCCTTAAGTATTTGAGAAATACTAAGGACCAATGGTTGGTTTATAGCGAGTCAAATCTAAAACTTATGGGATTTACATATTCTAGCTTTCAATCTGACCATGATGACAGTTGAAGCGTGTCAGGATATATCTTTACTCTAAATAATGGGGCTATCTACTGAAAGAGTTCCAAGCAGTATACTATGGCAGACTCTATTTGTGAAGTAGAGTACATTGCAGTATCAAATGTCGCGAAGGAAGCTGTATGATTGAGAAAGTTTATCAGCAAGCTCGAAGTAGCACCCTTCCTAGATGGTTCGGTCTTGCTCTACTGCAACAACATTGGTGCCATAGCTCAGGCGAAGGAATCAAAGACACACCAATGGATGAAGTACATCTTGCACCACTTCCATTTGATCTAGAAGATCATGGATCAAGGTGACGTCAACCTTCAGAAGATCGATGAAAAGAAGAATCTGATCGACCCCTTCACTAAAGCCCTGACGATAAAGGAGTTCGATAACCACAAGTCGAAGATGGGTATTAGATACTATGCCGAGTGGCTTTAGGATAAATGGGAGTTATTGAAATATATGTTCCAAAGCCAATCATCAGCCTGTTAATGGTTGAGCTACATTATATCTGTAATTGATTCATTAATAAATAAAATATATTTTTGATATTTTTTTCATCATAAAGTATTAATCTTCTAACAAACTTCATTATTGTGATAAAGTCCTTAAGACTATTTAGCTTCGATGAAAAAAATATTTATCGATTTTTCCTTAAATTTGTTCACGATCAAATGATAGACTGTTAATTAGGATGACAATGTCTATCGAGCATAAGTCGCTATATGCTATATAGGTTGGTTGTCCTCTTAACTAAGAAGTGTGGAGATACTGATATGGCATACAGGTAAGGTGTATGAGTATATCATCATTGAACGTGATCAACTTCAAAGCATTATGCTGTCGAGAATGTTTATGATGGGATATAGGTATAAGTGTCTCTTAGACCTGAGATCACCTCACTGACTTACAAGTAACTCACTATACTTTGATACTGGACTAACTAAATTTCTAATTTAATAATGAAAGGCTTTTAGGCACAGTCAAGTACTTGCAAAGTCAAAGTATGATCAAGATGGAATTGACCACTCTAAGAGTTGGAGAAAAATGTATCACTATATTTCAATATAACAAAACCTTGGCCTGGATAATCCATCAGATGAATTTGATATTTCGAAATACAATGTGGCCAGCCTTATCAGAGTTGACAGTTGAACTCTGAGATGTCCTATGAGCATTTTGGTCAAGGGGATGAATTATATGGAAACTATATCCACATGAATTCTAAGGATATTATTCTACATATTCGATCTATCCGACCGTTGGATACCATTGCTAAATGGTCATTTCGATTAGTATAGAAATTTATTCTTGTACTATTGACTTAGGTTTAGACCTATAAGGTCACACATATTAGAGTTCATGATCCAATCGGATTGTTGATCAATGATTAAGAATCGTTCTAGGGTTAAACGATCAATACGATTGATGTTTGATCTAGTGCAAGTGTTGCAGGAGGATCGATTAGCGATTAGATTGCTAATTAGCTTAATTTGATTAAGTCAGAGGACTAAAATTAAGTCTAATTAAATATGATTTATTTAAATTTGATTTGGGCTTGATTGGATCAAGTCCAATTAGTTTATTGGATAAGCCAAGTGCAAGAAAGAACCAATCCTAGTTCAACTAAGACTTGGGTCAACCTAATTTTTTAATTTGATTAAAAAATTAAATTAAAATTAAATCTAATTTAATTAAGTTTTTAATTAGTTTAGAACCTAATTTAATTAGATTGAATTGATTCTAGTTTGATTTAGTTTGAGAAATCATGTTGGACCAAGTCAAAATAAGAATCCTAGTAAGACTAGAAACTTTCCTCCTTGCGCCACCTTAGTCCCAACTCCCGCCCTTCACGTCTCCTTTGATTTTGCATGAATTCTCCATGCCCAAGAGAAGCCCACCATGTCCCAAAGTCCTCCTCTTTCTTTCTTATATGATAAATTAAGTGTGGACCAAGTTAAAGTAGGAATTGGTTTTGATTTTAAATTCTACGAGATAGAATTTTAGAAAACCAAAACTCTTCCTATAGTACACCGATTCGATCCAGAATTTTTCTAAGATTTTTGTGGCTTTTAGAGGGGTTTCTATATGACAAAACCTGATGGTCCACAGTAGAAAAGAAAGGGATGAGCTGGAGTCGAGGAAGATGAGGTCGCCATCGGTGATCTGTAAAATAAAGTTTCATCCGAAGTCGGTGGTGGTGGCTTCGATAGGACTCTCCGACGATCAAGTTAGCTCTTCTGATCAACAGAAATGGAGTGCTCAGAAGAGAATTCAGTAAACTTTCGAAAAGAAGAAGAGAGCTTAGAAAAAATATATATGGGAGGTCCTTTTTTATAGATGGAGCTTGATTGATAGCAATGGCCATATCGTCCAATAGTGGACCCCTCGGGATTGCATGGGATTCGGTACGGAGAGAAAGGTATCGTCGAACTGATAATGGCAGCTATACCATCTAGTCGTGGGCTGTGTGGGGTTTGTTATGGAGAGAGAAGTATCGTCCAACTGATAATGACAGTCTTACCGTCTGGTCGTGGGCTACGTGAGATTTGTTATGGAGAGAGAAGTATCGCTAGACTGATAATGACAGTCATACCGTCTGATGGAAGTAGGCATTCGAAATTTGACTGAAGGAGATGTTCGAAAAAAGTTCGGCTCTTGGAGGGACTTGGCTGAAGGAGAAGTCTGAAAGGAGTTCAGCTCCTAGAGGAATCCGACTGATGGAGAAGTTCGGAAGGAGTTCAGCTCCTGAAAAAATTCGGATGGAGTTTGGCTTCCGTAGAGATCTGACTGAAAAAAAGTTTGGAAGAAGTTCGGCTCCTGAAGGGATCCGACTGAAGGAGAAATTTGAAAGGAGTTCGACTCCTAGAGAAATCTGACTGAAGGAGGAATCCAGAAGGAGTTCAGCTCCTGGAGGAACTTGACTGAAGAAAAAATTTGGAAGAAGTTCGGCTCCTGGAGGTATCCGATTGAAGAGAAGTCTGTAAGAAGTTCGGCTCTTGGAGGAACTTGACTAAAGAAGAGATCCAGAAAGAGTTCGATCGCTGGAGGAGGTCGGCTGGGGTTCAACCGCTGGAGGAAAAATTTTCGATCAAAGCTCTTCCATAATTACCGGCTGCATTAGGCTAAGCGTCGAACTGAACTTCGGCGGGAGCGAGATTTATCCCTAATACATACATACATACATACATACATACATACATACATACATATATATATATATATATATATATATATATATATATATATATATATATATATATATATATATATATATATATATATATTTGAAAAAAATTTGAACTAGGATTTTTGTCAAATAATAAATGTTGAGTTTGGAGAGGAATTAATTATAATATTTTGGTTTCAAGAAATATCAAACAAATTTTGGATATGGTTTGAATAAATGCTGATGATTATACAGCCATCTAATATAGTAAAAAAAATATTCCTAAAAAGTAAACCCTAACTATATGACTAATATAAAAATAATTGTATAATAGCTTAAGATTTTGGTTTATATAAAATGTTGATGTTCTTATTTTGTATAATATGTCATTGAAATTATAATTGGATAAATAATTATAATTTTAAAAAAAATTATTCTAGATTTTTTATTTTTTTGAGCCAAAAAGAATTATTTTAATACAATTGATATCGACGATCATAATTATATAGATAAAAAATATTTCCAAAACTAATATTGAAAATTACTTTTTTATTTTGGTTAACTCTTATTTTTTTTTCCAATTCTAAAAGTTTAATAACCCATACTTTTTGATTTTATTAGACTTAAAATTCCAAAAATCAAAATAATATGTGATAGATCTTTATATTTAAGGTGTAAGTATTTTTTTATCTAAATAATTTAGAATGCATATAATATTTTTTAAATTTTTTTTATGTATTTGTTATAGAAAAATGGTGTTTCTTAAAAGGACTCTTGTAGCCATAAGGAGTGTACAACAATATATACGTGTTAGAGAAATTGTGAAAAAACTAAATAAATATAAAATGAAATCAAACATTGACAAGTGTGACCACATCAAGATAGTGAATAAAAAGATCCAAGAATTATATTTGTGAGCAACATTATGGGTGAAGAAGAAAAGTTCTTGGTGTTGAGAGCAACTTTGCCTTCTTTTTGACAGCATCTTTTAGATACCTTATGGGGATCGCCAAGACCACAAAAGAACTATTCCTGGTTGGTAAAAAAATTTATCAAGGAGTACAAGAAAAGGAACATAGCCCGATCAGCTATTCTCTCCTTTTGTCCTAATTTTCATCATCATGGACATGTTATGTTAGCTGATTCATATCTGCTAAAAATGATACCTATGTATATCTTTAAAGAAATTAAAGAGTCTAACCCAAAGAAGGTACGATATGTACGTTCTTGATCTTTTATACCAAAAAACGTTTTATCATGAATGTTCCTTCAGTCGTGTGATGTTTGTTTTCGATGTAAATATATGTATATTATTTTTCATCTCTAAAATGCTATCTATTATATGATACATAACTTTATATTAAGCCATTTATATTGCATTTATTATTCATTTTGTTATGAAAAGTTCTAGAAAAAAAATGTGGTTGTCGTTTCTATTTACTTAAATGGAGCAAATGTACAATGAAAGTAATGCTGTATTCTCATGATGCTATAATTTTTATGTCCAAAATTATTTTATACTTTTTAAATAAGATGTACAACATATTTATTACAAAATTTATAGAATGGATTATATAAGTATATATAGAGAAAATAGAGCAAAGAGGAAGCAAATTCTTAAAGAACGGAAGAGTCAGTGATTAACAAAAATAATTATAATTCAAAGGATGATGGAAAGAGAAAGAAAATGGTTCAAATACATTATCATTCTACTATAAATAGTGAAGAAAATCTAGATACTATTCAATATAAAATTTTTGAAAATGTTGGTCAACAAGTGGCATGCAATCTCTCAACAAATATATCATCACGATCGCATGGTTGACTAGGTTGCCAATAAAATCAAAATATATCTACTTCTGAATATCGAAGTAAGCTTTTATTTTTTTTAAATATATTCAAATAATTGAAATGAGACTTAGATTTCTTTTATGTAGGAAAATCTATTGAGCCTTTAGATATGAGTCTACCAGAGCATTCCTGTGATTTCTGTGGAGCTATATTTTGGTATGGAGAATTTATACAGAAATCCAGAAATAAATCAAAGCCCATATTTAACTTATGTTGTCATGAAGATAGAGTTGATTTATCAAAGTTAAAAGAAACTCTAGATTTTTGGGTCTTTTGCTAAAAAATGATGGAGGACAATTATCGATAAAATTTTGAGAAAATATCAGAGTATATAACTCAATGTTTGCATGTACATTGATTGTAGCAAAAATTGATGATAAAATACATAAAAAACCTAGATCGTATATTTTTTGCATCAGCGGACAAAATCATCATAGAATGGGATCACTGTTACCTATTGATGGAGAAAAACCAAAATTTGCATAATTATATATATATGACATTGAACATGAAATAAGCAATAGAATTGGAGCAATCATTCCGAATGATAATTATGCTAAAATAAATAAAGAAATTATCGAAGGTTTGATCCAAATGTTTGTTGCTGAAAATCAAATTGTCAGAGCTTTTAGAATGACTAGAGATTGTTTTAAAGAATCTGATTTTTTACCTATGCGATTAAGATTATTGGAAAAGCATCATGAAAATGGTCTAAAATATAATGCTCCTTCGATATATAAAATTGCTGGATTAATTGTTGGTGACTTAGGTCAAGTAGATCGACAACGTGATATTATTGTTGAACATAAAATGGAAGGTTTGAAACGTATTAGTGATTTGCACCCAAGTTTCATGGCTATGCAGTATCTAATTTTATTTCCATATGGTGAAGATGGTTTCAGAATTGATATCAAATATGCCAAACTTGGAAAAAAAATAATGTAACCAGGCAATATGTCACAATGAAAGAATTTTACGCTTATAGGATACAACAAAGAATAGATGAAGAAAAAATATTAATAAGAGGTAGCAGATTATTCCCACAGTATTTAGTTGATGATTTTACATGTATTGAAGAGGAAAAATTGAAGGAAAATCCTGATTTTCCGGGGTCAGATTCGTTAAGATCTGATTGGATCGAGAGGTATATTTCAAAAATCACCTCTTAGATCCTAATCAGATCTGACACTTTTCAGATTTGATTTTATGATCTGATAAATAAGAAAATAAAATTAAATTAATTTTGAATTAATTTACCTTGATTTTGAGTAATCTGATTATCCGATGATGATCGTGCCGAATCCCTGAGGTTTTGGATCTAGCCACTCAAGCATCTGGCCTCTACCAGTATCCACTCGGACTGGATCTGAAGATCTTCTCCTTCTCTTTCTTTTCTCCAAAAATTATATCTAAATCTGATTTGGAGAATCTTCAAAACTTCTTCTGAAGATCACCCATCATCTTTGTAGCAGTACTGCCTTCTTCCTTTTTCGTCAGCCTCTTCTTGCCTAACTCGCACTAATATGATGGCCCAACTTCCTTGGGCATGGAGAGGAGGGAGAGGGCTAGATGGTGGTGTGGAGAAGAGAGAGGGACAGCCTTGGGGTGTGGCTTAGAAAAGGAATCTCTAAAGTGGGTGCAGACAGGATCTTTTTATAGACACTGCTGTGCCATGCAGTGCTGCATCACCCCAGCCAATCACGTTGCTTCGTACAATCAGATCTAAATCTAATTGGTAGGATGACGTCACCTAATCCAATCAAATAAGAGACCCATAGATTCAACCTAAGGTGGCACCTAAGACTGGTCAAAGTCTATAGGTGAGGGTCACCTAGTTTGAATCTAAGAAGCAACCTGGAGTCCCATCCGTATGGGACTCCAGCATCCCTATCCATGAGCGCATGCCATCCTAGGGTGCACCCCCTTCTTTTCAATTTTTAGAGAGGGGACAAGCCCCTATCTGCTCTCCAATAAGTGCATGACACATGGGCAGATGTCCAAGGGTCAAAGGTTAAAGTTTGACCAAGTCAAAGTACAAGAATCAGTAGGTGATGAAAAATGATAGGTGTTGCCTCAAATTTATTACATAAATTAAGATAACCCTTTTCTGACTTGGACAAGCTCCAGTCAGATCAGGTAAAGGTGCTTGAGTGAGCACAAACTCATTTGGCTAAGTCAAGACAACTTTTATGATAGAATAAGAAGAACGTTAGGCTCAATCGTGTGCTAGCACGATTTCCTTGAACCTAATTGAATCTTGTTCAAATCAATTGAACTGAATTAATCCAATTGATGATATCCAGATCCAAATCCTTGTTTGTGTGACCCAGTTAGGTTCAATTCTGTATGGTAATTGGATATGTCATGATCTCCATCATCGACATCATCGAAACTTCTTTCGATGGATCAGAACTCTTCTGATTCAGACAACTTAGAATGATCGATCATCTAAATCATTCTAATTGCTCCCAAAATCCACCAGTGACACCTAGCAGTATATGGTGGCAACCCATCAAAATTGAAAATGAACCTCTCGGTGCAGCTACTTGTGTGATTAAGTTCTTCTATCTTGAGCTCCGATCAGATTAGGATTAAGGTGAACTCGTCAAACCCTAATTTCTATCATATGATTTAATCATTTGATTCAAGTTCCGATGTGAAAATCTTAATAGAAACTCTTTCTATTATTTCACACTCTGCCATGGCCATGGGCTTATGGACTTGATTCTCATGATCATCATAGGGCTGCTCCTCATCCACCGAGGTAGATAGATTCCATCTTGGTGCAATCCAATTCCTACAATGAACATGCTATAGCCAACATACACCTCAGGATTCTGAATGGCTAGGAGATCGAGTCATGGTGTAGTCAAACTATAACACCCTCAAGGTGAACTACCGATGCACCTCAGGTCAAACAACCAGACACACCACTATAGCATTGAGTCAGTCATCGACGAGAAGGTAGACTTTCTTATGACTACTCGAGGTGGTCATGCTCAGTGCCCTCGTTCTCTAACAAGTACCTATACTCTCGCTTCAATATCTCTACACCATAGACTTAAGACTCATCTACTACAAAGAAATAATTATATACTAACCTTCTAGATCAATCACCATCCTCATGATGATCCTACGGTCAGGAGCATTTTATGAGTTAATAAATGAAAATTCATGTCTTAAATTTTCAACTCTTGAAAATATGAATTATCATTACCATTAACTCAAGGGATGTATCACAGATACTAAATACACTTATGTGATAGAAAGTAATCTATTTTATTATTTATAGTCAAAATTATAATTTTGCCCTTAGAAGTGTATTACAAGTGTCAGCCAATTTTGGCTTCTAGGGCACACATATCTAACAAACTTCCACTTAACCTAAAGCCAATTGGCTACAAATCTAAGTCCCATCTTCTCAAGGTGGGCTCCAATCTTCTGCTGGCCCAATGGCTTTGTAAGCGGGTCCACCGCATTGTCTGTAGAGTCGACTCTCTTAACCTCGACGTAACCCTTCTTACGGTAATCGCGGATGAGATGGTATCGCCGCTCGATGTGCTTAGATTTTTTATGAGACCTTGGCTCCTTAACAAGGGCTATGGTGCCATTGTTATCGCAATACAGAGGAAAGGCATCTGACGGCATTACTTCGATCTTCGTGGTAAATTTTTTGTACTAGATTGCCTCCTTTGCAGCTTCTGACGCAACGATATATTTTGCTTCCATGGTGGAATCTGCTATCACTATCTATTTGGAACTTTTTTAACTGACAGCTCCACCATTGCACACAAATAGACTCCTAGAGTCGACTTTCGATCATCTACATCGGACATAAAGTCCGAGTCTGTATACCCTTGGACTTGGAGTTCTCCATTGCCAAAGACCAATAACATATCCTTAGTTCTTCTCAAGTACTTAAGGATACATTTCACAGAAGTCCAGTGTTCTTCATCTAGATTTGACTGATATCTTCTTGTGACACTTACAGCATGGGCTATATTAGGTCGTGTACATAACATGGCATACATGAGGCTCCCTATTGCTGAAGCATAAGGGATCTTGCTCATGCATTCTATTTCCTCAGGTGTGCTGGGGCACATCTTCTTGAAAAGATGAATGCCATGCCTGAAGGGTACTAAATCCCTCTTAGAGTTTTCCATACTAAACCTCTTTAGTACTTTCTCTATGTACATCTTCTGTGAAAGTCCTAGCATCCTATTCGGTCTATCTTTATAGACCTTAATTTCTAGAATAAAGGATGCTTCTCCCAAGTCTTTCATGGCGAATTCTTTAGATAACAATATTTTAACTATGGTCAACATGGGAATATCATTCTCGATAAGGAGAATATCATCCACGTACAATACAAGAAAGATAACAGCGATCCCATTGATCTTTTTAAAGATACATGGCTCCTCATTTTTTATGAAACCAAACATTTTAATCACATCATTAAAATGAGTATTCCAGCTCTGAGATGCTTACTTAAGTCCATATATGGACCTTTATAGCTTACAAACCTTGTGATCATCATCACTGGATGTGAAACCTAGCGGCTGCTCCATATAGATATCTTTCTCAAGATATCCATTTAAGAATGCTATTTTCACATCCATTTGCCATATTTCATAATCAAAATAGGCTGCAATAGCAAAAAATATGCAAATGGATTTTAGCATAGCTATTGGCGAAAAGATATGCTGATAGTCAATTAGGTCTTAGCTTGATCGATCACTTATGTGATTCGATCTTGACCCAGACTTAATCCTATTAGGCTGGTCAATTTAAGCATTGTTGATCCCATCTAACCAACTCTTGATTTGATTTGATCAACCGCTAGACCTAATTGAGCTACCCAAGCCCGAACCCAGTTTTATGAACATATCTTAGATCTGAAAATTCTCAATTTTAGACCTAATATATTTCATAATCTTAATTCTTAATTAAGTTTAGGGTTCAAAAATAAAACATGTAAATAAGATCCTAGGGTTTCAGGATTTAGGATTTTGCAGAAAGTAAGTTTTTCAATTTTTGATTAAGGACGAATGCGCAGCACTCCTACACATCATCAGAACACCCTATTGAATGGGAGGAGAGGGTCTTTAAGCCCTACTTTATTCTTATGACCAAACGGCCAAGGAGAACGTCTTAATCAGAAATACAACTAATCTACAAAAACAAATTAGATCTAAGCATATATCTCATATATAAAAAAATAGATCTAATTAAAACATATTTTGTATATATCACATATATCATGCATGCATATTTTTTAGATCTAAATTATCTCATAATTATTTAAAAAAAATTAAATTTAAATTTGATCTTATCAAATAAAATTTAATCTAGACTTATTTGCAGAACTATTCTACAACTTGTCTAAATATGCAACTACCATATCTCATATGAATAAATTAAATTTAATTTATTTTTTATTTTTAGATTTGATTATAAAATTTATAATATCAAAAAATATAAAATAAATAGATCTAAAAAGTATATTTAATTAAATTAAAAATATGATTATACTAGATTACACATAGAACAATTCTATACCTAGTTTAGTTATGCATCTCATAAATATTAGATCTAGATTAATTAATTTTAATTTTTATTTTTCTAATTTCAGATCTAATCATATCTTATGTGATATCTAAAATCATTAATTAATTAAATTAAATCAGATCTAAATAAATTTTATAAGAACCTAGCTTTGATACCAGTTGAAGGAAAATCCTGATTTTCCAGGATCAGGTTCGTTCAGATCTAATTAGATCGAAAGGCATATTTTAAAAATTATCTCTTAGATTCTAATTAGATCTAATATTTTTCAAATCTAATTTTATGATCTGATAAATAAAAAAATTAAATTAAATTAATTCTAAATTAATTTACCTTGATTCTAGGTAATCTGATTATCCGATGATGATCTGATCGAATCCCTGAGGTTCTAGATCTAGCCATGCAAGCATCTGACCTCTATCGATATCCACTCAGACAAGATCTAGAGATCTTCTTCTTCTCTTTTTTTTCTCTAAAAATTATATCTAGATCTTATTTGAAAAATCTTCAAAATTTCTTCTGAAGATCACCCATCGTCCCTGGTATCAGAGCCAGGTTGTTATTAAATTTATTTAGATCTGATTTAATCTGATTAATTAGTAATTTTAAATATAATATGAGATGTGATTAGATTTAAAATTAAAAAATAAAAATAAAATAAAATAAATTAATTTAGATCTAATATGTATGAGATACATAACTAGACTAAGAATAGAATTATTCTATGTGTAGTCTAGTTTGATCATAATTTTTGTTTGATTAAAAGTAATTTTTAGATCTATTTATTTACTATTTTTTGATATTATAAGTATTATAATAACATCTAAAAATAAAAAAATAAAATTATTTAATTTAATTAATATCATATGAGATATGATTGATGCATGTCTAGACTAGTTGTAGAATAGTTCTACATAATTGTCTAGATTAGAATTTATTTTGATTAGATCAATTTAAATCTAATTTTTTAGATTATTATGAGATAATTTAGATCTGAAAAATATGCATGATTATGATACATGAGATGTATGCAAAATATGCCATTTTAATTAGATCTAATTTTTATATATGAGATATATGATATAGATCTAATATTATTTTTGTAGTATTGTTAATGTTCCTGATTAAGGCGTTCCTCCTTGGCCGTCCGGTCATAAGAACGAAGAAGGGTTTAAAGGCCCTCTCTCTCCCATTCGATGGGGTGTTCTTATGATGTGTAGGGGTGCTGCGTGTTCGTCCTTAATCAGAAACCCAAAAAACTTACTTTCTGCAAAACCCTAGATCCTGAAACCCTAGGATTTATTGTGCATATTTTATTTTATGAACCCTAACTTAATTAAGAATTAAGTTTATGGAATATTAATTAGGTCTAAAATTGAGAATTTCAGATCTAAGACATATTCATAATATACTGGGTTCGGGCTTGGGTAGCTCAATTAGGTCTAAGCGGTTGATCAAACCGAATCAAGAGTTGGTTAGATGGGATCAACAATGCTTAAATTGACCAGCCTAATAGGATTAAGTCTGGGTCAAGATCGAGTCACGATCAAGCAAGACCTAATTAGGCTCAGAGGTTAGAGTCTGGATTGTAGGCTAACCCAATTGGTTCTGACTCAACAATTTGGTGTCTAAGGTAAGTTTGGCACATACGATCCGACTGGTTTTTAATTGGAAGCTACTCGACCTGAATGCGTTCTTGTACGAGTTAATGGCATATTCCTTCCACCGGTCTCACTTACCTGGCCATATCTGTTGACACAGTTCTGATCTGAGGTGGTCAATAATCCGAGCTAACCCATGCCACTAGGTTAGTCATAATTGTTATGACTAAGCCAAGTCTAGTTTAATGAGACCTGAATCAATTCTCCCTAAGAAAAGATTAAGTCTGAGGTCTTCCACCATTGTAGATGTGCGGGCCCTTCCCGGGGTTGATTGTTCTCGGCTGGATACAGTGGCTCAGTTGCACCGAAAAGATGCAACCATGTCTATTAGGCATTGGATGCTATGGGCTGGAGGATGAGTTGGGCTCAATATTTCGGATACGGTGAGAGACCCAATTAGGAACCCAGTCTATGCAAATGGTGGGTCTGACTTAACTAAGGAGTGGATCAATATTCCGGATACGGTGAGATTCATGAATTAGAGACCAAGTTTGGGTGCACCATGATTAGAGAATCATTGAACAAGAGTTGTTCACTCATTGGCTAACCCATCACCAATAACTGTTAGGTGAGGTGATGAGTCAGTTGGTGAGACCGCACCACCCACTAGAAATCATTAATCATGGAGATTTTCGCATCTCTACAGAGGGAGTGTAGGGATCCGAGAAAATAGTGGGAGCTAATTTGTTTAAAAATAAAATCCCTAAATAAATTGGTCAAGTCAAAATTACAGTATCTAACTAGAATCTTTGACTCTCTACAGGAAAATGTCTGCGTCCAACCCACTTGGCACGTATCCTAGGACACACATAGACTGACTGGACCCAATTATAAAGAGATTGGCTCAGGAAACTACAAAATTATTTTTGGGTTTCGAGAAAGTTAACACATGTTTTGGACCAGGACCCTCCCACCTTACCAGCTCCGTCCATCTGTTGAACAGAGAGCGTCTCTGGAAAAATGGATTGACGAAGATAATAAGGCCAGATACTTACATGTTGGGCTCGATGTCTGATGAGCTCCAGCGCCAACATGAAGATATCGGGACTGCTCGCCAAATGTTGGCTCACCTGCAGGAGATGTTTGGTGAACAGAGTCGCGCAGCCAAATATCAAGTCACGAAAATGACTTTTTAAGGCTAAGATGCGTGATGGGCAGTCAGTCCAAGATCACTGTCTGACAATGATCAAGGACATGGAAGAGCTTGAGAAGCTCGGTGTGAAGTTGGACTTGGATCTGCAGAACGATATTATTCTGCAATCCTTGACTGATGCATATGGGCAATTCATCATGAATTACCACATGCATAAACTTCAAAATTCCTTGGCCGAGTTAATGAATATGCTGGTTACCGCTGAGCTTTCTATGAAAGGTTCTAAAGGCTCAGTTCTTGCTATGGATGGAATGGACTTCTTCCAAAAGAAAGTCTTATGGAAAGAAAAAGAAGTCTGTGAAAAAGCAAAAGGTGGAAGGATCAAAGAAGAAGAAGGCAGAAGCCGAAGAAAAAGGCCGATGGCAAAGGAAAGTGTTTCCATTGCAACAGCGACGGCCATTGGAAGCGGAACTGCCCTACTTACCTGGCCACCCTGAAGAACAAGAAGGAAGGTCCTTCTGGAGGTATGCTCGTTATTGAGTCTAACCTTACGGTTTCTTCTGCATCCAGTTGGGTGCTTGACTCTGGTTCTAGTGCTCATCTGTGCACTTCTATGCAGGGTCTTGAGGATAGCAGGAGGCTGAGGGATGGAGACATGATCCTACGCATCGGTAATGGAGCAAGAGTTGCTGCAGTAGCCGTGGGAACATACCCTCTTCGATTACCATCTGGTTTAGACTTAGTTTTAAAAGACTGTTATTATGTGCCTGCAGCTAGCAGGAATTTGATTTCTGTTTCATGCTTAGCACAAGAAGGTTATGTGATCACCTTCTTTAAGGACCATTGTAACATTCTTTATGAAAGAAATAAAATTGCAAATGGTTTCCTTATTAATGGTCTTTATCAGTTACATATTGATGTACCTGTTTTAACTATCGAGCAAAACGTGAATGCCAAACGACCTAGGGATAGTCCAAACGACAGATATCTATGGCACCTGAGATTAGGTCATATAGCAGAAGATAGGATCAACAAATTGGAGAAAAATGGGCTATTGAGTCCATTGACTTTTGAGTCATATCCAACTTGTGAATCTTGTCTTCAAGGCAAAATGACTAAACTCCCTTTTGTTGGACATGGGGAGAGGGCCACAGATCTCCTTGCCCTAGTACATACTGATGTGTGCGGCCCATTTGATGTGCCGGCTAGAGGCAATTTTGTCTACTTCATTACCTTTACCGATGATCTGTCTAGGTATGGGTATGTGTATCTTATGAGACACAAGTCTGAAGCTTTTGAAAAGTTCAAAGAATTCAGACATGAAGTAGAAAAACAAACTGGAAAACCCATTAAGGTTCTTCGATCAGATCGAGGAGGTGAATACCTTAGCCGGGAATTCCTAGACTATCTTAAGGAAAATGGCATAGTCTCTCAATGGACTCCACCAGGAACACCTCAACTCAACGGGGTTTCAGAATGGAGAAATCGGACTCTATTGGATATGGTTCGATCCATGATGAGCTTCACAGACCTCCCTGATTTTCTTTGGGGACACTTCATTATTAACTTCAATCTATCTACTGAATAGGGTTCCCTCTAAAACCGTTCCTACCACACCGTATGAGATATGGCACGGTAAGAAACCAAGTCTGAGTCATCTCAGAATTTGGGGTTGTCCGGCTCATGTCAAAAGACAACAAGCGGACAAGTTAGAGTTTAGGTCCTTTAGAGCTCGATTCATAGGATATCCTAAAGAGTCATTAGGATACTATTTCTACATTCCAGAAGACCACAATGTGATTGTGAGTCGACATGCCATCTTTCTTGAAAAATAGTTTATTCAAGATAGCGGCATTGGAAAGCAGATTAAGCTTGATGAGAAAGTCTCACAAGCAGAACGAGCTAAGGACCAAGTGGAACCAAATCAGGTTGAGCCAATAAGAACACTACCTCCTCCACCTCGTAGATCGGAAAGAGTTTTCCCGTCCCCCTGAAAGATACTTAGGTATTATTTCAGAGGATGTAGAGGAAATGTTCCTCATAGGTAATGGTGCTCATGGTGATGATCCCAAAACCTACAACGAGGCGATATCAGATATCGACTCCGAGAAATGGCTAGAGGCAATGAAGTCAGAAATTGACTCGATGCACTCAAACCAAGTCTGGACCTTGGTAGATCCACCAGAAGGTATAGTACCTATTGGGTGTAAATGGATCTTCAAGAGAAAGATTGGTGCAGATGGGAATGTGGAGACATTCAAGGCTAGACTAGGTGGCAAAAGGTTATAGTCAACGCGAAGGCATTGACTATCAGGATACCTTTTCCCCAGTAGCTATGCTAAAATCCATCCGCACATTGCTTGCTGTTGCAGCCTATTTCGATTATGAAATATGGCAAATGGACGTGAAAACGGCATTCCTAAATGGATATCTTGAGGAAGATATCTATATGGAACAGCCGCTAGGTTTCACATCCAGTGATACTGATCACAAGGTTTGCAAGCTGCAAAGGTCCATATATGGACTTAAGCAAGCATCTCGGAGCTGGAACACTCGTTTCAATGATGTGATCAAAAAGTTTGGTTTCATCAAAAATGAAGAGGAACCATGTGTTTTCAAAAGGGTCAGTGGGAGCGCTGTTGTCTTCCTCGTATTGTACGTGGATGACATCCTCCTTATTGGGAATGATATTCCCATGTTGACATCAGTCAAGATGTGGTTGTCCAAGGAATTCTCCATGAAAGACCTAGGTGAAGCATCCTTTATTCTAGGAATTAAGGTCTATAGGGATAGACCGAATAGGATGCTAGGACTTTCACAGAAGATGTACATAGAGGAAGTACTAAAGAGGTTTAGTATGGAAAACTCTAAGAGGGGATTAATACCCTTCAGACATGGTATTCATCTTTCCAAGAAGATGTGCCCCAGCACACCTGAGGAAATAGAACGCATGAGCAAGATCCCTTATGCTTCTGCAATAGGGAGCCTCATGTATGCCATGCTATGTACACGACCTGATATAGCCCATGCTGTGAGTGTCACAAGCAGATATCAGTCAAATCCAGGTGAAGAACACTGGACTTCTGTGAAATGTATCCTTAAGTACTTGAGAAGAACTAAGGATATGATGTTGGTCTTTGGTAATGGAGAACTCCAAGTCCAGGGATACACAGACTCGGACTTTCATGTCCGATATAGATGATCGAAAGTCGACATCTGGAAGTCTGTTTGTGTGCAATGGTGGAGCTGTCAGCTGGAAGAGTTCCAAGCAAACTGTGATAGCAGATTCCACCATGGAAGCAGAATATATCGCTGCATCAGAGGCTGCAAAGGAAGCATTCTGGTACAAGAAGTTTGCTGCAGAAATTGGAGTAATGCCATCAGATGCCATTCCTCTTTACTGCGACAACAATGGCGCCATAGCCCTTGCTAAGGAGCCGAGGTCTCACCAGAAGTCCAAGCACATTGAGCGGCGATACCATCCTCATCCGCGATTACCTTGAGAAAGGTTACGTCGAGGTCAAGAGAGTCAACTCCGCAGATAATGTGGCAGACCCACTTACAAAGCCGTTGGGCCAGCAGAAGATCGAAGCCCACCTTGAGAAGATGGGACTTAGACTTGTAGCCAATTGGCTTTAGGACAAGTGGGAGATTGTTAGATATATGTGCCCTAGAAGCCAGAATTGGCTGACACTTGTAATACACTTCTAGGGGCAAAATTATAATTTTGACTATAATCAATAAAATGGGTTATTTTCTATCACATATGTGTATTTAGTGTCTGTGATACATCCTTTGAGTTAATGGTAATGATAATTCATATTTTCAAGAGTTGAAAATTTAAGACATGAATAATCATTATTAACTCATAAACATGCTCCCGACCATAGGATCATCACGAGGATGGTGATTGATCCGGAAGGTTGGTGTACAATCGCTTCTCTTTAGTAGATGAGTCTTGAGTCTACGGTGTGGAGACACCGGAGCGAGAGTACAGGTACTCGTTAGAGAACGAGGGCACTGAGCGTGACCACCTCGAGTAGTCATTAGGAAGTCTACCTTCTCGTCAATGACTGACTCGATGCTGCAGTAGTGTGTCTGGTTCTTTGACCTGAGATGCATCGGCAGTTCACCTTGAGGGTGTTATAGTTTGACTACACCATTACTCGGTCTCCTAGCCATATGGAACCCTGAGGTGTATGTTGGCTATAGCATGTTCATTGTAGGAACTGGATTGCATCAAGATGGAATCTATCTACCTCGGTGGTAGAGGAGCAGCCCTATGATGATCATGAGAATCAAGTCCAGAAGCCCATGGCCATGGCAGAGAGTGAAATAATAGAAAGAGTTTCTATTTAGATTTTCACATTGGACTCGAATCGAATGATTACATCATATGACAGAGACTAGGGTTTGACGAGTTCACCTTAACCCTAATCTGATCGGGGCTCAAGATAGAAGAACTTAATCACACAGGTAGCTGCACCAAGAGGTTCGCATTCAGCTCTGATGGGTTGCCACCATATACTGCTAGGTGTCACTGGTGGATTTTGGGAGCAATTAGAATGATTTAGATGATCGATCATTCTAGCTGTTCGAATCAGAAGAGTTCTGATCCATCGAAAGGAGTTTCGATGATGTCGATGATAGAGATCATGACATATCCCATTACCATACAGAACTGAACCTAACTGGGTCACACAAACAAGGGTTTGAATCTGGTGATCATCAATTGAACTGATCTAGTTCAATTGATCTGAATGAGATTCAATTAGGTTCAAGGAAATCGTGCTAGCACTCGATTGAACCTAACGTTCTTCTTTTACTATCATAAATAAGTTGTCCTGACTGAGCCAAAGGAGTTTGTGCTCAATCAGAGGCCTTCATATGGTCTGACTGGAGGTTGTCCAAGTCAGAAAAGGTTGTCTTATTTGTAAGACATTACCTGCCATTTTTGGTCACCTGCCATTTCTTGTTCTTTGACTTTGGTCAAAAGTCTACCTTTGACTGGTCAAACGTTGACCATTGACCCTTTGACTTTTGACCACATGTCATGCACCTATTGGAGAGCTCATCATACCACTGGAGTTATGGATCTCCAGAACTTAGGTTTGGACCGCTAGATCAAGCTGAACTGGAGGAGGATGAGGTCGCCATCGATGACCTGCAAAATGAAGTTTTGTTTGGAGCTGGTGGGGGATGGCTCTAACAGGACCCTCCGACGGTCAAGTTAGCTCTGGCCAACAGATTTGGAGTGCTCAGTAGGAAGTTCGGTAGAGTTTCAAGGAGGAGAGAAGAGTTTTTTTGAACCTGGCCTAAGCGTATCTGGAGGGTCCCTTTTTATAAGCGGAGCTTATTGTAACTGCCTTGATTAATAATTGTCGTAACTATCCTGATCAATGCCAATCATTATTGACTTGATAAATGCCAATCATTATTGACTTGATAAATGTCGATCGTCATTGTCGTGTTACTGTTTAGTAGTGGAATCGCCGGCAGAAATCCATCGATAGTCTGTAAGAAGTTCGACTTTCGTAGAAGTTCGACCACCGAGAAGTTCAGCCGCTGGAGGAGTCTGCAAGAAGCTTGACTTTCGTAGAAGCCCAGCCGCTGGAGGAGTCCGCAAGAAGATCGGATTTCGTAGAAGCCCGACCCCTGAAGGAGTCCGCAAGGAGTCCAGCTTTCGTAGAAGCCTAGCCGCTGGAGGAGTCCACAAGGAGCTCGGCTTCCGTAGAAGCCCGACCACTGGAGGAGTCCGCAAGGAGCTCGGCCGCTAGAGAGCTCGGCTAAGGCTCGTCCGCTGAAGCTTTTTCATGACTATCGATTGCATTGTCGGCTGAGCATTTAATTGGACTTCGCTGGGAGTGGGGTTTATCCCCAACAATGTGTATATCCAATTCGAAATGAACTTTTATGTTCATTAGTAATATTCTGATTTTACTTTACAGCTTTTAGAATTTAATCTTTTGATGTGTGAGAACTTATTTAGCATTTATTTTGAAAAGGATTGCCCTTAGGAAGATTTATGAGAGGAAACTTTAATGGAATAAGAAAGTTTTATGGAAGAAAACTGTAATAGAATATTGTAGCTAGGGGCAGTTGACATTAGTCTTGGTGCACCAAGTTTTGTTTATGTAGCTGAAAAGGGTGGTGTAAGCCCGGCATGTTTGGCTGACACGGCTGATTTTATTTACCTAGCTGACAAGAGTGGTGTCAGCCCGGCGTGTTTGGCCAGTACGACCAATTTTATTTTTCTAGCTGGCAAGGATGGTATTAACCCAACGTGTTGATACACATGTATGATTTCGATGAAATCTCGGATAAGCAAGTAATGATACAACATGTTGATTTATGGTTTCCCCCGAGGTAACCTCTGGGACAGGAGATATGATCCCTCGAACTTCAACTTCAATGGGTGCGGAGTCCGAAAAAGGACTTCGGCAGTCGCATATTTTGGTACTCCCTTCCTTCGAATTTCAAACTCGGGAGTGGAGAGACTATTATTGGGGATAAACCCCACTCCCACCGAAGTCCAATCAGATGCTCAGCCGACAATGCAATCGATAGTCATGGGAAAACTTCAGCGGATGAGCCCTAGTCGAGCTCTTTAGCGGCCGAGCTTCTTGCGGACTCCTCCAGCGGTCAGGCTTCTACGAAAGTCGGACTCCTTGCGGACTCCTCCAGGGTCAGGCTTCTACGGAATTTGGTCTCCTTGCGAACTTCTCTAGCGATCGGGCTTCTATGGAAGCCGAGCTCCTTGCGGACTCCTCCAGCGACCGAACTTCTCAGTCGTCAAACTTCTACGAAAACCAAACTTCTTACAGACTATCGATGGATTCCTGCCGGCGATCCCACTACTAAATGGTTACACGATAATAACGATCGGCATTTATCAAGTCAATAACGATCGGCATTTATCAAGTCAATAATGATCGGCATTGATCAGGATAGTTACGACAATCATTAATCAAGGCAGTTACAACAAGCTCTGCCTATAAAAAGGGACCCTCCAGATATGCTTAGGCCAGGTTCAAAAAAATACTTCTCTCCTCCTTGAAACTCTACGAAACTCCCTACTAAGCACTCCATATCTGTTGGCCAGAGCTAACTTGACCGTCGAAGGGTCCTGTCGGAGCCACCCTCCATCGACTCCAAATGGGACTTTGTTTTGCAAGTCACCGACGGCGACCTCATCCTCCTCCACTCCAGCTCGATCTGGCGTCAACCAAATTCTGCACCAACAACTAGCATAGCTGAACTAGGATACTCCAATCTTCAAAGCTGCAAACAAAAGAAGTGAGAGATGATGAGACCTAAGTCTCTTAACATATCTATAAAAGAAATGTGACAAGCTCAGGCATAAGTGCTTTAAATCAAAAGCACTTTCACGAATTTTCCAAAACAGAAATATAAATATCATTTTTAGTTAAGTAGTGTAATGAAGTAGATGCAAACAAAATAGCATAATTAAAAGAAAACACATTCCTTTATCAATTACAATTCGGATAATCCTCTAAACAATGATTAATGAATATATCAAACTTCATGTATTGAATTTTAAAGTAATTATTTATCCAATATATGAGGAGAGGTCTCTAATCCAAAATCAAATAGTTACTTGCTTATCCGAGATTTCATCGAAACCATATGTGTGTATCAACACGTTGGGTTAACACCATCCTTGCCAGCTAGAAAAATAAAACCGACCGTACTGGCCAAACACGCCGGACTGACACCACTCTTGTCAGCTAGGTAAACAAAATCAGCCATGTTGGCCAAACATGCTGGGCTTACACCACCCTTTCCAGCTACATAAACAAAACTTAGTGCACCAAGACTAATGTCAACTGCCGCTAGCTACAATATTCTATTACAGTTTTCTTCCATAAAACTTTCTTATTCCATCAAAGTTTCCTCTCATAAATCTTCCTAAGGGCAATCCTTTTCAAAATAAATGCTAAATAAGTTCTCACACATCAGGAGATTAAATTCTAAAAGCTATAAAGTAAAATCAGAATATTACTAATGAACATAAAACTTCATTTCGAATTGGATATACACATTGTTGGGGATAAACCTCGCTCCCATCAAAGTTCAATCAGATGCTCAACCGACAATACAATCGGTAGTCATGGGAAAGCTTCAACGGATGAGCCTTAGCCGAGCTCTTTAGTGGCCGAGCTTCTTGCGGACTCCTTCAGCGGTCGGGCTTCTACGAAAGCCGAGCTCCTTGCAGACTCCTCCAGCGATCGGGCTTCTATGAAAGTCGGACTCCTTGCGGACTCCTTCAGGGGCCGGGCTTCTATGAAATCCGATCTTCTTGTGGACTCCTCCAGTAGCCAGGCTTCTATGGAAGTCGAGCTCCTTGCGGACTCCTCCAACGATCGAACTTCTCAGTGGCCGAACTTCTATGGAAGTCGAACTTCTTACAAACTGTCGACAGATTTCTTCTGGCAATCCCACTACTGAATGGTTACACGACAATAACGATCGACATTTATCAAGTCAATAACGATCGGCATTTATCAAATCAATAATGATCGGTATTGATCAGGATAGTTACGACAATCATTAATCAAGGTAGTTACAATAAGCTCTGCTTATAAAAAGGGATCCTCTAGATACGCTTAAGCTAGGTTCAAAAAAACTCTTCTCTCCTCCTTGAAACTCTACCGAACTCCCTACTGAGCACTCCATATCTATTGGCCAGAGCTAACTTGACCGTCAGAGGGTCCTATCGGAGCCACCCCCCACCGACTCCAAACGAAATTTTATTTTGCAGGTCACCGATGGTGACCTCATCCTTCTCTACTTCAGCTCGATCCGATGTCAACCAAATTCTGCACCAACAGATTTTGGCACTAGAAGGAGGGCTCCTCTGTTCTTGAGGTTTCCTCGATCTAAAAGAAGTGCTCGACGATGATCTCTCTCCAGAGATCTCCCTCCCTTCTCTCCAGAGTTCTTTCCTAAGAGAAGATGCCTCTCAGAAGAGCTTCGACCCGATGATCAACGGCCTCTGTAGTCCAATCCCGCTCAGATCCGTCTACTCCCACTCCAGCCCTAGCAACCCAAGTTCCATCTGTAGCTGCTGTGGATGCGGAGCAGTTCAACCTACTCGTCCAGCAGGTTCGTGGCCTCACGGAGGCGATGTAGACGATACAGGCCATACACCAGCAGGCCCCGGCACTAGCTTAACCGACATGGGATTCTTCAAAGCCCTATGGTTTGGGCCAGGAATGGCCAACTTGGGCTACCCGGCCTTCGATCCCTGGAAGGAAGAAGTAGAGAAGGGAAGGCCCCTACTCGGATCACGACTTGACCGAGGATGAAACTTTGCACCCATCCTACCAGAAAATCTTGGAGATCAAAGACCATGAAGATCTCTTGGATTAAAGGCTCTTAGAAATAAACCGATGGATCGAAGAACTCCATCACAATCCCTCCTCTCATGGTAATGACGTTTGTGCTGACCCTCCCTTTTCGCAGAAAATTATGCAGGAATCGATCCTGTCGAACTTCAGGCTCTCACAGTTTGAGAGTTACGATGGGACCATCGATCCAGTCGACCACCTGAAAGCCTTTCGGACGATGATGTTGCTCCATGGTGCTTCAGATGCTATTTTGTGCCGGACCTTTCCCTCGACCCTTAAGGAAGCCACCAGAAACTGGTACTTGGTGCTTAAGCCGAGTACCATCTTATCATTTGATCAGATGAGCCAGCAGTTCACAACCCACTTCGTTAGTAGTCGACGTTCATGTCGAAATTCGGATTCCTTGATGAATGTCAAGCAGAAGTAAGGAAAATCCATCCAGACTTATGTCACCCGATTTAACGCTGCGGCATTGGAGGTTCGAAATCTGGACCAGTCTATTGTAATGGCCGTGCTTAAGGGCGGCCTTCAAAAGAATGACTTGCTGTTCTCTCTGAAAAAGAAATTTTCTAAAGATTTTGCTGACATGCTAGCTCGGGCTAAAGGTTATGCCCAAACTGAGGAGGCCTTCAAGACCAAGGATGATGAAGTCGAAGGCGAGCGGCAAGTCGGCGAGCCAGGTAAGCCCGTAGAAGCATGGAAGCCGAGTAAAGTTCGGCCACATTTTCGAACTCCTTCTGGACGCAGACGAGCCCGAACTCCCCCTCGAGCCTGGAGGCGGGAAAGCCCTGATGGAAGGACACACCGAGGTTCTTCCCAATGTCGAGATTCTCTCCAGCGCCAAGGTTCTCTCCAACGGAGATTTCACAACTACGCCCCCCTTAACTCTCCGAAGACCCAAGTGCTGATGAAAATTTGGGAACAACTTTTAAGACCTGAGAGGATGCGTTCCCACCCTAGCAAACATAATCCCAATAAATTTTGCCTTTATCATCGTGACCACGGCCACGACACTGAGGAGTGCATCCAACTCGAGGATGAGATCGAAGAGCTCGTCAGGCGGGGTAGACTCGGCCGATTCTTACAGAGATGGCCTGAAGGGCGTGTGGATCAGCTGAGAATGCTACCACCGAGGGAGGAGAACCTCATCGTAATGCAAGCGAAGTCGAAGACCTCGTTCACTTTAGACGAGATGGGGAGAGAGGCCCTAACAATGGCCCTTGCATGCCCCCAAGCCCGTTAGGAATAGGAGGAGAACCTCATCCTAACGTGAGCAAAGTCGAAGGCTTCATTCACTTTAAACGAGATGAGGGGAGAGGTTCTGATAATGACCCTTACGTGCCCCCACAGCCCATTAGGAAAAGAAGGAGAACCTCGTCTTGATGCGAGCAAAGTCGAAGGCCTCGTTCACTTTAGACGAGATGGGGGAGAGGCCCTGACAATGGCCCTTGCGTGCCCCCATAGCCCTTTAGGAACAGGAGGAGAACCTCATCCTAATGCGAGCAGTGTCGAAGGCCTTATTCACTTTAGACGAGATGGGGGGAGAGACCCTGATAGTGGTCCTTACGTATTCCTACAGCCTATTAGGAACAGGATGAGAACCTCGTCCTAACATGAGCAAAGTCCAAGTCTGAGCTCCGAAGTCTATAGGAGATAGGATCTCTATCAACTTCGGCTGCAAGATGAGATTTCTCCAGAGGTAACCTCTGGGGTAGGAGATATGATCCCCCGAACTTCAACTTCAATAGGTGCGGAGCTCGGAAAAGAACTTCAGCGGTCGTCTATTTTGGTACTCCCTTCCTTCGAATTTCAAACTCGGGAGTGGAGGGACTATTGTTGGGGATAAACTCCGCTCCCACCGAAGTTCAATCAGATGCTCAGCCGACAGTGCAATCGGTAGTCATGAAAAAGCTTCAACGGACGAGCCTTAGCCAAGCTTTTTAGTGGTCGAGCTCCTTGCCAGCTCCTCCAGCGGCCGAGCTTCTATGGAAGTTGAGCTCCTTGCGGACTTCTCCAACGGTTGGGCTTCTACGGAAGCCGAACTCCTTACGGACTCCTCCAGGGGCCAGGCTTCTACGAAATTCGATCTTCTTGCGGAATCCTCCAGCGGTCGGGCTTCTACGGAAGTCGAGCTCCTTACGGACTCCTTCAGCTGTCGAACTTCTCAGTGGTCGAACTTCTATGGAAGCCGAACTTCTTACAGACTGTCGATGGATTCCTACCGACGATCCCACTACTAAATGATTACATGATAATAATGATTGACATTTATCAAGTCAATAACGATCGACATTTATCAAGTCAATAATGATCGACTTTGATCAGGATAGTTACGATAATCATTAATCAAGATAATTACAACAAGCTCCACCTATAAAAAGGGACCCTCCAGATACACTTAGGCCAGGTTCAAAAAAACTGTTCTCTCCTCCTTGAAACTCTATCGAACTTTCTACTAAGCACTCCATATCTGTTGGCCAGAGCTAACTTGACCGTCAAAGGGTTCTGTCGGAGCCACCCCCAATCGGCTCCAAATAGGACTTCATTTTGCAGGTCACCGATGGCGACCTCATATGATGTAATCATTCGATTCGAGTCCAATATGAAAATCTAAATAGAAACTCTTTTTATTATTTCACTCTGCCATGGCCATGGACTTTTGGACTTGATTATCATGATTTATCGTAGGACTGCTCCTCTACCACTGAGGTAGATAGATTCCATCTTGATACCATCCAATTCCTACAATGAACATGTCATAGCCAACATACACCTCAAGGTTCCATATGGCTAGGAGACCGAGTAATGGTGTAGTCAAACTATAACACCCTCAAGGTGAACTGCCGATGCATCCTCAGGTCAAAGAACCAGACACACTACTGCAGCATCGAGTCAGTCATTGACGAGAAGGTAGACTCTCTAATGACTATCCGAGGTGGTCACGCTCAGTGCCCTCGTTCTCTAACGAGTACCTGTACTCTCGCTCCGGTGTCTCCACACCGTAGACTCAAGACTCATCTACTAAAGAGAAGCGATTGTACACCAACCTTCCGGATCAATCACCATCCTCGTGATGATCCTATGGTCGGGAGCATTTTATGAGTTAATAATGATTATTCATGTCTTAAATTTTCAACTCTTGAAAATATGAATTATCATTACCATTAACTCAAAGGATGTATCACAGACACTAAATACACATATGTGATAGAAAATAACCCATTTTATTGATTTTAGTCAAAATTATAATTTTGCCCCTAGAAGTGTATTACAAGTGTCAGCCAATTCTGGCTTCTAGGGCACATATATCTAACAATCTCCCACTTGTCCTAAAGCCAATTGGCTACAAGTCTAAGTCCCATCTTCTCAAGGTGGGCTTCGAGCTTCTGCTGGCCCAACGGCTTTGTAAGTGGGTCTGCCACATTATCTGCGGAGTTGACTCTCTTGACCTCGACGTAACCCTTTCTCGAAGGTAATCGCGGATGAGGTGGTATCACCGTTTGCTTGGAACTCTTCCAGCTGACAGCACCACCATTGCACACAAACAGTCTGCCAGATGTCGACTTTCGATCATCTATATCGGACATGAAATCCGAGTCTGTGTATCCCTGGACTTGGAGTTCTCCATTACCAAAGACCAACATCATATCCTTAGTTCTTCTCAAGTACTTAAGGATACATTTCACAGAAGTCCAGTGTTCTTCACCTGGATTTGACTGATATCTGCTTGTGACACTCACAGCATGGGCTATATCAGGTCGTGTACATAGCATGGCATACATGAGGCTCCCTATTGCAGAAGCATAAGGGATCTTGCTCATGCGTTCTATTTCCTCAGGTGTGCTGGGGCACATCTTCTTGGAAAGATGAATACCATGTCTGAAGGGTATTAATCCCCTCTTAGAGTTTTCCATACTAAACCTCTTTAGTACTTTCCTCTATGTACATCTTCTGTGAAAGTCCTAGCATCCTATTCGGTCTATCCCTATAGACCTTAATTCCTAGAATAAAGGATGCTTCACCTAGGTCTTTCATGGAGAATTCCTTGGACAACCACATCTTGACTGATGTCAACATGGGAATATCATTCCCAATAAGGAGGATGTCATCCACGTACAATACGAGGAAGACAACAGCGCTCCCACTGACCCTTTTGAAAACACATGGTTCCTCTTCATTTTTGATGAAACCAAACTTTTTGATCACATCATTGAAACGAGTGTTCCAGCTCCGAGATGCTTGCTTAAGTCCATATATGGACCTTTGCAGCTTGCAAACCTTGTGATCAGTATCACTGGATGTGAAACCTAGCGGCTGTTCCATATAGATATCTTCCTCAAGATATCCATTTAAGGAATGCCGTTTTCACGTCCATTTGCCATATTTCATAATCGAAATAGGCTGCAACAGGCAAGCAATGTGCGGATGGATTTTAGCATAGCCACTGGGGAAAAGGTATCCTGATAGTCAATGCCTTCGCGTTGACTATAACCTTTTGCCACTAGTCTAGCCTTGAATGTCTCCACATTCCCATCTGCACCAATCTTTCTCTTGAAGATCCATTTACACCCAATAGGTACTATACCTTCTGGTGGATCTACCAAGGTCCAGACTTGGTTTGAGTGCATCGAGTCAATTTCTGACTGCATTGCCTCTAGCCATTTCTCGGAGTCGATATCTGATATCGCCTCGTTGTAGGTTTTGGGATCATCACCATGAGCACCATTACCTACGAGGAACATTTCCTCTACATCCTCTGAAATAATACCTAAGTATCTTTCAGGGGGACGGAAAACTCTTTCCGATCTACGAGGTGGAGGAGGTAGTGTTCTTATTGGCTCAACCTGATTTGGTTCCACTTGGTCCTTAGCTCGTTCTGCTTGTGAGACTTTCTCATCAAGCTTGAATCTGCTTTCCAATGCCGCTATCTTGAATAAACTATTTTTCAAGAAAGATGGCATGTCGACTCACAATCACATTGTGGTCTTCTGGAATGTAGAAATAGTATCCTAATGACTCTTTAGGATATCCTATGAATCGAGCTCTAAAGGACCTAAACTCTAACTTGTCCGCTTGTTGTCTTTTGACATGAGCCGGACAACCCCAAATTCTGAGATGACTCAGACTTGGTTTCTTACCGTGCCATATCTCATACGGTGTGGTAGGAACGGTTTTAGAGGGAACCCTATTCAGTAGATAGAATTGAAGTTAACAATGAGTGTCCCCAAAGAAAATCAGGGAGGTCTGTGAAGCTCATCATGGATCGAACCATATCCAATAGAGTCCGATTTCTCCATTCTGAAACCCCGTTGAGTTGAGGTGTTCCTGGTGGAGTCCATTGAGAGACTATGCCATTTTCCTTGAGATAGTCTAGGAATTCCCGGCTAAGGTATTCACCTCCTCGATCTGATCGAAGAACCTTAATGGGTTTTTCCAGTTTGTTTTTCTACTTCATGTCTGAATTCTTTGAACTTTTCAAAAGCTTCAGACTTGTGTCTCATAAGATACACATACCCATACCTAGACAGATCATCGGTAAAGGTAATGAAGTAGACAAAATTGCCTCTAGCCGGCACATCAAATGGGCCGCACACATCAGTATGTACTAGGGCAAGGAGATCTGTGGCCCTCTCCCCATGTCCAACAAAAGGGAGTTTAGTCATTTTGCCTTGAAGACAAGATTCACAAGTTGGATATGACTCGAAAGTCAATGGACTCAATAGCCCATTTTTCTCCAATTTGTTGATCCTATCTTCTGCTATATGACCTAATCTCAGGTGCCATAGATATCTGTCGTTTGGACTATCCCTAGGTCGTTTGGCATTCACGTTTTGCTCGATAGTTAGAACAGGTACATCAATATGTAGCTGATAAAGACCATTAATAAGGAAACCATTTGCAATTTTATTTCTTTCATAAAGAATGTTACAATGGTCCTTAAAGAAGGTGATCATATAACCTTCTTGTGCTAAGCATGAAACAGAAATCAAATTCCTGCTAGCTGCAGGCACAAAATAACAGTCTTTCAAAACTAAGTCTAAACCAGATGGTAATCGAAGAGGGTATGTTCCCACGGCTACTGCAGCAACTCTTGCTCCATTACCGATGCGTAGGATCATGTCTCCATCCCTCAGCCTCCTGCTATCCTCAAGACCCTGCATAGAAGTGCACAGATGAGCACTAGAACCAGAGTCAAGCACCCAACTGGATGCAGAAGAAACCGTAAGGTTAGACTCAATAACGAGCATACCTCCAGAAGGACCTTCCTTCTTGTTCTTCAGGGTGGCCAGGTAAGTAGGGCAGTTCCGCTTCCAATGGCCGTCGCTGTTGCAATGGAAACACTTTCCTTTGCCATCGGCCTTTTTCTTCGATTCTGCCTTCTTCTTCTTTGATCCTTCCACCTTTTGCTTTTTCACAGACTTCTTTTTCTTTCCATAAGACTTTCTTTTGGAAGAAGTCCGTTCCATAGCAAGAACTGAGCCTTTAGAACCTTTCATAGAAAGCTCAGCGGTAACCAGCATATTCATTAATTCGGCCAAGGAATTCTTGAAGTTTATGCATGTGGTAATTCATGATGAATTGCCCATATGCATCAGTCAAGGATTGCAGAATAATATCGTTCTGCAGGTCCAAGTCCAACTTCACACCGAGCTTCTCAAGCTCTTCCATGTCCTTGATCATTGTCAGACAGTGATCTTGGACTGACTGCCCATCACGCATCTTAGCCTTAAAAAGTCATTTTGTGACTTGATATTTGGCTGCGCGACTCTGTTCACCAAACATCTCCTGCAGGTGAGCCAACATTTGGCGAGCAGTCCCGATATCTTCATGTTGGCGCTGGAGCTCATCAGACATCGAGCCCAACATGTAATATCTGGCCTTATTATCTTCGTCAATCCATTTTTCCAGAGACGCTCTCTGTTCAACAGATGGACGGGCTGGTAAGGTGGGAGGGTCCTGGTCCAAAACATGGGTTAACTTCTCGAAACCCAAAATAATTTTGTAGTTCCTGAGCCAATCTTTATAATTGGGTCCAGTCAGTCTATGTGTGTCCAGGATACGTGCCAATGGGTTGGACGCAGACATTTTCCTGTAGAGAGTCAAAGATTCTAGTTAGATACTGTAATTTTGACTTGACCAATTTGTTTAGGGATTTTATTTTTAAACAAATTAGCTCCCACTATTTTCTCGGATCCCTACACTCCCTCTGTAGAGATGCGAAAATCTCCACGATTAATGATTTCTAGTGGGTGGTGCGGTCTCACCAACTGACTCATCACCTCACCTAACAGTTATTGGTGATGGGTTAGCCAATGAGTGAACAACTCTTGTTCAATGATTCTCTAATCATGGTGCACCCAAACTTGGTCTCTAATTCATGAATCTCACCGTATCCGAAATATTGATCCACTCCTTAGTTAAGTCAGACCCACCATTTGCATAGACTGGGTTCCTAATTGAGTCTCTCACCGTATCCGAAATATTGAGCCCAACTCATCCTCCAGCCCATAGCATCCAATGCCTAATAGACATGGTTGCATCTTCCCGGTGCAACTGAGCCACTGTATCCAGCCGAGAACAATCAACCCCGGGAAGGGCCCGCACATCTACAATGGTGGAAGACCTCAGACTTAATCTTTTCTTAGGGAGAATTGATTCAGGTCTCATTAAACTAGACTTGGCTTAGTCATAACAATTATGACTAACCTAGTGGCATGGGTTAGCTCGGATTATTGACCACCTCAGATCAGAACTGTGTCAACAGATATGGCCAGGTAAGTGAGATCCGGTGGAAGGAATATGCCATTAACTCGTACAAGAACGCATTCAGGTCGAGTAGCTTCCAATTAAAAACCAGTCGGTCGTCTGTGCCAAACTTACCTTAGACACCAAATTGTTGAGTCAGAACCAATTGGGTTAGCCTACAATCCAGACTCTAACCTCTGAGCCTAATTAGGTCTTGCTTGATCGTGACTCGATCTTGACCCAGACTTAATCCTATTAGGCTGGTCAATTTAAGCATTGTTGATCCCATCTAACCAACTCTTGATTCGGTTTGATCAACCGCTTAGACCTAATTGAGCTACCCAAGCCCGAACCCAGTATTATGAATATGTCTTAGATCTGAAATTCTCAATTTTAGACCTAATTAATATTCCATAAACTTAATTCTTAATTAAGTAGGGTTCATAAACAAAATATGCACAATAAATCCTAGGGTTTCAGGATCTAGGGTTTTGCAGAAAGTAAGTTTTGGGTTTCTGATTAAGGACGAACACGCAGCACCCCTACACATCATAAGAACACCCCATCGAATGGAAAGAGAGGGCCTTTAAACCCTTCTTCATTCTTATGACCGGACGGCCAAGAGGAACGCCTTAATCAGGAACATTCAATACTACAAAACAATATCAGATCTATATCATATATCTCATATACAAAGTAGATCTAATCATGGCATATTTTGCATACATCTCATTCTCAGCATCGAGTCAGTCATTGACGAGAATATCCCTCTAATGGCTCAGTTCGTTCTCTAACGAGTACCTGTACTCTCACTCTAGTATCTCCACACCGTAGACTCAAGACTCATCTACTAAAGAGAAGCGATTGTACACCAACCTTCCGGATCAATCACCATCCTCGTGATGATCCTATGGTCGGGAGCGATTTATGAGTTAACAATGATTATTCATGTCTTAAATTTTCAACTCTTGAAAATATGAATTATCATTACCATTAACTCAAAGGATGTATCATAGACACTAAATACACATATGTGATAGAAAATAACCCATTTATTGCTTTTAGTCAAAATTACAATTTTGCCCCTAGAAGTGTATTATAAGTGTCAGCCAATTCTGGCTTCTAGGGCACATATATCTAACAATGTCATCCCACTAATTAGATTTAGATCTGATTGAATGAAGCAACGTGATTGGTCGGGGTGATGCAGCACTACATGGTGCAGCAGAGTCTATAAAAAGACCCTGTCTGCACCCACTTTTGAGAACTCTTCCAAGCCATGCCCCAAGGCTGCCCCTCTCCCTTCTCCACACGACCATCTGGCCCTCTCTCTCTTCTCCATGCCCAAGAAAGTTGGACCTTCTGATTAGTGTGAGTCAGGCAAGGAAAGGCTGACAAAAAAGGAAGAAGACAGCACTGCTGCAGAGACGATGGGTGATCTTCAGAAGGTATTTTGAAGATCCTTCAAATCAGATGTAGATCTGATTTTTGGAGAAAAGAAAGAGAAGGAGAAGATCTTCAGGTCCAATCCGAGTGGATACTGGTAGAGGCCAAGCGCTTGCATGACTAGATTCAGAACCTCAGAGCTTCCGCAGGATCATCAATAGATAATCAGATTACCCAAGATCAAGATAAAAATTAATTCAAAATTAATTTAGTTTTATTTTCTTAATTATCAGATTATAAATCAGATCTGAAAAGTGTCAGACCTGATTTGGATATGAGAGAAGAATTTTTGAAATATGTCTTTCGATCCAAAAGAACCTGACCCAAGAAATCAAGATTTTCCTTCACATTTCTCTTTCAATCTTATGATAATGATTCATTTGATGAAACATTAGAAACCATTTCTAATTTTCATCATACTTTGATCAAAGTCTTCCTGAATCATTATTTGTTTGAAGCAGGTAGGATGCTATTTCCTCTTACCAGGAGAGATCGATTCCTTGTTAACCTACTCACAATCTTCAAATATATAATCTACCATATCCAGATCATCCCGTACATAACTAAGTCATAAATGAGTACGAACCAAAATATGGATTTATATATATAAGATTCTATGGTAGTTTCAGGTCAAAGGATTACATGCACAAATTCCACTATGAGAACCATCTATTGACATGTGATAAGACTCCATTAGATATTCTCAATTTAGATCAATTCAGTGAACTCATTCTCTAATGAGCACCCACATTCTTATATTAGTGTCATACACAAGTTATTATGAGATCAATCACCCTCTTAATCGAGCATACAGAGAATGTGCTAGTCTTACCGAAAAATATTGATCCCTAACTCAATGTTCCATGGACTAAAAATATTTAAATTAGGGTTTTAAGATTTTAGGTCTCAGTAGTATGATCTCATCATAATCCTAAAACCATAGCCCTAATTTATAGAGTTCATCATAATCTTAAATAATAAGACACTGCATATGATGAAATAAAATGCCTTTATTTATTAAAAAATGTCATTACATGAGTCTGGAAGATAAAGAACATCCCAAAAATAAATTAGCTTGAGGGCATATTCCTTTCAATCTTCCACTTGCACTAAAGCCAATCGTCCTTATATTTTAATCCCATACAATCAAGGCGGCGATCAAACAGTTGCAGTGGTAAAGTCTTAGTGAATGGGTGTGCTATGTTGTTCTTTGTATCCACTTATTCTATGACCACATCTTGTCTTTCAATAATTTCTCGAACGAGATGGAAGCATCTCAGAATGTGTTTGGATTTATGATGAGACCTTGGTTCCTTTGCTTGAGCTACAGCTCTAGTATTATCATAGTAAAGTGGTACTGGATTCTCAATTTCAGAAATTATACCTAATTTAGTGATGAACTTCTTCATCCAGACAGCTTTCTTGGCAGCTTCACTTACAGCTATGTATTCTGCTTCAGTGGTTGAGTCAGCAACAGTTGGCTGCTTAGTACTCTTCCAACTCACTGCTCCACCATTCAGAGTAAAGACATATCCTGAAATGGATTTGCTATCATCTGGGTTTGATTGAAAACTAGAATCAGAATATGCTTCTAATTTAAGATCAGAACCTTCATATACTAGAAAAATATCTTTAGTCCTTCTCAAGTACTTAAGAATATTTTTCACAGCTTTCCAATGATCCTCTTCTGAATCAGCTTGAAATCTACTTGCAATGCCTAAAGCATAAGCAACATCAGGCCTTATACATAACATGGCATACATTATTGATCCAACAGTCGAAGCATAAGGAATAGAACTCATTCTATTTCTCTCTTCAGGTGTCTTAGGAGACATCCTTTTAGAGAGATGTATGCCTTGACTCATGGGTAAATAATCTCTTTTACTCCCATCCATACTGAATCTTTTCAGTATTAAGTCAATGTACCTTGATTGGGACAAGCCTAGCATCCTCTTAGATCTATCTCTATAGATCTTTATTCCTAGTATATAGGATGCTTCTTCCAAATCTTTCATGAAAAACTTATTTGATAGCCATAATTTGACTGATTGTAACATTGGGATATCATTCCCAATGAGGAGTATGTCATCTACATACAGAACCAAGAAGACTATGGTTCTCCCACTAGTTTTCTTGTACACACATGGTTCATCAACATTCTTGATAAAACCAAACTCTTTTACTGTTTCATCAAAATGGATGTTCCAACTTCTTGATGCTTGCTTTAATCCATAAATGGATCTCTTAAGTTTGCATACCTGATTTGGTCTCTCATTTGACTCAAATCCTTCAGGCTGTGACATATAGACTTCCTCCTCAAGAAAACCATTAAGGAAGGCAGTCTTTATATCCATTTGCCATATTTCATAATCGTGGTATGCTGTTATAGCAAGCATAATCTGAATAGATTTGAGCATGACAATAGGTGAAAATGTTTCATCATAATCAATCCCCTGTTTTTGTCTAATATCCTTAGCCACCAATCTGGCCTTATAGGTTTCAATTTGACCATCAGCTCCAATCTTTTTCTTAAAAATCCATTTCCATCCAATAGGATTTATATCCTCTGGTGCATCCACCAAAGTCCATACTTTGTTGGTGTGCATGGATTTCATTTTGGATTGCATGGCAGCCAACTATTTGTAAGAGTCCTTACTTTTGATTGCTTCCGCATAGGTCAGAGGTTCATCATGTTCAATGACTTGGGCTTCATTATTCTTAATAATGAAATCATACCTCACAGGTGTATTTCGTACTCTTTTAGACCTACGGATAGGAGTTATATGTTCTGATTCTTTTATGTGATTATATGGTTGAGAAATTTCTATTTGATTTTCTTGAACTTCACTAAGTTCAATATTTCTGCCACTACCCTTTTCTAGGATAAATTCTTTTTCCATAAAAATGGCATACCTACTTACAAATACCTTTTGTTTAGTAGGATGGTAGAATAAATATCCTATACTATTTTTAGGATATCCTATAAATAGACATCTGTCTAATCTAGCATCAAGTTTATGTTCACAATTTTTTTTGACATAAGCTGGACAATCCTATATCTTAAGATACTTAAGATTAGGTTTCTTACTTCTCCATATGTCATATGGAGTACTAGATACAGATTTAGAAGGTACTCTATTCAAGATGTAAATTACAGCCTCTAGAGCATGACCCTAGAAGAAAATAGGTAAATCAGTGAAGTACATCATGGACCATACCATATCTAATAAGGTACGATTTTTTCTTTCGGCTACACCATTTAATTACGGTGTATAAGGAGGTGTCCATTCAGAGAAAATCCCTTTAAATTTAAGATAGTCAAGAAACTCACTAGATAGGTATTCTCCTCCCCGATCAGATCGAAGGATTTTTATACATTGTCCAGTTTGTTTTTTGACCATTCTTTGATACTCTTTAAATTTATCAAAGGCTTCTGATTTGTGTTTCATAAGATACACATATCCAAACCTAAATAAATCATCAGTGAATATAATAAAATAAGAGTATCCTCCTCTAGCTTGAGTTGTCATAGGACCATATACATCCATATGTACAAGTCCTAATAACTCTTTTATCCTTTCTCTATGTCCATTAAATGGAATCTTGGTCATTTTACCCATGAGGCATGATTCACAAGTTCCTAATGATTCATAATCAAAAGGATCAAAGAATTTTTCTTTGTATAACTTATTAATCTTAGCCTCACTAATAGACCTAATCGACAATGCCAGAGTAAAGTATTATTTATGTCATCTCTCTTATATTTTTTATTTTCATCAATATAAAATATATTATTATCCAAACATAGAGTCAACAAACCATTGCTAAATATGCCAAAACAAATAATTTCATTAGAATATTTGATCGAGCAACCTTCACTCGTTACATTAAGACTATAACCTTGTTTTAATAACAAGGGTATAGATATAATATTTCTAATGATCTTAGGTATATAATAACAATTTGTAAGCTCTAAGATCTTTCCATAAGGTAACTTCAATATATTTGTCCCTACAGCTTCTGCCTGGATAGATTCTCCTCCAGTGCCATAAAGCTTGAAGTCATCTTTCTTCAAACTCTTAATTTTATACAGCCCCTGCAAAGATTTGCAGATATGAAAACCATAGCCGATATCTAATACCCAAGAATTTGAAATGGAAGAATTTAATGATAATATAGTATGTATCTCATACATATCTTTTGGTGCATTATTTGCACCAGACTTCACGGTTGCAAGGTAAGCCTTGCAATTTCTCTTCCAATGACCTACTTTGCCGTAGTGAAAATAGGTCATTTGTTTGGAGACCTTCTTCTCCTTTTACTTCTTATTTATACCACTTTTAGGATTCAACTTCTCTTTGAATCCTTTTTATTTGCCTTCTTTTTGGAGATCTCTTCCACAAGAAGAAGAGGAGCCTTATCTTTCTTGATATGGCTTTCTGCTGTCTTGAGCATATTTAACAGCTTAGGCAATGAAAAATTTAGTTTGTTCATGTGATAGTTCACGACAAACTGAGAAAATGATTCTAAAAGTGATTGCAGGATCAAATCCTGACTTAACTCTCCATCCATTACAAAACCTAATTGACTTAATCGAGTGATTAGGTCAATTACCATCAAAATATGATTTTGTACGAATGTTCCTTCTATTATTCTTGCACGAAATAATTACTTAGATATCTCATATCTAGCAGTCCTACTATGCTCTCCATAAAGCTCTTTTAGATTGAGCAATATGGATTGAGTATCCATGCTATCATGCTGCCTCTGTAATTCATTATTCATAGAGGCAAGTATGATGCATTTGACAGTAAGAAAATCATTTTGCCACATCTTGTATGTGGACTTATCTTCATCAGTGGCATCATTTTCTAATGGCTTAGGATCAGGGGTGTCAAGAATATAGGAGAGTTTTTCTTGACTGAGTACAATTTTAAGATTTCTCAACCAGTCAACATAATTTTGACCAGTCAATTTATTTGAATCCAAAATTGAACGTAATAAAAGTGAAGAAGCTATTTAATCTACATAATAAAGAACAATATATAAGCAAACAATTCATGATGACAAACATAATTAATTAGGACTTTAATTTAATTATGTCTCCCACTAAAAATCATAACCCTCTTATTGATTTTCTTAATGAGAATAAGATCCTAATTTCTTATAAAAAGTCTTGTGGTTGTACAACAAATTTGTTATAAGTTCAAAGGTAGGAAACTCTTTCTAATTGCATTTTATGCAACTCTTAAAAAACTTTTGCCTCTAAAATATTAATAGCCATGTGTTAACACAACAAACTTTAATATTTTAGTTTAAGGAGAACCCTTCATTTTTATACAGTCAAAAATGAAATATAACTACTTTTATGGTTACACAATAAAGTAGTTCTCTTTACCAATCAAGAACCATTTTTCTTAGACATCGATTGATCAATTAGACATCCTGACTGATTGAGCTAAAGATTAATTATACTATAACTTAATATAATTTTTATAGAGGAATTTAATTGGTCTCATTGCACATATTGATTCGAAACAAACTAAATGCATAATAGCATTAATTATGATAAAAATTATATATGTCAATTAACATGTATAATTATTCTAGGACAACTATCATTATATAGTGAATACTTTCCACTATATCAGGTTAACCTTTATAGAATAATATATATAATATAATCTCATTATGATAAGAAAAAGAATATGATCTCATCATATAAATTAAAATATGTTAAAAATATTATATCATATTTTTTATTTATGCTATTATACTATAAGTAAAGCATTATATGATTTAACCTAATAAGGCTCGCTCTGATACCACTGTTGGATTTGGTGTATAGGGCGAAAGCATGGATTTCAAAGCAAAAACATAAAATCAAATAAATCAAACCCAAACTGAAGGACCACCTTATTAGCAATTAAATCATATAACATGCATTTGTAATATAAAAGAAAGTATTAAAACATACCTCTTATCGCTAAACCCTAAATTGACCCTGATCGTCGGTAGCAGTCCGTTAGGATTTCCATTAGGTGCTCACGTGTTCACCCTCCAATGTTGATCCATACAGAGATTTGATCAAGACACCAGCACCTTTGATTTATTAAAGTTCTAATAATAAGAACTTTAATTAAAAGGACTAGATCTTCTTTAGCCATTATGTCACCTCCCTTGCCTCTCCTTATCTATCTTTCTTTTTCTTTTATCTTCTTAATTTTTCTTCCTAATCTCTTAGTCTTAAGATGACTTCTTGTCCTTATAATAATAAGATCTAGATAAGAGAAAGGAAGAAAAAAAATTGGACAAAAAGAAACTTTTGTAAGAAACAAAAGATAATGTTCACACCCTGGACTCTTGGTGTGCACCCCTATATATAATATCCATAGGGGTGCCATCAAAAAATCTCATGCCCTTTCCTCATCAAAATCTCATGCCCCATCAGCCAATCTCACATCTCTCTAAATTTTGCACTTTTTAAAATTACATAGACTTAGTCCAAGAGGTGCCTTAAAGCAAAAAGACTCTTGGATTAATTCTACGTAGTTTTTCAATGAAGAGACCCGATGCATAAATATATGGCACCATAATTCAAAGGTTTGGATCAGATTAGATGGCCATCTAATGGCTCTTAAAGGGATGTCCATTCATCAAGAAGGCATGGAGATGTACTTTGAATAGTCAAAGTCCCAAGAGGCATAAAGAAGAAGTGGGCGGTAAGGAGTCCAAAATGGTAAGGACTCAAGGGCCATAAAAACATCTTGGGCGAAAAGAAAAAAAGAATTTCATCTACAGAAGGACTCTTCTACACCCCATATCTGATGTCCATGCCAAAAAAAATTTATGTGACATAACAAAATGAGAAAAGTCAAAGAAGGTAGGCGCCAACATATTTCATGCGCCAAAGAGTCCTTTGCGCATGAAAGACTTCCCACACACGCAAGAGTGAGACTCTCTGACATGTGGGATGCAGGTATATGATATCCAATCTGAAGCCCAATCAATCTAGGTTAATCCAACTCAAGACCAAATCCTATTTGGCTCAAATCGGATCTTAATTAGCCCAAATTGGAAGCCGATTCGAATCCAATTCGAATCCAGGTGCTAGGGTTTGCTATATGTGCTAGCATATTCATCTTGCAAACATGATCTAATCTAATTAGATCCTTAATCAATTCTCTTTGTATGTGACCCATTGGGTTCCACATCTAACCAGCAGTGAGTCAGGGTGTGATTTGACCTAATCAGGTTATAACTCAACCAAACCGATTTAGATCAAAACAAGCCAACCCAATATGACTTAATTTAGAATACTTTCTAATTTAATGATCAAATTAAAATTTTAATTTGATCAAACCCACAAGACATGATTGACGTCTAGCAACGTATCATAACTACTCGAAAGATGTGAAATTTTGATAGAAATACCAAAAATATCCGTCAGTAAAAATTACCATGCAACTAGATCCTTCGATCTTTCTGCATCCTGAATATAACTCTAGGTATGGAAATATGCCAACCCCAATATCATATTTATTTTTCTTTCAATCTTATAATAATGATTCATTTGATGAAACATTAGAAACCATTTCTAATTTTCATCATGCTTTGATCAAAGTCTTTCTGAATCATTATTTATTTGAAGCAGGTAGGATGCTATTTCCTCTTACTAGGAGAGATCGATTCCTTGTTAACCTACTCACAATCTTCATATATATAATCTACCATATCTAGATCATCCTGTATATAACTAAGTCATGAATGAGTATTGTTGACGTAGAAACTGGTCGTCGTCGGAGGTCGTTGGAGTCGAGGCTGCTGAGATCACCGTCGGGGACCTACAAAATAAAGTCCCATCCAGAGCCGATGGGGGGGTGGCTCCGATAGGACCCTCCGACGCTCAAGTCAGCTCTGGCCAACAGAAATAGAGTGCTCGAGAATGAGTTTCAAAGCTTAGAGAAGAAGAGGAGAGCTTAGAGAATAGAGAGATTAGCATATCTAGAGGGCCCCTTTTATAGCGGAGCTTGATGGTGATGGCTGCAGTCGCGTGCTAGCGGGCCGCTCGAGGTTCGGCGGAGTCAATCTCTAGGGGAGGTATCGTATGTGGCAGGATTGGTGGTGACAGCTATAGCCGCATGCTGGCGGGTTACTCGAGGTTCGATAGAGTCAGTCTCTCAGAAAGGTGCCATATGCGGCGGGGTAGGTGGTGACAGCTATACTGGCAAGTCGTGGGCCACATGGGGCTGGTTATGGAGAGAGTGGCATCGTCAGTAGTGGCGGCCATACCGTCTAGTCTCATTGTTCGTCCAGAAGAGTTCGGACTTGTAGGAGAGTTCGGTCGAAGGGAAAGCTTGGGAGCAGCTCGGCCGTAGCGGAGTTCGGAGGAGCTCGGCCGGCTGAAGGGATGACTCGGAGGAGTTCGACTGTAGAGAAGTTTGGAGGAGCTCGATCGGCTGAAGAGACGGCCGCTGGGGGAGTTTGACCGAGAGACGACCGCTTGAGGAGTTCGATCGAGAGACGACCGCTGAGGAGTTCGAGCGCTAGGGGATTCCATTAAAGCCTAGCCGCTTGGAGTCCAAGGAGCTCGACCGCTAAGTAGTTCGACCGACTGTAAGAGTTCGGCTAAGACCCATCCGTGGAAGCTCTTCCGTGGCTACAAGTTGCATTAGGCCGAGCATCGAGCTAGACTTCGACGGGAGCGGGATTTATCCCCAACACTAGCCCCCCCACTTCCGAGTTCAAAATCGAAGGAAGGGAGTACAGGAAAGGCGACTGTCGAAGTCTTCCTCTGAGCTCTGTGCTGGTCTAGGTCGAAGCTCGGGGGGATCTCGCCTCTAGCTGAAGTTGATATCGAAGTTGAAGCCCGGGGAAGATCCCATCTCCAGCCGAGATTAAGGCGGGGGCGATATTGTCTCCTACAGCTGAGGTCGATGCGGGCGCTTGGGGGAGATCTAATCTCAGGGCGAGGCTGTGTCCGATCTTACCTCTGGCCGAGGTTGTGATTGAAGCTCTCCAGCCAAGGTTGACACGGTTGCTTTCTCCAGTCGAGGTCGAAGTTGAAGCTCTCCAACCGAGGTTATATCGGGCACCCGGGGGAGATCTCATCTCCTACAGCCGAGCTTTCCTCGGGGAGATCTTATCTCCCGCAGCCGAGGTCCAAGTGCGCGCTCGGGGGAGATCTTATCTCCTATGGCCGAGCTTTCCTCGGGAGAGATCTGATCTCCTGCAGTCGAGGTCCAAGTGCGTGCTCGGAGGAGATCTTATCTTCCTGCGATCGAGCTTTCCTCGGGGGAGATCTTATCTCCTGCAGCCGAGCTTTCTTTCGGGGAAGATCTTATCTCCTGCAGTCGAGGTCAAAGTGCGCGCTCGGGGGAAATCTTATCTCCTACGAGAGCTTTCCTCGGAGGAGATCTTATCTCTACGGTCGACTTTCCTCGGAGGAGATCTTATCTCCTGCAGCCAAGCCTTCCTTGGGGAAGATCTTATCTCCTGCAGTCGGGGTCGCAGTGCATGCTTGGGGGAGATCTTATCTCCCACGGTCGAGCTTCCCTCAGAGGAGATCTTAATCTCCTGCAGTCGAGCCTTCCTCGGGGGAGATCTTATCTCCCACAGCCAAGGTCAAAGTGCGCGCTCGGAGGGAGATCTTATCTCCTACAGCCGAGGTTGAAGTATGCGCTCGGAGGAGATTTTATCTCCTACGGCCAAGCTTTCCTTGGGGGAGATCTTATCTCCTACAGCCGAGCCTTCCTCGGGGGAGATCTTATCTCCTGCAGTCGAGGTCGAAGTGCGCGCTCGGGGGAGATCTTATCTCCTGCAGTCGAGGTTGAAGTGCACGCTCGGAGGAGATCTTATCTCCTACGGTCGAGCTTTCCTCGAGGGAGATCTTATCTCCTGCAGCCGAGGTCGCAGCGTGCGCTCGGGGGAGATCTTATCTCCTATGGTCGAGCCTTCCTCGGGAGAGATCTTATCTCCTGCAGCCAAGGTTGTTGCTCGCGTTAGGATGAGGTTCTCCTCCTATTCCTAATGCGGCAATTATTGACTGCTTGTTTTCTGTCATCGCATAGTTTTTGCATCAAGAAATAATGTTATCGAAAGGAAAGAAAGGAAGTTTACCCCCGATCTTTTCTTGCTTCAGGCTGGTGCTGGAGGAATTTATCCAGCCATCCCTTTTTGACGAGCTCTTCAATTTTGGCTTGGAGCAGAGTGTATTCCTCAGTATCATGGCCGTGGTCACGATGGTAGGAGCATTACTTGCTTCAATCGCGTACGTTTGGGGAGGCTGTAGTCCTTCCGATCTTGGCGGTTGGCTCTTAACTTCGCTGAGAATTCGAGTTAGAGGAGCGGGACGTAGTTGCGGAACCTTTCGGAAGGGCTTCTTCACGACCTTTTGTCGGGGCCTCCTTGGTGGCGAGCTCGAGGAGTTCGAGGTTGTAAAACCTGTGGGAGAACTTTATGCTCCCTCGTCGGGGCTTCCTCGATGACGAGCTTCAGGGTGAGTTCGGCGGCCTTGCTTCCGCTAGGGAGGTCGTGAGTGCAACCGAGCTTCATTCCGCCTCCTGTGGAAACCTTCTGCGGGAGAACTTCCTTGATGACAAGTCCGAGGGAGAGTTCCGCCTCGGCCGAACTTCATTCCGCCCTCTTGTGAAACCTTTTGTGGGAGAACTTCATGCCCTTTATCGGAGCTTCCCTAAAGTCATACTCGAGAGGGAGTCCTCGCTTGCCCTGGGGTGGTCGTGAGCTCGGTCGAACTTCATCTCACCTCGTGTGAAATCTTTGTAGGGAGCTTTCTTGGTGACATAATCGGCCTGGAGTTCGGCCTCACTTGCACCGAACTTCATTCCATTTTTCCGTGGGACCCTCCATGGGAGAACTTTCTGCTGCTTTTGTCTAGACTTTCTTGATGACGAGCTCGAGGGGGAGCTCGGCTTTCCTCGCATCGAACTTCATTCTACTTTCCCGTGAGACCCTCCTCGAGAGAACTTGCTTGATGACGAGCTCGAGGGGGAGCTCGGCTTTTTTCACGCCGAACTTCATTCTGCTTTCCCACAAGACCCTCCGCGGGAGAACTTGCTTGATGACAAGCTCGAGGTGGAGCTCGGCTTTTTTCACGCCAAACTTCATTCTGCTTCTCCGCGAGACCCTCCGCAGGAGAACTTGCTTGATGACGAGCTCGAGGGGGAGCTCGGCTTTCCTCACGCCTAACTTCATTCTGCTTTCCTACTCGCGCCGAACTTCATTCCGCTTTCCCACGAAACCCTCCATGGGAGAACTTTATGTCTCTTTGTTTGGACTTCCTAAGGGCGATTGGTATGCCCAGATGCTCTTCCGTAAGGTCGGTTCCTCGCATCCTCATGGCAGGTTTGCTGGCAGAGTCCCCGCTGGAGGTTGTTGCACGGCTAGCATCATCTCGGTGGGGCCATGGACGTGACCAGCAGGTTGAACTACTCCTCATCTGCAAGGGCTTCGTGTGGAAATTGGACTGCCAGGGATGCAACGGGAGCCAATCGTCGAGTCGAAGCTCTCCTGGAGGCATTTTCTCTTCGAAAGAGAAAAAGAAGATCTTCAGAGGGGGAAGGGAAAAATCATCGCCGAGCACTCCTTTAAGAATAAGAAAACCTCGAAGGTTCAGGCCCTTCCTCTAGCGCCAATCTATTGACGCAGAAACTGGTCGTCATCGGAGGTCGCTGGAGTCGAGGCCGCTGAGGTCGCCGTCGGAGACCTGCAAAACAGAGTCCCATCCAGAGCCGGTGGGGGGTGGCTCCGGCAAGACCCTCCGACGCTCAAGTCAGCTCTGGCCAACAGGAATGGAGTGCTCGAAAATGAGTTTCGGAGCTTAGAGAAGAAGAGGAGAGCTTAGAGATTAGAGAGATTAGCATATCTAGAGGGCCCCTTTTATAGCAAAGCTTGATGGTGATGGCTGCAGCCATGTGCTGGCGGGCCGCTCGAGGTTCGATGGAGTCAGTCTCTCGGGGAGGTGCCGTATGCGGTAGGGTTGGTGGTGACAGTTGCAGCCGCATGCTGGTGGGTCGCTCGAGGTTCAGTGGAGTCAGTCTCTCGGGAAGATGTCGTATGCGATGGGATAGGTGGTGACAGCTATACTGGCAAGTCATGGGCCGCATGGGCCTGGTTATGGAGAGAGTGGCATCGTCAGTAGTGGCAGCCATACCGTCTAGTCTCGTTGTTCGTCCAGAGGAGTTCGAACTTGTAGGAGAGTTTGGCCGAAGGGAAAGCTTGGGAGTAGCTCGACCGTAGCAGAGTTCGGAGGAGCTCGATCGGCTGAAGGGATGGCTCGGGGGAGTTCGACTGTAGAGAAGTTTGGAGGAGCTCGACCGACTGAAGAGACGGCCGCTTGGAGAGTTCCGCCAAGAGACGACCGCTTGGGGAGTTCGGCTGAGAGACGACCGCTGAGGAGTTCGGGCGCTAGGGGATTCCGTTAAAGCCCGACCGCTTGGAGTCCAAGGAGCTCGACCGCTAAGTAATTCGGCCGACTGTAAGAGTTCGGCTAAGACCCGTCCGTGGAAGCTCTTCCACGGCTACAAGTTGCATTAGACCGAGCGTCGAGCTAGACTTCGGCGGGAGCGGGATTTATCCCCAACAAGTATGAACCAAAATATGGATTTATATATATAAGATTCTATGGTAGTTTCAGGTCAAAGAATTACATGCATAAATTTCACTATGAGAACCATCTATTGATATGTAGATAAGACTCCATTAGATATTCTTAATTTGGATCAATTCAGTGAACTCATTCTCTAATGAGCACCCACATTTTTGTATTAGTGTCATACACAAGTTATTGTGAGATCAATCACCCTCTTAATCGAGCATACAGAGAATGTGCTAATCTTACCGAAAAACATTGATCCCTAACTCAATGTCCCACCGATTAAAAATATTTAAATTAGGGTTTTAAGATTTTATGTCTCACTAGTATGATCTCATCATAATCCTAAAAGTATGGCCCTAATTTATAGAGTTCATCATAATCTTAAATAATAAGACACTGCATATGATGAAATAAAATATCTTTATTTATTAAAAAATATCATTACATGAGTCTGGAAGATAAAGAACATCCAAAAAATAAATTGGCTTGAGGGCATATTCCTTTCATATGACACATGGGCAGATGTCCAAAGATCAAAGATCAACGTTTGACCAAGTCAAAGTACAAGAATTAGCAGATAATGGAAAATGGCAGGTGTTGTCTCAAATTTATCTCATAAATTAAGACAATCATTTTCTGACTTAGACAAGCTCCAGTCAGACTAGGTAAAGGTGCCTGAGTGAGCACAAACTCATTTGGCTCAGTTGAGACAACTTTTATGATAGAAAAAGGAGAACGTTAGGCTCAATCGTATGCTAGCACGATTTCCTTGAACCTAATTAAATCTTATTCAAATCAATTGAACTGGGTTAGTTCAATTGATGATATCCAGATCCAAACCTTTATTTGTGTGACCCAGTTAGATTTAGTTCTGTATGGTAATGGGATATGTCATGATCTCCATCATCAACATTATTAAAACTTCTTTCGATGGATCAGAACTCTTCTGATTTAGACAACTTAGAATGATTGATCATCTAAATTATTCTAATTGCTCCCAAAATCCATCAGTGATACCTAGCAGCATATGGTGGCATCCCATCAAAACTTAAAATGAACCTCTCGGTGCAGCTACTTGTGTGATTAAGTTCTTCTATCTTGAGCTCCGATCAGATTAGGGTTAAGGTGAACTCGTCAAACCCTAATTTCTATCATATGATTTAATCATTTGATTCAAGTTCGATGTGAAAACCTTAATAGAAACTCTTTCTATTATTTCACACCGTGCCATGGCTATGGGCTTATGGACTTGATTCTCATGATCATCATAGGGCTGCTCCTCTTCTACCTAGGTAGATAGATTCTATCTTGGTGCAATCCAATTTCTACAATAAACATGCTATAGCCAACATACACCTCAGGATTCCAAATGGCTACGAGGGTGTAGTCAAACTATAACACCCTCAAGATGAACTATCGATGCACCTCAGGTCATAGAACCAGACACACCACTGCAGCATCGAGTCAGTCATCGATGAGAAGGTAGACTTTCTTATGACTACTCGAGGTAGTCACGCTCAGTGCCCTCGTTCTTTAACGAGTACCTATACTCTCGCTCTGGTATCTCTATACCGTAGACTTAAGACTCATCTACTACAAAGAAGCGATTATACACTAACCTTCCGGATCAATCACCATCCTCATGATGATCCTACGGTCAGAAACATTTTATGAGTTAATAAATGAAAATTCATGTCTTAAATTTTCAACTCTTGAAAATATGAATTATCATTACCATTAACTCAAGGGATGTATCACAGACACTAAATACACTTATATGATAAAAAATAATTTATTTTATTATTTATAGTCAAAATTATAATTTTATCCTTAAAAGTGTATTATAAGTGTCAGCCAATTCTGGCTTCTAGGGTACACATATCTAACAAAGAATAGATTACATTAAAAGAAATTAGAAGGATCTACATTCTGAATTTATCAAGGTATAAAAGATGCAGTTGTACGAGGAGATGTTGATGAAGATGTAATTGAAAAATAAATTATTTTACCATCGAGTTTTATCGATAGTCCAAGATACATGATCTAAAATTATCAAGATGCTATTGCTATCTATAAATGTCATGGACATCTAGATTTATTCATCATATTTACCTGCAATATATAATGGCCTGAAATCAAAGCGGCTTTGACATTAATACTAGGTTAGAAAGCTGAAGATAGACCTGATATAGTGAGTAGGGTCTTTAAAATGAAAGTCAAAGAATTATTATAAAATCTCACTAAAAAACATCATTTCGAAAAAGCTGTTGGAGGTAAATTATTTTTTTTAGGAATGAATTTGATATAATTATCAATATATTTAACTTTATATTTTGATATTGTTTATTATTCTAACTTTTGCAGTTCTATATATAATAGAGTTTCAAGAACATGGTTTGCCTATTGTACATATATTGCTTTGGTTAGATTCAGAATATAAGTATCCGACAGTTATAAATATAGATTCTATAATAAGTGCAGAACTACCTGATAAAAATATGGAACTAAATAGGTATGAAAGTGTTCTAAAATTTATTATGCATGGTCCGTGTAGATATGAAAATCCACAATCACCGTATATGGTCAAAGGGTAGTGTTCGAAATACTTTCCAAAAAAATTTCATAGTAGAATATCAATCGATGAAAATGGATTTGCCATTTATAGGAAGAGAGATGATGGTTGACATGGTTTTAAAAATCAAGTCATTCTTGATAACAGATTTATTATCCCATATAATTTGGATCTGCTTATACGCTACCAAGCACATATAAATGTTGAATGATGTAATAAATTAAAAATGATCAAATATCATTTTAAATATGTAAAATAAAGATGTTGATGGAACAAGAGCTGTCATTGCTGAAAATATTGTACTTGATGATCAAACTAGAGAAACAAGGCATGAACAAGTTGATGAAATTAAAATGTATCTTGATTGTCGATATTTATCAGTATATTAAGTGATTTGGTGAATATTTCAATTTGATATTCATTTAAGAGAACCAATAGTTGAACGATTGGTTGTGCATCTTCCATTTATGAATAAAATTGTTTATTACGGAAATCAAAGTTTATCATCCATTTTGACAAGAAAAGATATTGGTAAAACAATGTTAACTAAATGGATGCTAACAAATCAAATATTTGATGATGCAAGAGATTTAACATATGCAGAATTTTTGACTAGATGGGTATGAAACTCAGGAGATTAAATCTAGAGCAAGAGAAAAAGAAAAACTAGAATTGGCAGGATTGTATATGTTCATCCCAGTTCAGGTGAACTATATTATTTACGAATGCTTTTAGGTATTGTTAAAGGGCCCAAAAATTATGAAGAGATCAGAATCATGAACAGTATCATACATCCAACTTTTCAATCAGCATGTAATGCACTTGGTTTGTTAGGTGATAATAAGGAATGGAATGATGCATTGGAAGAAGTTTCTTATTGGGCATCAACATCGGAATTGAGATAGCTTTTCGTAACTCTTATAATTTATTATGAAATTGCTGATCTGAATAAGTTATTAGAAATGCACTAGAAAATTTTTTTGCAGATGATATTATATGCAGATTGAAGAATATATTACAGTTATCAAAATTATGCATTCCTGAATCATAATTGAAAAATCATGTTTTGTTTGAACTAGAGAAAGTGTCCAACAAAAATTATTGTTCGCTTTCTGATTACAATCTTTCAATACCTAATAATATCATGATGGAAGAGTTAAACAACAGATTGTTGAGAGAGGAGCTTGATTATGATGTCCATGAACTACAAATTGAACATCTAAAATTATTTCAAAATCTAAATGAGAAGCAGAAGGTTGTTTATGAAACAATTCTAAATGCTGTTAAGAAAAATAGAAGTGGATTATTTTTTGTATATGGTCATGGAGGAACTGACAAAATATATCTATGGCAAATGATAATTGCAAGGATAAGGTCCAAGAAAAAAATTATTTTTATAGTTTTTTATTAGAAATAGCATCTCTTTTGTTGCCTGGCAGACGAACTGCACATTCAAGATTTAAAATTTCTCTTCAGATTGATGATTCTTCAATATGTGAAATCAAAAAAGGTACATAGCTTACAAAATTAATTGAATCTACAAGTTTAATAGTTTGGGACGAAGCTCCTATGAATCATAGAAATTATTTTGAAGCACTTGATAAAGGCTTAAAAGATATTTTACAGAAGCATAATGTGCCAACAAATGAAACAATATTTAGTAGAAAAATAGTACTTCTTGGTGGAGATTTCTAGCAGATTCTTCTAGTTGTTGTTGGAGGAGATAGATCAGAAATAGTTGATGCAATAATTAGCAGATCATATTTGTGGAAACATTGTAAGGTATTATTTTTTTAAAAAAAATATCCGATTATTACATACTAATATGAACAAAGAATCTAAATCATTATTGATAAGTTTTGGCAAATGACTGTTGGATGTCGGAGATGGAAAAATTCCAACCATCAAGCTATAAGAAAATGAGGATGAACCATGTTAGATAAAAATTTCGGATGCTTTGCTCATAAAAGTACAGAATGATCATGTTTGGCATATTTCTTCAGCTATCTATGCTGATTTTTCGGCAAACTATAATGATTTAGAATATCTAAAAGAAAGAGCTATAATCACACCCATGAATAAAATTATTGATGAGATAAATATGTATATCTTATCTTTATTGGATACTGAAGAGAGGGTATATTTGAGTTCTGATACAATATGAAAAACATCATTGGATAATGAAATAACAAATATTTTATATCTAGTTGAATTCTTAAATTCCTTAAAATTTAATGAAGTTCCTAATCATCGATTAAGTCTGAAAATAGGTGCTCTAGTAATGTTATTATAAAATATTAATCAAAGTGTAGCCTGTGCAATGGTCATGGTTAACTTTACATAGCGCTTTCTCGCGTCACATCTCAAGAAGGGATAAAAGTATTGATAAAAAATGAGAACACCATGTCAGAAAATTATATCAAAAATATTGAAGATCGTAAAGTTTTTAATGATCTACCGTCAGGTATACTTCTTTTGTACTATGTTACTGATTAATAAATCGAACAATCTCTTATAATTTTTTTAGAAATTTTAAAATCTTTACATTATAATTTATTTTTTTCATCTTAAATAGGTTAGAAGCCAAAAATGAAATATAATTTGTTGTCATAATTATCGTTGAAAAAGCGAAACTAGAGGATCAAAGTTCGAATTGCAAGACTTTGGGATTCCATTAATCCAAATATTGACAATCAACTATTAAGCGTTGATTGTATTTTGATTGATGATGAGGTATTACTAATATCATTACGGTAAATTTTCACCAACATTTTTATTTACAAATTTTCTATACATTTATATGCTTTTTTTGAATTAAATCTTTATAGGGAACTACAATACAAACATCTATATAGAAAGAAGATGCAACATAGTTTAAAAGTATACTGACTAAAGAAAATATCTATTTTTTAAAAAAATTCAACATAGTTGCCAACAAAAAAAGTATTACAGCTTCTGGTCATCAATATATAATCTACATTAATCGATGGACAACTATACAAGAAATCATTGATGAAGATAGCTCTATACATTTTCAAAGATTTAATTTCATATGCTTTAAAGATTTGCCGGATAGAAATTGCAATGATCTTTACCTGATAGGTACGTAGATTAGACATCGCATATAAAAACTTCTAAAATATAGATTGTAATGTGATTATATATATATTTGTTATAATAAACTATCTACATTGCAGATTTTATTGGCCATATCATTTCTTTGGGTCATCTTGAGCATATATCTGTTGGACAAAAAATGGTGCAAAAAAGGAACATAGAAATTCAAGATTCAGAGTAATTTTTATCGTTACTTTTTTTCCAATATTATCCAAATATGATTATTTGATTATATATTTTGTAATCTAAAAATTATATAATAATACTATGCATGAAAAAATGCATCTTATGTTTCATAGTATGCAGACAGTATCAGTTACTTTATGGACCAAATTTGCTGAAGAAATAGATTTGAAAAAAATGCGGGAGAAGGAAAGAGAAGGTCCCGTGGTTATCATTTTTTCTAGCATGACTGTTAGAACTTACAAAGGTATTTAACATCTTCTTTCTGAGTTATTAAAATTAAAGCCAATATCTTTACACTTGAATTAATCAAAATGATTTCTATCTATAGAAAAAATATACTTATCAATATGTTTTGCTTCAAAATTTTACATGGACATTGGTATATTAGAAATCAATCATTATAAATAAATGTTAGTTTCAAAAAAAATTATCATGAAATACTTAATTAATATAATTTTTTAAAAACTTTTTAATATATTTTTTATAAATATATAGGTTTAAAGCTCCGACCATTTTGATCGCATATGCTAAAGAACAGCAACAAAAAATTATTGATCCATAGCATAAGACAATTTCTAATAGAAAAAAAATACAAGAATTATTGCAATCAAATCTCTTTGAATGTCAGGTTTGTTGCAACATTTTATTATTAATTCATAAGATTATATAATGCAAAAAATGATATTAAGTTTATTTTCTTTTCAAAATATGAAATTCATATGTAGAGCAAAATTGAAAGAGATAGACACAACCTATGGATGGTGGTACAAGTCATGCTATGGTTGTAGAGCTGCTGTTAAAATTTATGGTGAAAATTTTTGGTGCAACCAATACGGGAGAAATGATTTGCCTCTAGTGCCATGGTATGGCTAAAATATCTGCAAAATAATTTTGGCCCACCAATTTAAACTTCATACATTCTTTTCTCACGTAGATGTAACTATATTATGACTATATTATATACAAATTGAACACTATTATCGAGGATGGTATCGATGCAATAAATTTTATAATATTTTAAAAAATAGCTTAACATTTAATTAGTGTACCAACACTTAATCTTACAATAGATCAAGAAACTGATAGATTTGTGCTTCCAGTTGTTATTAAAAAAATCATCGACAATGATTATATTTTTCAAATGATACCTACTTTACAAAATCAGTTCGATAATAATTTATACTTTAAGATTATCAAAATTTTCAAAAAAGATGAATGTGCATCTGAAAATTTAGAGACAGGCTCTTCGTCAGCATGTCAATCATAATTGATGGAAGAATTAAGTTTTGTAACTCTTGAAAAATAAATCGAGCATAATTTGTTTCATGAAACCAGTCCTTCGAAACAATTTTCTAGCAAAATTCGATGATATTTTTTTATTAAATATTTTATGATATATATTTTTTATATATTTATTACATTATTATTATTTATTGTGTAGGAGATCATTCTCAAAAAAAAATTAAAATTAAGATAAGATAACTCTTTCTAAAAATTTTATATTATTTTAATTTTTTTCAGCTTATTTAATTAAAAAAATTAAAAATAAATTTATAAATCAATAATTAATTTATTTTATTTTTTTTAATTTTAATAAAAAATTTTAATTATTAAGGGTTGAAGATATTTTTATAAAAATTGTTTGTATAAATGAAAATCGCTGCTTCGCGCGTATGTATTAAAACAGAAGCTTTTGCCTCCATCTGACGCGAGATACTTTGGATCAAGTCTCCACATCTGTCTTCGGAGCGCTTCTCGCTTTCTCCTCCCCTCTTATTAATTATAAGCCAGCCTTCTTCCTTTCTCCGTGACCAAACCCTTATTCCCCCCAAGGGCTCTTCTCCCGCGAGCCGTCCGTCTTGCCCTCCTCTCCTGCCAGCGAACTTCGACCGCGATCCCAACGGTTGTGCCCTACTCCTCCTCCGTATCTCTTCGCTGTCATCTCCGGCCCCGTACGCCCGCCCGCCGGCCCGACGCTCCCATCGGTTAAGACCTTTCCCACATGGATTATCATTTTTTTCTCTCTTGCCAGCGAACTTCGATCGCGATCCTAGTGGTGGTGCCCTACTCCTCCTCCGCCGTCTCTTCGCTGCCGTCTCCGGCCCCGTACGCCTGCTCGCCTGCCCACCGCAGACCTTTCCCCGCATGGATGATTTTTTTTTTCCTTTTCGTTTCTTTTTCAGAAATCTGTGGGAAAGGAGGGCACTTGAGAGAGATTAGAAGGGTTTCTTAGGTTCTGATTTGGTTTTTTAAAGATCCTCCTTTTGGCTACCAAATTTTAAAAAAAAATAGAGGAAAAATGGGAGAACACAAAGTAGGACAATGGCACAGTAGTATGCCATGGTATGAACGTTGAGGAGAGGTCACCTTGGGTGAGCAGTATTTGGCTTGAAGGCAAAGTCTGAGGTTGGCACAGATGCCGAGTTGCGGAGCACTCTTGGGATGGAGGTGCATATGAGCATTGCGGTCGACTTAAAGAGTCGAGTTGCTTGTGGGCACTTGAAGGTGTCGCATGTGTTCAGTATAATAGAGTGTTAGGCAGAGGCATAGATGATTACGCTTGGCTTATGTGGCTGGATGGCTGCGTGCTTAATGGTATGTCCGAGGGATGGACTCATGAGGGCTGGCCTTGATGTGTGGGATGCTGGAGCGTCGCATAGGAAAACACTCACCCCGTCAACGAAAATAAAAGAAAGACGGAACACATTTAAGGGTAAGACCTTTTTCCACATGGATGATTTTTTTTTTTTTTTCACTTTTTTTTCGGAGATCTATAGAACAGAGCATTCGTTTTAATGAGACATGATGTTTTATCCTTCCAAATATGACCTCCAAGGTCATGTGTTTCTTTCCGTTTGAATTTTTTTTTTTAACATTTCCAACTACTTTCATCAGATGATAAATAGTCATATATTTCCATAACAGTAATCTACATCTATTCCTTAAGAAGCATAAAATAGATCACCTCGACTTGCATTGATTGCCTTATTTTCGTGCAGCTGCCACTTAATTAGATTTGCCCATCCTATGTAAGATGAATTGTAGCTATTTAAACAAGCATAACTTACTATATCTTTACTACCTCCTCAACAACTTTAATTGCAATTTTCTTTGTATAACCAAACATAAGAAAATAAGCAATTTTCTCTTCTTTCCTTTTAAGAGTACCCCCACATATGTGATCCATACTCTCATTATATTTCATGGCATGGGATAATAAGCTTTTATATATATATATATATAATTTTGCCGTCACCTCAATCTAATCCAATTTTTTTTTTCTCTTTGCCTTCTACATGATTTGTTTCCTACTTTCTTTTTTTTAAAAAAAAAGTCTCGTCGTCTTTTCTAACCTACCTTCTTCGTAACCTGATTTCCTAATCCTAACCTGAGTTCCTACCCTAATCCCAACCCAATTTCTAACCCTAACCCTAAATCTAACCAAATCCTAATGCTAACCCTGACACAACTCCTAACCGTAACCAGCCGCTAACCCTAACCCCTACCGAAAATTCTAATCCTAAACCTATCCAGATCTCTAACCCTAACCTAACCATCACATCTGACCAAGATATAACCCTTATCCCAACCCAATTCTAACCCTACACTTAACCCTAGTTTGTTTTCTAATCCCAACAGAACCAATTCGGGCTCAATGGCCTATTAACCCGATAACCACAACTCGATTATTGGATCCGTTAACCCACCAATCTATATTGAGTGATAACGGATTTCTACTTCCATTAATCCAATCATTCATAACCCATTTTCTACCTTCGTTAACCCAACAACCTAATGTCTCCCAACCTTTATCCATGTCTTCTTCCTCTAAAAGGCTGCTGAAGCTGATCAGCAATCGTGGCACTCTTTTTTTTTTTTAAGGGCATTGTAGATAGATACCAAATCTATATTGTAACCCTCTGTCCTTCCCTTCCCTCTCCACTAGAAGGTTATTGAACTTGAGCAGCAACCTTTTTTTTCTAGGGTAGTGTGAGTGTGAATGGCTATCAAACCTAGATAGCAACCCTCTGACCTTTCCTTCCTTCATATGAGGTTACTAAAATGAGCAGAAGCTAGTTGCCTAAACCCATGCAGCAACCCTCCTCTATTTTTGATGAGAAACAAACTATTTGTTTCTCATACGATAATGAATAGTTTCATACAAACTGATGAGGGAATAAGAAAAATTGGGGAAATCAATAAAGGAATCCAAAGAAAATTAGCAAAATGCTTCGGACTCACCTCTCCCAACCGATTTTTCTCTATTATTTTCTTGCTGAGTAGCCAACAAATCACACTTTTCGATCCCTTGATCCCTGCAAAAAACCAATACAGCACCGAGAGAACAACAATCAAAACTGAAGCCAAAAAAAACTAAGCAACAATATCAACCTGACCTTTGTTTATCAAGTTCCTATCCAGTTCTCCCAACACTAGTGTTTTCCATCTCTAAATCAAAGTCTAAAGGTTCTGACGTATGGTTGACCAAAATCGTGTGATGAGACAATTCATTTGTGCCGTCTGTCTTCCTTCTGTTGAAAACTTCTCCCTTCATTTAAAGCGCATGAAACTTCTTTTCTTTAACCCTCTATCCTCTAATCAAGAGCTAAGGCATGGGTGTGTTATGTCCCTTCCAGATCCACGTGCTCCTTCTTTTCCCTTCATTTTCCTTCATTTCTTTTTCCTCGCAGTTGAGATACAACCTACATGGATGATAATGTGGTCATATGAAAATGAGTATGCAACATTCCTTAGTGACTGGCATGTGCCTGGATAGCAAGGAACACGTGCTTCTCTACTTCTCTCCCCTGACATCGATGGTTGTTTACCGAATGCTCTGTTTGCAAGTTTCCTCTTTGACTTCTTTTTTTTTCCTTCCTATTTTCCTAGTCGGGCTGTAAAGAGGAGTTCAGCTCCTTTTTGAGCATGACACACGTTGCTCAAGGGGAGTTCTGAACTCCCCTTTTCCTCATAGCTGAGATATAACCTACATGAATGCTACGTGGATGCTAATGTGGCCACATGAAAATGAGCACGCAACATTCCTTGATGACTGGCATGTTCCTGGACAGCAAGAAACAAGTGCTTTTCTCTGCTTCCCCTCTCTCCTCCGGCATCGATGGCTATGTATCGAACGCTCTGTTTGCAAGTTTTCTTTTTGACTCCCTTTTTTTTTTCTTCCTATTTTCCCAACTAGGTTGTAAAGAGTTCAAAGCTCCTCCCTGAGCATGACACATGTTGCTCAAGAAGAGTTTTGAACTTTCCTTTCATGTATAGTATATATAGATATAGATGTGTGAACAATCTGCATAAAAGAGCATTCTCTCGGCACTACTAAGATTTCTTTTGCCCAGTCAAGTTTTTACTTTTGACTTCTTTAGAATCAAAACTGATCTATATGTTAGATGTGTGTGCCCTAGAAGCTAGAATTGGCTGACACTTGTAATACACTTCTAGGGGTAAAATTATAATTTTAACTATAAATAATAAAATAGATTATTTTCTATCATAAATGTGTATTTAGTGTCTGTGATACATCCCTTGAGTTAATGATGTGATAATTCTTATTTTCAAGAGTTGAAAATTTAAGACAAGAATTTGCATTATTAACTCATAAAATGCTCCTGACCGTAGGATCATCATGAGGATGGTGATTGATCCGAAAGATTGGTATATCATCGCTTCTTTATAGTAGATGAGTCTTAGTCATATTAATTTATACTGGGAAACAACCCGGGATGTCAGTACGTTTGGATGACCAGTTAGAATAAATGTAAGGCACTGAGCGTGACCACCTCGAGTAGTCATAAGGAAGTCTATCTTTCTCATCGATGGCTTGGACTCGAAGCTACAGTTTGATTGGTCTAGTTCTTTGTCACATCTTCAAGGGTGCATCGATAGTTTCACCTCGAGGGTATTATAGTTATGGACTACACCATGACTCGATCTCCCTAGCCATTTAAAATTTTTGACGAGCAGAGAGAATAAAATATAAGAACTATAGACCACTCGTGCTTCATTGACTTAAGAAAAGGGATTATGCACCAAGAGGGGAATCTATTCTACCTCGCGTGGTATGAGAAGCAGTTCCTATGGATGATCATGAGAATTCAAGTCTGATGAAGTGCACACACTATCGATGCACTGGCCTATTATTCAAAGAACTAGGAACATCACTGTGGCAGAGCATTCTCGAAGTCAGCCATCGAATGAGTGGAAAGAACATAGGCATAGACTTGCCTTTACTTGTGACATCTTCTGAAAGAAGATTTTTCATATCGGTTTTTGAATCAACTGATGTAAATCAGTGGTCACGATCTCTGATAGTGCCTCCAGTACAATTATTTTCTTTGGGATGTTAAGTATCATTGTGTGTACTCGATGTTTGCACTCTCCTTAATCCTAATGAGTTGTGGTATTCCTCCAGTAGACGCTATATCAAGATCAAAGACTCATTTACTAATAATGAGAACTTCAATCAGGCACAAGTAGCTGCACTGAGAGAAATTTTCAGTTCCAATATTTCTCTCTCGGAATCAATTTTTCTACCTTAGTGCATCATGAGCTGGATTCCTACGGTCAGGAGCATTTTTGAGTTAATAATGCAAATTCTTGTCTTAAATTTTAACTCTTGAAAATAAGAATTATCACTACAATTAACTCAAGGGATGTATACACAGACACTAAATACACATTTTAAGAAATAATCTATTTTATTATTTATAGTTAAAATTATAATTTTACCCCTGAAGTGTATTACAAAGTGTCAGCCAATTTCTAGCTTCTAGGGACACACATCTAAACTATAGTAATCAGTTTGATTCTAAAGAAGTCAAAAGTAAAAACTTGACTGGGCAAAAGAAATCTTAGTAGTGCCGAGAGAATGCTCTTTTATGCAGATTGTTCACACATTTATCTATATATACTTAACATGAAAGGAAAGTTCAAAACTCTTCTGAGCAACATGTGTCATGCTCAGGGAGGAGCTTTGAACTCTTTACAACCTAGTTGGGAAAATAGGAAAAAAAAAAAAGGGAGTCAAAAAGAAAACTTGCAAACAGACGTTCGATACATAGCCATCGATGCCGGAGGAGAGAGGGGAAGCAGAGAAAAGCACTTGTTTCTTGCTGTCCAGGAACATGCCAGTCATCAAGGAATGTTGCGTGCTCATTTTCATGTGGCCAAATTAGCATCCACGTAGCATCATTAGTTATATTCTCAGCTATGAGGAAAAGGGGAGTTCAGAACTTCCTTGAGCAACGTGTGTCATGCTCAAAAAAAGGAGCTGAACTCCTCTTTACAGCCCGACTTAGAGGAAGAAAAAGTAAGCGTGAAGTATGCGCAGAATAAAAAAAGATAAGCTCATTAGCACAGGATACTTGTCAGAGAACACGGATGACATGGTCAACTGGCCAACACACATAATAACCAACTCAGATTGTCTGTGGAATCTAGAGAAAAGTTTACAGAAGAACTGTGGTTCACTTTTCATTTGCCAGGCATATCAATGCCAGGTCAACTAAAGGAATATGTGGAGATAGTCAGTGCAAGTGTTCATCCTATATAGAACCGCATCTCCATTCCATTTACGTTGTATGTAATCTACATCTGCGCAGGAATATATAAGTTAAATGAAAGAGAAAAATGAGAGTGGTGAATATGACGAGAGGAGTGGACGAGTGGTGTGCACAAGAGAGTATTACGATTTATACACACCATTGGCCTTTGCTCTCCTTGATATAGAGATGACATAAGAGGGTTAACAATAAAAGTATTAGCTTTTCATTGCTCGGGCTTTGAACTGAATGACATGGAGAGAAGTGCTTCAATCAGATTAGGATAGACAGAGCATTAGCACAAAAAGAAGTGTAATTGTGCTCACTTCACTCACAGATTTTTGGATTTAACCGATACGTCGAATAACTTCTTTAGGACTATTGATTTAGAGATGAGCGAAAAACACTCAGCTTGGCTATTGAGAACTGGATCAGGAACATTGACATCTGTTTATAAACAATAGTGTTATTTGTCCTTTACAAGCGTTTGTGTGATTCGGTTTGCTTTACGATTTTTTTTGGCTTCAAGATATTTTTGTAATCCTGTTTTGTACCTCTTCCTCTTGTGTGTATTGGTTTTTGTTGGACAATCTGGGATCACAATGTATGTGACATCGGAATAACAGCTGTGATTTGTTGTGGGGCTACTCAGCGAAGAAAAGAATAAGATATAGAGATAAAAGATCGGGGGCTTTTGGGATGGATACACGCGTGAAGTCCGAAGGCATTTGCTAATTTTCTTGCATTTTTCACTTCTCTAATTAGAATATTCACACACTAATTATATTTACTAAATAATATACCTCATCATTTGTATGAAGATCTATTCCGATTATCGTATTGAGAAAAACAAAATAAGTTTGTTGTGCACTCTATAGCTTTCTCAAAAAGAGGTAGGAGCGTAGGGTTGCTGCATGGGTTTAGGGCAACTAGCTTTCGCGTGCTCTCATATATTTTAGAGGTGAGATTGAAGGAGAAGTAAAATCTTTTAGGGTTGACTATCCCTCAGGATTTGATAGCCAATTCACACTCAGCAGATGTTGACCCTATACGACAAAAAAGATTATAACTGGTTGCTTGTCTTCATTCGGTAATAACCTTCTAGTGTCTGAACGTGTAAGAGGAAGGGGGTGACCCCTAGCTATAGGACTTTGAAATGCAAAGCATGACTGAGCGCCAGTCTCAGAGTATAGATTTGGAGAGTTATATCTATCTGGTACAATGCCTCTTAAAAAAAAAAAAGAGTTGGCTCCACGATTCCCTGATGAGATCTTTCGAGCAGATCCCTTTTAGATGAAGAAAGCAGTGGTATATAATAGTTTATCATACCCAACCAATCAAGAATAATAGGTAGATCTTGGGAGACATTAGTGGATGATGTATCATTGACGAAGGTAGAAAAAGTGGCAGTATACTGAGTGAGATGAAGGGATAAGAAGTAGAAATATGGTCCGGTTACTCCCACTCAATAAGGATATGGTGGGTTAACGGATCCAATAATCGAGTATGTGTGGGATTGGTATCCGGGATTAATTGGCCATTGAGCCCGAATTGGTTCTGTTGGGTATGCGCGTAAGTTAGGAGGTTAGTGCATAACACTAGGGTTAAGATGTAAATCAGGTGAGACATGGTGTGCCATAAGCGAGGTATTAATAAAGACTTGGTCAGAGTGTGATGGTTCAGGTCTAGGCGCTTAGATCGATCTCGGATAGGATTTAGGGGATTCAGAATAGCCCGACAATATGTTCGGTAGGCGTGTTTAGGGTTCAGCTGCGCTCTTTCCTTGCGTTACTCGTTAATGGGCGCTATGTTCGCTCTTGATGCCTGCTCTTAGCGCATTTAGGATTTGGTTAGATTTTTAGGGTTAGGGTACAGATCTATTGATGTCCAGGTTGAGGGAGGAAAGTTTAAGCTCCATGGTACGCAACTCAGTACGATCTCAGGCTATAGAGAATAGAGATCCAGGTGTACGGACGAAGGAGATAGAGAGTATAAGAAAAAGACGACGAGGGGGACACTTTATGCATTTCTTAATAGACAAAAAGATGATGTAAGAGGAAACAAATCATGTAGAAGGCGCAAACGGAGAAACATAGAATCATAATTTGGACATGTGATATAGAAGGGTGAAAAAACACGGAGGGAGGTGGTCCCGTGAACGATCATAAATTTATAAATCAGATCTATAAGGATTATCATTGAATAAGGTTTTTGAGTAATACCCATGCAGATAGAAATTATATTAGAGTGAAAGATAGTGCAAGATCCAACAATGATGGTATTCGGGTTCAGATCCAGTCCGGGGTACTCCTTAAAAAGGAAAAAAAGAAGAGAATGAATTTGCTTAGTTTCTTAATTGATTTTGGATAGATATACAAAGAGAAGAGCTCATGGCAATGGTCTTAAAGAGTTCGGTTTGAGGAGCTAGTAGTGTTAAAAGATTATAGGGTCAAGATGTGGTGACATAGTTTTTATAATCAGCTACAATATACATCTTACAGTAGCCATGGGCAATCTCTAATTAGACAGTGGCGACTGCGACGAAATAAATGGCAAATCAATTGCTCCATCAAGGATAATGTCAAATTAGGGTGATCTATTATGCTTCTTAAGGAACCTCAGCATGTAAGCATTAAATTGGAGCTGTTTATGGAATATAATATGTACATAATATTAATCTATCTGATCGAAAAATGTCTTGATATGAAATGTTAATAATAATTTATAATATCGAAATCAGGAAAGAAACAATGACCTCTTTGATTAGAAGGTCATTATTGAGGATAAATACATCATCGTCATTTCAATATATTAAAGCGATATCTGGAAAACTATCATCGCGTATCTAATCTGTCTTCGTAATAGACCTCTCCGAAAAAAAAAAAGTGATTGAAAAAAAAGAAAAAAATTATTCTTTTGTGTAGGGAAATACATCATACGTGTCTTACGCATTTAATATCGTGTTCGCGATCTCTTCGTTTATATTTCGTTTACGGGAGTGGAGTGTTGTATTTCCATGCGACGCTCCAGCATCCCACCATCAAGGACCACCCTCATGAGGTCCACCTCGAGACGAATGATTTCATACCATTAAGGCACAACTTACAGGCAATTCTTTCTCTCCTTCCCCTCAATATCAAAGCCAGCCGTTTCAATTCCTCAAGCCACATAAGCCTAAGCGTTATATATCATTTATACTCGATGTCCTAATCACTAACTATTATATCTTTAACATCTAATTTTGCATGACTACTTTCAGAAGTGCCCCCAAGCAACTCGACTTCATATTATAAGTCTTAGGACCGCACATTGGACCTATTCAGCATAATAGCACCTTGCCACATAGATGTGAATACCCAAGAGATAGAACTCCGTAACTCTCTGAAGCATCTGTGCCATCACCTCAAGACTAGGAATGCATTTCAAGCCAAATACTGACTTTCAACCCAATAATAAGTAGTGACCTTAGATCCTCTCAAAGCTCGTTTTCATTACATGCAACTACTGATGCCATATGTACCTAACTTTGTGTGTCTCTCCCATTTTTCTCGCATTTACTTTTTTAATCTTGAATAAAAAATTTATGGGA
>QRFJ01003277.1:0-14237 GCA_006176705.1 Cocos nucifera
GTTTTCCATATAGATATCTTCCTCAAGGTATCCATTTAAGAATATCATTTTCACATCCATTTCATCATATTTCATTAATCAAAATAGGCTGCTTGTTGCAACAGTAAGTAATGTGTGGATGTGACTGTTTAGCATAGCTACTAACAAAAAGGTATCCTGATAGTCAATTGCCTCGCGCTGACTTATATCCTTTTTACCACTAACTAGCTTTGAATGTCTGCCATATTTCATTTCCACCAATCTTTTCTTGTAGATCCATTTACACACCAATGGGTACTGTATACCTTCTGATGGATCTACCAAGGTTCAGATTGGTTGAGTGCATTAAGTCAGTTTCTGACTCATACCTCTAACCATTTTCTCGAGTTCGATATCTAGATATTAATTCATCATTAGTGTTTTTGGGATCACCAACCATGATCCCATTACCTATGGAGGAATATTTTTCTACTTCCTCTAAGATAGTACCTTAAGTTACCTTCAAGAGATGGAAAAACCTTTTCGATCTACGAGGGTGGGAGGGGAGGTAGTTGATTGTTTTGGCTTGAACCTGATTTGGTTCCATAGGGTCCTTTAGCTCGTTGCTCTTGTTGAGATTTTCTCCTTGAGCTCTGATCTGCTTTCAATGCCGCTATCTTGAATAAATTATTTTTCAAGAAACGATTAGCATATGCCAACTCACATCACCATTTTATTGGTCTTTCTGGAATGTTAGAAAACAAATATTTTAATTGACTCTTTAGGATATTCGTATAAATTCCCGACTCTTAAAGAACCTAAAATCTAACTTGTGCTTTGTTGTCTTTTGACATGAGCCGGACAACCCCAATATTCCAAAGATGACTCAAGACTTGGTTTCTTACCATGCCATATCTCATTACAGTATGTAGAAAAACGATTTAGAGAAATCCTATTTTAGTAAATATATAACAGTTCAATGGAATATGATCCCAAAGAAAATCAGGAGAAGTATTGATAAAGCTCATCATAGATCGAACCATAATCATAAAAGGTCTGGTTCCTCTAGTCTGAAACTTGTTGAGTTGAGGTGTTCCAGGTGGAGTCCATTGAGAGATTATACCATTTTGCTTGAGATAGTCAGAAAATATTTGACTAAGATATTCACCTCCTCGATATGATCGAAGAATTTTAATGAATTTTTCAATTTGCTTTTCTACTTCAAATATAAATTTCTTGAACTTTCAAGAAAGCTGTTAACTTGTGTCTCATAAGATATACGTACCCATTACTGAGATAATATCATCGTAAAAGTATGAATAGGTAATATAAGTTATATGCTTGGACACATTCAATGTGCTTTGCATCTATTTTTCTATCTCAGTTACTTTAGTACTAAGCAAGTAAGATCTATGGCCCTTCCCTATGTCCCACAAAAGGGAGTTAGTCAGTTTGCCATGAAGACATGAATTCATAAATTGGATATTGACTCAAGATGTTCTTATGGGACCTCAGATAGCCCGATTTTTTCTATTTGTTAATTCTTTCTTCTGCTATATGACTGCCTTAGGTGCCATAAGATACCTATCGTTTGAACTATCCCTAGGTCATTTTACAGCATTCACATTTTGCTCATTATTAAAGATTAATTACATCTAATATGTTAACTGATAAGAGATCGTTAATGAGTAAAACTACTTGTGAATTTATTTTCTTTCATTAAAGAATATCTACAAATGATCCTTAAAAAAACTATATACATAAGCCTTCTTATTGCTAAACATGAAATAGAAATCAAATTCCTGCTTGCAGCAAGCACTAATACAATCCTAAGTACTAATCTAAGCAGATGGTAGTCAAGAGGGGTAGGTTTCTACAGCACCAGTCTCAGCAAGTAACTCTTGCATCGATTTTCGACGTGTAGGATCATCTCATCATCCCTTAGCCTTCTACTATCCTCAAGACCTTGCATGAAAGTGCACAAATGAGCACTAGAATCAGAGTCAAGTATCCAATTGGATGTAGAAGAAATCGTAAGGTTAGATTCAATAACGAGCATATCTCTAGAAGGATCTGTTTCCTTATTCCTTAGGGTGGCTAGGTATATAGGATAGTTCCATTTTCAGTGGCCGTCAGTATTATAATGAAAATATTTTTCTTTGTCAGCGGCCTTCTACTTTAGCTCTGCCTTCCTTTTCTTTCCACCTTCCATCTCCTATCTTTTCACAGACTTCTTCTTCTTTCTAAAAGACTTTCTCTTGGAAGAAGTCCATTCTATAGAAAGTACTGAGCCTTTAGAATCTTTCATAGAAAGCTCAGTAGTAACCAGCATGTTCATAAGCTCGACTAGATTACTCTAAAGTTTATACATACGGTAGTTCATGATGAACTATCCATACGCATTAGTCAAGAATTGCAAAATTATATTATTCTATAGATCTTGGTTTAACTTTACTCCAAACTTCTCAAGTTCTTCCAAGTTCTTGATCATCATCAGATAATGATCTCAGACTGACTGTCCATCATGCATTTTAGCCTTAAATAGTTGTTTAGTGATCTGATATTTGGCTGTGAGACTCTATTTATCAAACAACTCTTGCAAGTGAGCCAACATTTGGCGGGTAGTCTTGATATCTTTATGTTGGTAATGAAGCTTATCAGACATCGAGCCAAACATGTAGTATCTAATCTTGTTATCTTCATCCATCCATTTATCAAGAGATGCTCTCTGTTCAGTGGATGGATGGGCTGTAAGGTAGGGAGATCCTAGTCCAATACATGAGTTAACTTTTTGAAATCCAAAATAATTTTGAAGTTTTGGAGTCAATCTTTGTAATTGGATCTGGTCAGTCTATGGGTGTCCAGGATATGGGCTAGTGGGTTGGATGCAGATATTTTTTTTTCTATAGAGAGTCAAAGTTTTTAGTTAGATTTTATAATTAAGACTTAAATAATTTCTTTAGAGATTTGATTTTTAAATAAATTAGCTCCCACTATTTTCTCGGATCTCTACACTTCCTCTATAGAGATGCAAAAGTCTCCATGATTAATGATTTCTAGTGGATGGTGCAGTCCCACCAACTGACTCATCACCTCACCTAACAGTTATTGGTGATGGGTTAGCCAATGAGTGAACAACTCTTGTTCAATGATTATCTAATCATGGTGGACCAAGGCTTGGTCTCTAATTAATGAATCTCATCATGTTCAGAATATTGATCCACTCCTTAGTTAAGTCAGACCCACCATTTGCATAGATTGAAATCCTAATTGGATCTCTCACCATATCCAAAATATTAAGCCCAATCCATCCTCCAGTCCGTAGTATCCAATGCTTAATAGACATGGTTGCATCTTTTTGGTGCAACTAAACCACTATGATCAGCCAAGAACAATCAACCCTGAGAAGGGTCTGCACATCTATAATGGTGGAAGATCTTAGACTTAATCTTTTCTTAGGAAGATTTGATTTAGGTCTCTTTAAACTTGACTTGACATAGTCATAACCATTATGACAAATCTAGTGGCATGGGTTAGCTCAGATTATTAGCCACCTCAGATCAGGACTAAGCCAATAAATATGATCAGATAAGTGAGACCGGTGGAAGGGATATGTCATTAATTCAACAAGAATGCATTCGAGTCAAGCAGCTCCCAATTAAAAATCAGTCGATTGTATCTGCCAAACTTACCTTAGACGCCACATTATTGAGCCAGAACTAATCAGATTAGCTTACAATCCAAACTCTAACCACTGAGCCTAATTAGGTCTTAACTTGATCGATTACTCATATGACTCGACCTTGATCCAGATTTAATTCTATTAGGCTAGTCAATTTAAGCACTCTTGATCCCATCTAACTGACTCTTGATTTGGTTTGATCAACCGCTAGACCTAATTGAGCTACCCAACCCCGAACCTAATTTTATGAATATATCTTAGATCTAAAAATTCTCAATTTTAGATCTAATATATTTCATAATCTTAATTCTTAATTAAGTTTAGGGTTCATAAATAAAATAAGTAAATAAAATCCTAGAGTTTCAGGATCTAGGATTTTACAGAAAATAAGTTTTTGTTTTCTGATTAAGAACGAACACGCAGCACCCTACACATCATAAGAACACCCCATTGAATGAAAGAAGAGGGCCTTTAAATCCTACTTTATTCTTATGACTAGACGGCCAAGATTAATATCTTAATCAAAAACATGATGAATCTACAAAACTAGTTAGATCTACATATATATCACGTATATAAAATTGATCTAGTCTTAAAAATATGTCTTGCATATATCTCATGTATCATATCATGCATATTTTTAGATCTAAATTATCTCATAAATATCTAAAAAATAAAATTTAAATTTGAACATATCAAATTAAATTTATTCTAGACAATTATGTAGAACTATTCTACAACTAGTCTAGACATGCATCAATCATATCTCATATGATATTTAAAATTAAATAATTTTTATTTGCTATTTATCAGATGTTATTATAACACTTATAATATCAAAAAATAGTAAATAAGAAGATCTAAAATATGATTTAATCAGATTAAATCAAAGACATGCAAAACTATTCTATAGAACTATTCTATTCCTAGAACTAGTCATGCATATCTTCATACATCTTAGATCCAAATCATTTAATTTTTTTTAATTTTTAATTTTAGATCTGATCACATCTCATGTGACATCTAAAATCATCTTATTTTCAAATTAAAATTAAAATTAAAATTAGATCTAAATAATTTAGAACCATGGCTCTGATACCAGTTGAAGGGAGTATCCTGATTTTTTGGGTCAAGGTTTGTTCAGATCTGATTTGATCAAGAGATATATTTCAAAATTTTTTTCTTAGATCCAAATCAGATCTTGAGACTCTTTAGATCTAATTCTTATCAATCTAATAAAATAAAAATAAAAATAAAATAAATTAAATCTAATTTAATTGTACCTTGTTATGGGTAATCCTATTACCCTATGATGATCTCGATGTTTGCCTGAGGTTCTGGATCTAACAATGCAAGCACTTGGCCTCTACCGGTATCCACTTGAGCAAGATCTAGAGATCTTCTTCTTCTTAATCTATACTCTAAAGATCAAATCTGGATCTGATCTCGAAGGTCTTCAAAGCACCTTTTGAAGATCGGGTGTTGTCTCTTGCAGCAGTGTTGCCTTCTTCTTTCTTGTTGCCTTTCTCTTACTTGGATCACACCAAACTCGAGCCCAAAGCTTCTTGGGCATGAAGAGGAGAGAGAGGATCTAAAGATGGAGTGGAGAGGGAGGGAGAGAAGCCTTGTGGCATGGGAAAAAGGTAGAGAATCATCTAAGGGCAGACAGGATTTATATAGACCCTACTGCGCCATACAATGCCACATCATCCCGATCAGTCATGGCTCTTTGTGCAATCAGATCTAAATTTGATTGATGGAATGACATCATCTGATCTAATCAGATTAGTGTCCTTTACAAACCTCCTTAGGTGGTGCCAAGACTGGTCAAACATGACTCTTTGGCGCCACCCAAGTTGAATGCATGAAGCAACTGGAGTCCCATCTGTATGGGACTCCAATCCTTATCCACTTTGGGCGCACGCCTCCCTAATCATGTGCCCCTTGCCTTTCTACTATTTAGCAGGTGGACAAGGGTCAAAGCTCTCTCCTATGGATGCATGACACATGGGCATATGTCTAAGTGTCAAAGGTCAACGTTTGACCAAAGTCCAAAGATAAGATTTAGCAGGTGACAGAAAATGGTAGGTATTGTCTCAAATTTATCTTATAAATTAAGACAATCCTTTTCTAACCTGGACAAGCTCCAGTCAGATCAAGTAAAGGTTTCTGAGTGAGCCCAAACATATTTGGCTTAGTCGAGACAACTCTTAATGATTGTTGAAGGAGAATATTAGGCTCAATCGTGTGCTAGCACGATTTCTTTGAGGATCTCTTCTCCTCTCTTGATTTTCCTCTCTATCCAAATCATTTAATTTTAATTTTTCTTTCAGATCTGATCACATCTCACATATGTGAAATCACATTTTAATTAAAATAAAATTAAAATCAGATAAACTAAATATTTAGAACCATGGCTCTGATACCAGTTGAAGGGAAAAAATCCTGATTTCCCGGTCCAGGTTCGTCCAGATCTGATTAGATCAAGAGATATATTTCAAAAATTTTCTCTTGATCTCAATCAGATCTTGATATGTTTCAGATCTGATTCTTATTATTTTAATAAATAAAATAAAATAAGATAAATTAAATCAAATTTAATTTACCTGATTTGGGTAATCCTATTACCCTGTAGATGATCCTGATTGCAGCGGAAGGTTCTGGATCTTAGCCACGCAAGCGCCTGGCCTCTACCGGTATCCACTCGGGTTGGATCTGGAGATCCTCTTCTTCTCTATCACACCTCCAAAAATCAGATCTGGATCTGATCTGGAGGATCTTCAAAACTCTTTTGAAGATCTGCAGTCGTCCTTTTGCAGCAGCGCAGCCTTCTTGCTTTTGATCGCCTTTCCTTGATCTGAATCGCACCAACCTAAGTCCAAAACACCTTTTGGACGTGGAGAGCAAGGGGAGAAGAGACTATGGCATGGAGAAGGAGGGGAGAGGCAGCCTTGGGGCGTGGGGTTTCTCAATTGAATTGCATTAGCATTAGAATTAGGGTTGGGCGCAGGGTCTTATTTATAGACCTCTTGTGATCCAACTCCTCTTCCTCTCAACCAATCACAACCCTTTGTGAAATCAGATCTAAATCTGATTGGTTGGAATAGAGACCCCTGGATTCCTCCTTAGAGGGCGCCTAAGACCAGTCAAACTGGATTCTTAGTAGAACTCTGATTGGAATCCAAAAGGGAGGTGGAGTCCTTGTCCAACAAGGACTCCTAGGCGCCTCCTACTTGGGCTCACGCCACCCTTGGCGTGCGCCCTTCTCCTTGCCAGGTTCTGGCAGGGGGACAGGCCCCCACCAGCTCTCCAATAGGTGCATGACATGTGGTCAAAAGTCAAAGGGTCAATGGTCAACGTTTGACCAGTCAAAGGTAGACTTTTGACCAAAGTCAAAGAACAAGAAATGGCAGGTGACCAAAAATGGCAGGTAATGTCTTACAAATAAGACAACCTATTCTGACTTGGACAACCTCCAGTCAGACCATATGAAGGCCTCTGATTGAGCACAAACTCCTTTGGCTCAGTCAGGACAACTTATTTATGATAGTAAAAGAAGAACGTTAGGTTCAATCGAGTGCTAGCACGATTTCCTTGAACCTAATTGAATCTCATTCAGATCAATTGAACTAGATCAGTTCAATTGATGATCACCAGATTCAAACCCTTGTTTGTGTGACCCAGTTAGGTTCAGTTCTGTATGGTAATGGGATATGTCATGATCTCTATCATAGACATCATCGAAACTCCTTTCGATGGATCAGAACTCTTCTGATTCGAACAGCTAGAATGATCGATCATCTAAATCATTCTAATTGCTCCCAAAATCCACCAGTGACACCTAGCAGTATATGGTGGCAACCCATCAGAGCTGAATGCGAACCTCTTGGTGCAGCTACCTGTGTGATTAAGTTCTTCTATCTTGAGCCCCGATCAGATTAGGGTTAAGGTGAACTCGTCAAACCCTAGTCTCTGTCATATGATGTAATCATTCGATTCGAGTCCAATGTGAAAATCTAAATAGAAACTCTTTCTATTATTTCACTCTGCCATGGCCATGGGCTTTCTGGACTTGATTCTCATGATCATCATAGGGCTGCTCCTCTACCACCGAGGTAGATAGATCCCATCTTGATGCAATCCAGTTCCTACAATGAACATGCTATAGCCAACATACACCTCAGGGTTCCATATGGCTAGGAGACCGAGTAATGGTGTAGTCAAACTATAACACCCTCAAGGTGAACTGCCGATGCATCTCAGGTCAAAGAACCAGACACACTACTGCAGCATCGAGTCAGTCATTGACGAGAAGGTAGACTTCCTAATGACTACTCGAGGTGGTCACGCTCAGTGCCCTCGTTCTCTAACGAGTACCTGTACTCTCGCTCCGGTGTCTCCACACCGTAGACTCAAGACTCATCTACTAAAGAGAAGCGATCGTACACCAACCTTCCGGATCAATCACCATCCTCGTGATGATCCTATGGTCGGGAGCTGTTTATGAGTTAATAATGATTATTCATGTCTTAAATTTTCAACTCTTGAAAATATGAATTATCATTACCATTAACTCAAAGGATGTATCACAGACACTAAATACACATGTGTGATAGAAAATAACCCATTTTATTAATTATAGTCAAAATTATAATTTTGCCCCTAGAAGTGTATTACAAGTGTCAGCCAATTCTGGCTTCTAGGGCACATATATCTAACAATCTCCCACTTGTCCTAAAGCCAATTGGCTACAAGTCTAAGTCCCATCTTCTCAAGGTGGGCTTCGATCTTCTGCTGGCCCAACGGCTTTGTAAGTGGGTCTGCCACATTATCTGCGGAGTTGACTCTCTTGACCTCAACGTAACCTTTCTCAAGGTAATCGCGGATGAGATGATATCGCCGCTCAATGTGCTTGGACTTCTGGTGAGACCTCGGCTCCTTAGCAAGGGCTATGGCGCCATTGTTGTCGCAGTAAAGAGGAATGGCATCTGATGGCATTACTCCAATTTCTGCAGCAAACTTCTTGTACCAGAATGCTTCCTTTGCAGCCTCTGATGCAGCTATATATTCTGCTTCCATGGTGGAATCTGCTATCACAGTTTGCTTGGAACTCTTCCAGCTGACAGCTCCACCATTGCACACAAACAGACTTCCAGATGTCGACTTTCGATCATCTATATCAGACATGAAGTCCGAGTCTGTGTATCCTTGAACTTGGAGTTCTCCATTACCAAAGACCAACATCATATCCTTAGTTCTTCTCAAGTACTTAAGGATACATTTCACAGAAGTCCAGTGTTCTTCACCTGGATTTGACTGATATCTGCTTGTGACACTCACAGCATGGGCTATATCAGGTCGTGTACATAGCATGGCATACATGAGGCTCCCTATTGCAGAAGCATAAGGGATCTTGCTCATGCGTTCTATTTCCTCAGGTGTGCTGGGGCACATCTTCTTGGAAAGATGAATACCATGTCTGAAGGGTATTAATCCCCTCTTAGAGTTTTCCATACTAAACCTCTTTAGTACTTCCTCTATGTACATCTTCTGTGAAAGTCCTAGCATCCTATTCGGTCTATCCCTATAGACCTTAATTCCTAGAATAAAGGATGCTTCACCTAGGTCTTTCATGGAGAATTCCTTGGACAACCACATCTTGACTGATGTCAACATGGGAATATCATTCCCAATAAGGAGGATGTCATCCACGTACAATACGAGGAAGACAACAGCGCTCCCACTGACCCTTTTGAAAACACATGGTTCCTCTTCATTTTTGATGAAACCAAACTTTTTGATCACATCATTGAAACGAGTGTTCCAGCTCCGAGATGCTTGCTTAAGTCCATATATGGACCTTTGCAGCTTGCAAACCTTGTGATCAGTATCACTGGATGTGAAACCTAGCGGCTGTTCCATATAGATATCTTCCTCAAGATATCCATTTAGGAATGCCGTTTTCACGTCCATTTGCCATATTTCATAATCGAAATAGGCTGCAACAGGCAAGCAATGTGCGGATGGATTTTAGCATAGCTACCGGGGAAAAGGTATCCTGATAGTCAATGCCTTCACGTTGACTATAACCTTTTGCCACCAGTCTAGCCTTGAATGTCTCCACATTCCCATCTGCACCAATCTTTCTCTTGAAGATCCATTTACACCCAATAGGTACTATACCTTCTGGTGGATCTACCAAGGTCCAGACTTGGTTTGAGTGCATCGAGTCGAATCTTCTGACTTCATTGCCTCAAGCCATTTCTCGGAGTCGATATCTGATATCGCCTCGTTGTAGGTTTTGGGATCATCACCATGAGCACCATTACCTATGAGGAACATTTCCTCTACGTCCTCTGAAATAATACCTAAGTATCTTTCAGGGGGACGGGAAACTCTTTCCGATCTACGAGGTGGAGGAGGTAGTGTTCTTATTGGCTCAACCTGATTTGGTTCCACTTGGTCCTTAGCTCGTTCTGCTTGTGAGACTTTCTCATCAAGCTTAATCTGCTTTCCAATGCCACTATCTTGAATAAACTATTTTTCAAGAAATATGGCATGTCGACTCACAATCACATTGTGGTCTTCTGGAATGTAGAAATAGTATCCTAATGACTCTTTAGGATATCCTATGAATCGAGCTCTAAAGGACCTAAACTCTAACTTGTCCGCTTGTTGTCTTTTGACATGAGCCGGACAACCCCAAATTCTGAGATGACTCAGACTTGGTTTCTTACCGTGCCATATCTCATACGGTGTGGTAGGAACGGTTTTAGAGGGAACCCTATTCAGTAAATAGATTGAAGTTAATAATGAATGTCCCCAAAGAAAATCAGGGAGGTCTGTGAAGCTCATCATGGATCGAACCATATCCAATAGAGTCCGATTTCTCCGTTCTGAAACCCCGTTGAGTTGAGGTGTTCCTGGTGGAGTCCATTGAGAGACTATGCCATTTTCCTTAAGATAGTCTAGGAATTCCCGGCTAAGGTATTCACCTCCTCGATCTGATCGAAGAACCTTAATGGGTTTTCCAGTTTGTTTTTCTACTTCATGTCTGAATTCTTTGAACTTTTCAAAAGCTTCAGACTTATGTCTCATAAGATACACATACCCATACCTAGACAGATCATCGGTAAAGGTAATGAAGTAGACAAAATTGCCTCTAGCCGGCACATCAAATGGGCCGCACACATCAGTATGTACTAGGGCAAGGAGATCTGTGGCCCTCTCCCCATGTCCAACAAAAGGGAGTTTAGTCATTTTGCCTTGAAGACAAGATTCACAAGTTGGATATGACTCAAAAGTCAATGGACTCAATAGCCCATTTTTCTCCAATTTGTTAATCCTATCTTCTGCTATATGACCTAATCTCAGGTGCCATAGATATCTGTCGTTTGGACTATCCCTAGGTCGTTTGGCATTCACGTTTTGCTCGATAGTTAAAACAGGTACATCAATATGCAACTGATAAAGACCATTAACAAGGAAACCATTTGCAATTTTATTTCTTTCATAAAGAATGTTACAATGGTCCTTAAAGAAGGTGATCACATAACCTTCTTGTGCTAAGCATGAAACAGAAATCAAATTCCTGCTAGCTGCAGGCACATAATAACAGTCTTTTAAAACTAAGTCTAAACCAGATGGTAATCGAAGAGGGTATGTTCCCACGGCTACTGCAGCAACTCTTGCTCCATTACCGACGCGTAGGATCATGTCTCCATCCCTCAGCCTCCTGCTATCCTCAAGACCCTGCATAGAAGTGCACAGATGAGCACTAGAACCAGAGTCAAGCACCCAACTGGATGCAGAAGAAACCGTAAGGTTAGACTCAATAACGAGCATACCTCCAGAAGGACCTTCCTTCTTGTTCTTCAGGGTGGCCAGGTAAGTAGGGCAGTTCCGCTTCCAATGGCCGTCGCTGTTGCAATGGAAACACTTTCCTTTGCCATCGACCTTCTTTCTTCGGTTCTGCCTTCTTCTTCTTTGATCCTTCCACCTTTTGCTTTTTCACAGACTTCTTTTTCTTTCCATAAGACTTTCTTTTGGAAGAAGTCCGTTCCATAGCAAGAACTGAGCCTTTAGAACCTTTCATAGAAAGCTCAGCGGTAACCAGCATATTCATCAACTCGGCCAAGGAATTTTGAAGTTTATGCATGTGGTAATTCATGATGAATTGCCCATATGCATCAGTCAAGGATTGCAGAATAATATCGTTCTGCAGATCCAAGTCCAACTTCACACCGAGCTTCTCAAGCTCTTCCATGTCCTTGATCATTGTCAGACAGTGATCTTGGACTGACTGCCCATCACGCATCTTAGCCTTAAAAAGTCATTTTGTGACTTGATATTTGGCTGCGCGACTCTGTTCACCAAACATCTCCTGCAGGTGAGCCAACATTTGGCGAGCAGTCCCGATATCTTCATGTTGGCGCTGGAGCTCATCAGACATCGAGCCCAACATGTAGTATCTGGCCTTATTGTCTTCGTCAATCCATTTTTCCAGAGACGCTCTCTGTTCAGTGGATGGACGAGCTGGTAAGGTGGGAGGGTCCTGGTCCAAAACATGTGTTAACTTCTCTGAACCCAAAATAATTTTGTAGTTCCTGAGCCAATCTTTATAATTGGGTCCAGTCAGTCTATGTGTGTCTAGGATACGTGCCAGTGGGTTGGACGCAGACATTTTCCTGTAGAGAGTCAAAGATTCTAGTTAGATACTGTAATTTTGACTTGACCAATTTGTTTAGGGATTTTATTTTTAAACAAATTAGCTCCCACTATTTTCTCGGATCCCTACACTCCCTCTGTAGAGATGCGAAAATCTCCACGATTGAATGATTTCTAGTGGGTGGTGCGGTCTCACCAACTGACTCATCACCTCACCTAACAGTTATTGGTGATGGGTTAGCCAATGAGTGAACAACTCTTGTTCAATGATTCTCTAATCATGGTGCACCCAAACTTGGTCTCTAATTCATGAATCTCACCGTATCCGGAATATTGATCCACTCCTTAGTTAAGTCAGACCCACCATTTGCATAGACTGGGTTCCTAATTGGGTCTCTCACCGTATCCGAAATATTGAGCCCAACTCATCCTCCAGCCCATAGCATCCAATGCCTAATAGACATGGTTGCATCTTCCCGGTGCAACTGAGCCACTGTATCCAGCCGAGAACAATCAACCCCGGGAAGGGCCCGCACGTCTACAATGGTGGAAGACCTCGGACTTAATCTTTTCTTAGGGAGAATTGATTCAGGTCTCATTAAACTAGACTTGGCTTAGTCATAACAATTATGACTAACCTAGTGGCATGGGTTAGCTCGGATTATTGACCACCTCAGATCAGAACTGTGTCAACAGATATGGCCAGGTAAGTGAGACCGGTGGAAGGAATATGCCGTTAACTCGCACAAGAACGCATTCAGGTCGAGTAGCTTCCAATTAAAAACCAGTCGGTCGTCTGTGCCAAACTTACCTTAGACACCAAATTGTTGAGTCAGAACCAATTGGGTTAGCCTACAATCCAGACTCTAACCTCTGAGCCTAATTAGGTCTTGCTTGATCGTGACTCGATCTTGACCCAGACTTAATCCTATTAGGCTGGTCAATTTAAGCATTGTTGATCCCATCTAACCAACTCTTGATTCGGTTTGATCAACCGCTTAGACCTAATTGAGCTACCCAAGCCCGAACCCAGTATTATGAATATGTCTTAGATCTGAAATTCTCAATTTTAGACCTAATTAATATTCCATAAACTTAATTCTTAATTAAGTTGGGTTCATAAACAAAATATGCACAATAAATCCTAGGGTTTCAGGATCTAGGGTTTTGCAGAAAGTAAGTTTTGGGTTTCTGATTAAGGACGAACACGCAGCACCCCTACACGTCATAAGAACACCCCATCGAATGGGAAGAGAGGGCCTTTAAACCCTTCTTCGTTCTTATGACCGGACGGCCAAGAGGAACGCCTTAATCAGGAACATGTAAATACTACAAAACAGTTATAGATCTATATCATATATCTCATATACAAATTTAGATCTAATCAAGGCATATTTTGCATACATCTCATGTATCAAATCATGCATGTTTTCAGATCTAAATTATCTCATAATAATCTAAAAAATTAGATTTAAATTGATCTAATCAAAATAAATTCTAATCTAGACAATTATGTAGAACTATTCTACAACTAGTCTAGACATGCATCAATCATATCTCATATGATATTTAAAATTAAATAATTTTTATTTGCTATTTATCAGATGTTATTATAACACTTATAATATCAGAAAATAGTAAATAAGAAGATCTAAAATATGATTTAATCAGATTAAATCAAAGACATGCAAAACTATTCTATAGAACTATTCTATTCTAGAACTAGTCATGCATATCTTCATGTTCTTAGATCCAAATCATTTAATTTTAATTTTTCTGATTTCAGATCTGATCACATCTCATGTGACATCTGAAATCACTTTATTTTCTAATTAAAATAAAATTAAAATCAGATCTAAACAATTTAGAACCATGGCTCTGATACCAGTTGAAGGGAAATCCTGATTTCCCGGTCCAGGTTCGTCCAGAT
>QRFJ01003277.1:15237-56736 GCA_006176705.1 Cocos nucifera
TTTCCAATGCCGCCATCTTGAATAAACTATTTTTCAAGAAAAATGGTATGTCGACTCACAATCACATTATGGTCTTCTAGAATGTAGAAATAATATCCTAATAACTTTTTAGGATATCCTATAAATCGAGCTCTAAAGAATCTGAAGTCTAGCTTGTCTGCTTATTGTCTTTTAACATGAGCTGGACAACCCCAAATTTTGAGATGACTCAGACTTGATTTCTTACCATGCCATATCTCATACGGTGTGGTAGAAATGATTTTAGAAGGAACCCTATTCAGTAAGTATATTATAGTTAACAGACTATGTTCCCAAAGAAAATCAGGAAGGTCTGTGAAGCTCATCATAGATCGAACCATATCTAATAGGATCTAGTTCCTCCATTCTGAAATCCAATTGAGTTGAGGTATTTCAGGTGGAGTCCATTGAGAGATTATGCCATTTTGCTTGAGATAGTCAAGAAATTCCCGACTAAGGTATTCACCTCCTCGATCTGATCGAAGAATCTTAATGGATTTTTCAATTTGCTTTTCGAGCTCATGTCTGAATTTTTTGAACTTTTCAAAAGCTTCAGACTTATGTCTCATAAGATACACAGACCCATATCGAGATAAATCATCAGTAAAGGTTATGAAGTAGATAAAGTTACCTCTAGTCAGCACATCAAATGGGCCGCACACATCAGTATGTACTAGGGCAAGTAGATCCATCGCCCTTTCTCCATGTCCTACAAAAGGGAGCTTAGTCATTTTGCCATGAAGACAAGATTCATAAATTGGATATGACTCAAAGGTCAATGGACTCAATAGCCCGATTTTCTTCAATTTGTTAACCCTATCTTCTGCTATATGACCTAGTCTTAGGTGCCATAGATATCTATCATTTGGACTATCCCTAAGTTATTTTGTTCTTATGTCATTCATATTTTGCTCGATATTAAAAATAGATACATCAATATGTAACTGGTAAACACTGTTAATAAGAAAACCACTTGCAATTTTATTTCTTTCATAAAGAATGTTATAATGATCCTTAAGAAAACTAATTACATAGCCTTCTAGTGCTAAGCATGAAATAGAAATTAAATTTCTGCTTGCTGTAGGCACATAATAACAGTCCTTTAATACTAAGTCTAAACTAGATGGTAGTCGAAGAGGATATATTTCCACAGCCACAGCAGCAATCCTTACTCCATTTTCAATGCGTAGGATCATCTCACCATCCCTCAGCCTCCTGCTATCCTCAAGATCCTGCATAAAAGTGCATAAATGAGCACTAGAACCAGAGTCAAGTATCCAACTGGATGCAGAAGAAATCATAAGGTTAGACTCAATAACGAGCATACCTCCAGAAGGACCTGACTCCTTATTCTTCAGGGTGGCCAGGTAAGTAGGATAGTTTCGCTTCCAATGGCCATCAGTGTTGCAATGGAAATACTTTCCTTTGTCAACGGCCTTCTTCTTCAGCTCTGCCTTCTTTTTCTTTCCTCCTTCCACCTTCTACTTTTTTATAGACTTCTTCTTCTTTTCGAAAGACTTTCTTTGGAAAGAAGTCCATTCCATAGCAAGCACTAAGCCTTTAGAATCTTTCATGGAAAGCTTAGCAGTAATCAGCATATTCATAAGCTCAGCCAGAGAATTTTGAAGTTTATGCATATGGTAGTTCATGATGAACTGCCCATATGCATCAGTCAAGGATTGCAGAATTATATCATTCTGCAGATCCAAGTCCAACTTCACTCCAAGCTTCTCAAGCTCTTCCAAGTCCATGATCATCATCAGATAATGATCTTAGATTGACTGCCCATCATGTATTTTAGTTTGAATAGTCATTTAGTGACTTGATACTTAGCTGCATGACTCTGTTCACCAAACATCTCTTATAGGTGGCCAACATTTGGTGGACAGTCCTGATATCTTTATGTTGGTGCTGAAGCTCATCAGACATTGAGCCCAACATGTAGTATCTAGCCTTGTTATTTTTGTCCATCCACTTATCAAGAGATGCTCTCTGTTCAGTGGATGGATGAGTTAGTAAGGTGGGTGGTCCTGGTCCAATACATGAGTTAACTTCTTGAAATCCAAAATGATTTTGAAGTTCCAGAGCCAATCCTTGTAATTGGATTCGATCAGTCCATGGGTGTCTAGGATACGTGTTAGCAGATTAGAAGCAGACATTTTCCTATAGAGAGTCAAAGTTTCTAGTTAGATATTATAATTAAGACTTGATCAATTTATTTAGAAATTTTAGTTTTAAACAAATTAGCTTCCACTATTTTTTTAGATCCCTACACTTTCTTTGTAGAGATGTGAAAATCTTCATGATTAATGATTTTTAGTGGGTGGTGCGATCCCACCAACTGACTCATCACCTCACCTAACAGTTATTGGTGATGGGTTAGCCAATGGGTGAACAACTCTTGTTCAGTAATTCTCATATAATGGTGCATCCAAACTTGGTCTCTAATTCATGAATCTCATCAAGCTCGAAATATTGATCCACTTCTTAGTTAAGTCAGATCCACTATTTGTATAGATTGGATTTCTAATTGGGTCTCTCATCGTATCCAAAAAATTGAGCCCAATTCATCCTCAAGTCCATAGCATCCAATGCCTAATAGACATGGTTGCATCTTTATGGTGCAACTGAACCACTATAACTAGTCAAGAGCAATCAACCCTGGAAAGGGCCTACACATCTACAATGGTGGAAGACCTTAGACTTAATCATTTCTTAGAGAGATTTAATTTAGGTCTCATTAAACGAGACTTACAATAGTCATAATAATTATGACTAACCTAGTGGCATGGGTTAGCTCAGATTGTTAACCTCCTTAAATCAGGACTGGGTTGACAAATATGGCCAAGTAAGTGAGACCGACAGAAGGGATATGCCATTAACTCAATAAGAATGCATTCGAGTCGAATAGCTTTTAATTAAAAACTAGTCGATCGTATCTACCAAACATATCTTAGACACCAAATTGTTGAACCAGAACCAATCAGATTAGCCTACAATCCAGACTCTAACCACTAAGCCTAATTAGGTCTTAGCTTAATCGATCACTCATGTGACTCAATCTTAATCCAGACTTAATCCTATTAGGCTGGTCAATTTAAGAACTCTTCATTCCATCTAACAAACTCTTGATTCGGTTTGATCAACAGCTTAGACCTAATTAAGCTACCCAAGCCCGAACCCAATTTTATAAATATATCTTAAATCTAAAAATTCTTAATTTTTAGACTTAACATATTTTATAATCTTAATTCTCAATTAAGTTTAGAGTTCATAAATAAAATATATAAATAAAATTCTAGGATTTCTGAATCTAGAATTTTGCAGAAAATAAGTTTTTGGATTTCTGACTAAGGATGAACGTGTAGCACCCCTACACATTATAAGAACACCCCATCGAATGAGAGAAAAGGGCATTTAAACTCTACTTTATTCTTATGATTGAACGGCCAAGGGGAATGCCTTAATCAAAAATATGAAAACTACAAAACTAGTTAGATCTACATCATATATCTCATATATAAGAATTGATCTAACTATAAACATGTTTTGCATACATCTCATGTATCATATCATATATTTTCATATCTAAATTATCTCATAATCATCTAAATAATTAAATTTGAATTGATCATATCAAAATAAATTCTATTTTAGATAATTATGTTAAATAATTTTATAACTAGTCTAAACATGCATTCATCATATCTCATATGAACCAAAAATATAATAATTTTATTTTTTATTTTTTAGATCTTATTATAATATTTATAACATCAAAAAATAGTAAATAAATAAATCTAAAAATTATAACTTAATTAAATTAAATTATGATCATGCAAGACTATACATAGATCAATTCTATTCTACAACTAGTCATGCATCTTGTACAACTTAGATCTAAATTATTTAATTTTTATTTTTTTTTAATTTTAGATCTAATCATATCTCATGTGACATCTAAAATTATCTAATTATTAAATCAAAAATAAATTAAAATTATATTTAAATTATTTATGAGGATCTGGCTCTGATACCAGTTGAAGAAAAAATCCTATTTTTTGGATCAGAATCATTCAGATCTGATTTGATCAAGAAAAATATTTCAAAGATTTTCTTCTTAGATCTAAATCAAATCTAATACTTTTCAGATCTAATTTAATAAATCTAATAAAATAAATTAAATTAAATTAAATTTATACCTTGTTCTTGGGTAATCTTATTATCTTATGATGATCCTACTGATTTACTGAGGTTCCGGATGCAGCCATGCAATCGTCTGACCTCTATCGGTATCCACTCAGATCAGATCTAGAGATCGTCTTCTTCTTAATTTTTCTTCCAAAGATTAAATCTAGATTTGATCTTAAAGATCTTCAAAAAATTTTTTGAAGATCTAATGTCGTCTCTTACAGCAATGCTGCCTTTTTCCTTTCTTGTCACCTTTCTCTTATCTGGATCGCACCAAACTTGAGCCCAAAGCCTCTTGAGCATGGAGAGGAGAGAGAAGATCAAAAGTAGATGATAGGAATGCGATGTTGTCATTAAGACACCATGTTTGTCAGTTTAATCCAACTTCTTAAAATAATTAAAAATACGTAGATAGCAGTCAGTCGGATCGAATCCACTGGAAAGGTAGTATTTTTAAATTTAAAATCTTTAATTTATTTAAAAAAAATTAGAAATAAAATTTAAAGTCAGAAATAAAAATTGTGAAGTAAAAATTAAATTATGTAGAAAAGTAAACTTGGTACTAAGATCTACTAATTAGATCTTAGCATCTACTTGCAGAAAAATAAAAAAATAATAATTAAAATATAAAAATTAAATTATAATAAAAATAAAAAGTTGAAATTATAGTGCAATAATAAAATTTTTATTAATCAAAATTTTAGAATTTAAATATATAAAATTAAAAAAAAAATAAAATAGCCTGATCTCTGATCTTGGATCAACATGGGTGGAAAGATGGTATAGAAGTCCAGCTTTTCCTCTCAACACCAATTGCCTCAAAGCTGCCATTAACCTAGAGCCTGGTTTCATCCTATACCAAAGCTTCACCTTGATCAGAGATGTTGATTTTTGGAGGCCTGGGGTCCTTTTTATAGAGCTAGGAGGGCTGGAGAGTTTTCTTTTGGGTAATGTGGGACTAAGAAGCTCTTTGATCATCAAAATATAGAGAAATCTGAGTAAAAATTGGATTAAAAGTAATCTTGAATAAATTCTGCTACTTTGGATGAAATTTGGCCATCCAAAAATCATCAAAATCGGATGTGTATCAGCCCAAATCAGATCGGATTAAATTCTGGCCATCCGATCGCACGTTGATGAAGGAAATCTGATTGCTGATCGCACGTCAGGAGTCCTGATCACCATTGGGAGCATTCTGGACCATTAGATCTTTATCAGTTGGTTTTCTAGCCATCGGATCATGCCAGATCGCTGATAGAATTTGAATCAAAATCGAAAATAACCACCGCCATTCGATCTAGACTGCAATCAACCAGAGTCGTCCGATTGCGCAATTATTGTTCTTATGAACTGCATGAATCGACCGCACCGCACACTGCAACCAATTAGTGCCTCCTATTGTCGAGTGAAAAGTCCAAAATATCCTATGAGTCATGATGGATTTCTGTGGACCCTTTAAGGGTCTAGGTCCACCACGTGTCACGCTGTAATTCACCAGTTTCTGCTAAGCTGGCGGTCTACGCCTGGATCGTGGATCGACTGGTGACTTCTATGGCTGAGTCAACTTTGATGGCTTGGCTTGGCTTGCAGAGCTGACTGAGTCATTTTCTTTTTTTTATTTAATTTTTATTTATTTTATTTCTTTAGAAATTAATATCTTCTTCATTTTAGCTCTATTTTGCTTCAAACTTATTTCATTATGATCAAAAGAATGAGCCCTTTCTATTGATTATAAAATTTTATTTTTTATTATATTTTAATTAATAAAAATATGAATTTCTTTAAAATTTTATATAAATTAATCATAAATTTTAAAAAATTAATATGAATTAATTAATAAATTAATATTTTTATTGATGAATTTATGGTACTTATCATATCCTCCAACTTAAGCTTTGCTTATCCTTGAGTAAAAAAAAAATTTAGTTTTAAATACCTTTTAACTTTAGAGTTTCAAATTTTACCTAAGTAGTTTTCAAAATGGTCATTAATATTCAGTAGAGCTTAAATGAGATATATCATTGAGATATTAATACTTATTAATAAAAAAATTCGTAAAAAATATTAAATTTTTTTGAACTTTTTCTAAATTATCCCATCTTTATCTCTGATTTGTCTAAACTTTCATATAGACAAGTGTATTGCTTCTTTCGCCCTTCATTTATTGATTTTTATTTTTACATTATCCGCTTTTTGACATAAATATCATTGCTTACTCAGGCAATGGGATCTGATTACTTGATGGAAAACCAATATTTTCTTTTTTAATATTGTACCACTATTGAGTGTCTTAACTCCTTAAGCTTTCTATTTGATCGATGTAGCGAGTCTTGGGCCAATGACTTCCAAACCAGTTGGCTTTAGGGCACTAGGTATAGAATACCCCTTGGGCTTACTAGCTCGAATTAAATAGAATATGAGTTAAGACTAGCTTCACAACGAGCTTCTTTGTCCTTTCCATCTTTTGATGCAAAACTTAATACTTGCTTAGGCAAAGAGGCCCGATTACTCAGTGAGAAGTACTTAAAAATTATTTTATTAAAATAAAAATTTTATATGAAGAAATATATAGTTATCCTACACAAGTCTATAAAAAGTAAACTTTTCTTTGATGCTAGTAGAAATAAATAGAAATGCTCCAAAGAAAAACTTTTTATGTTCTAGACTTAACTCTTTATTGAATTTTCTTAATACTTGATTCCTCAATATCTCATAGATTCTCTGATCTGTGTATCAATTTTTTTAAAAAAATGCTTAGTTTGATTCGATTTTTAAGCATAATCAGATGTCTAAATACTAAATACTAATTTTTTTGAGGACTTAAAATTTTAAAAATTTTTATTTTTCTTTTCTCCCAACTTAATCGATATTGTACTCAATGGAGAAGAAAAAATAAAGGATGTAATAAAGAATATGAAAGAATACACCTGACTATATTTTTGGTCTAGCAAATGCCTTTAAAAATTTGAGCTCTTCCTTATTCAAATTATTCTAAAAAAAATCAACTTAAAAAAACTAAATATTGGGTTGCCTCCCAACAAGCACTAAGTTTACCGTCTTCAGCCAAACATAATGCAGCTTACTATCCTGTGTCAAATACTGGATTGATAAATTCCAATGATTTTGGATTGTCAATCTCAGAAAGTTGATTTATAATCCCATTATTGATATATTTATTATTAATTAGAAGAATATAATTTGTGATCCCATTCTCAGACCCATGTTTATTAAGAATTTCTCCTATTTGTTCTTCTAAAATGCTCATGAATTGAGTTTTTGTATTAGAAGTTAAGTTTGATTCAATGGATGCTGGAATGGTGATTAAAGGTGATTTTAATTCTAGAGGTAAATTAATGTAATCTTGCTTAAATAACTCCATTGATATTTCATTACATGCCTCTTGATTTTTGTAAGAAGAACCAGCTTCTTGGGTTGAAGGGAATAGGATATTAGGTTTATAAGTCTCGGATAAATCATCTATTCTCTTTTTTCCTATGTCTATCTCATTTAAACTAGAATTAGTATCAGTACTAATTCCTAGCTCGAGTTCTTCTATATGGTTAGTCTTAGTACTAATCAATTTCTCTAAATTTTTATTTTGGCTAGCATCAGTACTAGCTTCTCTCACCTAGTCTTGGTATGGGTCCATAAGAATTCTATAACTTTTAAGTTCAAGAGTTAATTTGGCATTCTCAAATTGGGGATTCTTAAATAAAATATTAGATTGATAATTTAATCCAGGTGATTGGTGGACATTAGGTGGGTTGTTTGAAATTGGTAGGCTTGGTAGTTGATCTAGTTTTCTCCTCGTGTTAGACTCAACTAGTTATCCGATTTGAGCTTCTAACTTGGCGATAAATTGCTGTTGAGTCAGAATCAATTATTGAAGTTGGTTAAATCTATCATCGGCTAGATTGGCTTGTTGAGGAGATGGGTATGATAGCTGATTTTTATATGATGGCTGGATAAACTGACTAAATTTGACCATTATTATAGACATAGTTTTGGTATTAGGACCTATTCTGATAATTTTGCACTAATAGAGTTTGGGTATGAGTCTGAGTCTGTTATGGTTTCTAAGAAAAATTTGGATGGTTTCTCCAGCCAGAGTTATATGAATTTGAAAATGGATCATTAACCAACTTGGAGTAGTCTTGAACAGCTTGGATTTGTTCTTGGATAAAAGATGAAAATTATGCAGTCATAGGACATTCACTCATATGATGGTTTGGGCTAGCACAGATTGAACAAATCTCCTGATAATTAGAAGATGATGTAAATTATGCAGGAGATTGTTGACCTAGGGTTAGAACTTGATCTAATTTCTGAGCAAGAAAGTCCACTTTATTTATCAAATTTGAATCAGTCTTAGGACTAGATTCTAGATGTTTAAATTCATGGATCCTTGCCTAAGTTTGGTAGAAAGATAATGAAGTATGGTTAATTGAGTTTTCATTCAGGATTTCAAATAAGAAATAGGCTTCGTTCTCACTCTTGTTCATGAATGCACCTCCACAGGATGCATCTACCATCTATCTATATTGATCTCCTAAATTCTCATAGAAAGCTTGAACTATTTGCCATTTAGACAGACCATGGTGTGGGCATTTTCTAAGAAGTTTCTTAAGTCTCTTCCATGACTCGTGAATCTGTTCCTCTGAAAACTAAGCAAATTCAGTGATAGCTCGCCTCATAGTATTGGTTCGGCCTATGGGGTAAATTTTTTTAAGAAATTCACTTTGCAAGTCAGCCCAAGTTTTAATTGGTCTTCTTATTGTGCCAAGCTAGTACTTGGCTTTATCTTTTAATGATAAGAAAAATAAAATTAGTCTGAGGGCATCATTAGTTAAATTTTGAATTCTCACCGTAGAGCAGATTTCTAAGAATTCATCCAGATGTTTATAAGGATCTTCATTGGTGTTCCCATAGAAAGATGGAAGCATCTGGATTGTAGTCAGCTTGATCTCATAGTGGGTAGCATGAATTTCAGATAATTGGATATAAGTCGATGGATTATAAGTGGAAGGAATAAAGTATTCCTTCATCTGCTTAGGTGATTCTCTAAAATTTTCAGTCATTTGGTTATCAGATTTAATATAATTCAGCTTTTTAATTTTATGGTTGGGTTCTTCTACCGTGCATGCACTAGTGCAACCCTAACGTATGGTTCAAAAAATTTTTTTAAAATTTTTTTATATTTTTTATTATTTTATTATATTAAAAATTAATTATTTTATTTATTAATTAAATTAAATTAAATTATATTAAATTATTATTTTTAATATTTTTTAGTTAGTTAAATTTAATTTTTATTTTATTTTATTTTATTTTTAGAAGAAAAAGAAGAAGAAAGAAAGAAGAGTTCTAAAGAAGAGATTCTAAGGAGTCCTAGAACTAAGAAGAGAGAAGAATTAAGTTTAATTAGGTTTGATATTGGTTAGCAATCAAGTTGGTCAATCAATCTTGACTAAAGATTATCCTAGATCTAGACAGCTCCTAACTGCCAAGGTCACCTTCAAGCCCTCCAAGTGTAAGATCAGCCAATCAACTGATCAGGTAAGTATAAGATCGGTGGAAGTCCCTCCATTACTTGTCTTAGACACCAATTGTGCTTGGCTAGATAAGCAAATGGAACCAATTAGAAACCACCTTCCTTCGGGCCCAGTCATCTCTGAATTACTTTTCTAGACATCAGTCAAATTGACTAATCCTAACCTGGTTCAACTCTTAGGATTTCTTGTCCTATTGAGCTAGAGCTCCTAGGGTTGATGTCTAATTGATTTTAAAATTAAAGGCTTAGGTCAGTGCAGGATGCTAGTTGGTTGTTTGTGGGCTAAGAAAGGGTGATCAAATTTTTATCTTATCTTGTTTAATTGGGTGTTTCCCTTAATTTGGTTTAATATGAAAATGCATAAAAAGTTTTCAATCAAAGGATTCTATGCAATTTAAACTAGATGCATGCAACTAATTGAATTCTGAAAGGCTTACCTTACCTCCAGCAATTACTAAAAAAAAAATAAAAATAAAAATAAAACTAATATGATGCATGCTCTAAACAGTTAGGATTTGTAATCTTATCATGAGATTTTTTTTAATTAGATTTAAGTAAATATTTTTTTTAAATTAATTCAAAAATAAAATAAATAAATAAATAAAATAAAAAGGAAAGAGAACTAGGGTTAGGATTGATCTCACCAAGCAAAACTTCTGGTTCTTTTTATTTTTTAATCTCTTTTTCTATAAAATAATAAAAAAAATTAGTAAGCAATATTTATAAGAAAATAAAAATTTTATTTATAATTTATTTATAGTAAAATCAAAGAGATCAAAAATTTAATGTTTGTGCCTTCCCCAGCAACAATGCCAAAAACTTGGTGCATTTGCCAAAATTATTTTTAATTTATTTAAAATAAATCAAAGAAATTAAAATTAAAAATCAAAAATAATTTCGATAATGGTGCCAAAAATTTGATAAGAATGCAATCTTGTCATTAAGACATCGTGTTTATCAATTTAATCCGACTTCTTAAAATAATTAAAAATACATAGATAGCAGTGAATCGGGTCGAATCCATAGAGAAGATAGTGTTTGTAGATTTAAAATCTTTGATTTTCTTTTTTTAAAAAAAAAAGATTTGAAAATAAAATTTGAAGTCAGAAATAAAAATTGCGAAGTGAAAATTAAATTATGCAGAAAAGTAAACTTAGTACTAAGATCTACTAATTAGATCTTAGCATCTACTTGCAGGAAAATAAAAAAATAATAATTAAAATATAAAAATTAAATTATAATAAAAATAAAAAGCTGAAATTAAAGTGCAATAATAAAATTTTCATTAACTAAAATTTTAGAATTTAAATACATAAAATTTAAAAAATAAAATAAAATAGCCTGATCTCTGATCTTGGATCGGCATGGGTGGAAAGATGGTGTAGAAGCCCAGCTTTTTCTCTCGACATCAGTTGCCTCGAAGTAGTCATTAACCCAGAGCCTGGCTTCATCCTATACCAAAGCTTTACCTTGATCAGAGATGTTGATTTCTGGAGGCCTGGGGTCCTTTTTATAGAGCTAAGAGGGTTGGAGAGTTTTCTTCTGGGCAATGTGGGACTAAGAAGCTCTTTGATCATCAAAATATGAAGAAATTTGAATAAAAATTGGATTAAAAGGAGTCCATGACAAATTCTACTGCTCTGGATGAAATCTGACCGTCAATAGGAATCCAATGGTCCAAAAATTATCAAAATCGGATGTGCATCATCCCAAATTAGGTCGAATTAAATTTCGGCCATCCGATCACATGTTGATAAAGGAAATTTGGCCGTTGATCGTGCGTAGGGAGTCCTGATCACTGCCAGGAGTATTCTAGACCATTGGATCTTCATCAGTTGATTTTTTGGCTATCGGATCATGCTAGATCACTGATAGAATTTAAATTAAATCCAGAAATAACCACTATTGTCCGATCTTGACCACAATCAAATGCAGCCGTCCGATCGTGCAGTTATTGTTCCCATGGACCGTGTGAACCGACTGCACCGCACACTACAACCAATTAACACCTCCTATTGCCAAGTGAAAAGTCCAAAATACCCTATGAGTCACGATGGATTTCTGTGGACCCTTTAAGGGTCTAGGTCCGCCACGTGTCGCACTGTGATTCGCCGATTTCTGCTGAGCTGGCGATCCATGCCTGGATCGCAAACCAGCTAGTGGCTTCTACGACTGAGTCAGCTTTGATGGCTTGGCTTGGTTTGCGAAGCTGGCTGAGCTATTTTCTTTTTTTTATTTAATTTTTATTTATTTTATTTCTTTAGAAATTCATATCTTCTTCGTTTTAGCTTCATTTTGCTTCAAACTTATTTCATTATGATAAAAAAAATGAACCCTTTCCATTGATTATAAAATTTTATTTTTTAATTTTTATTATTAATAAAAATATGAATTTCTCAAAAATTTTATATAAATTGATCATAAATTTTAAAAAATTAATATGAATTAATTGATAAATTAATACTTTTATTGATAAATTTATGGTACTTATTAGTAGGCATGGAAGAGAGGGGAGAGGGCTATGTGGAGTGGGCAAGGGGAGAGCTCTCTCAAACCTAGGCGTAGATAGGATTTATATAGATCCTACAACACCATGCAGTGCCACATCATTTCGGTCAATCACATCTTTACATACAATCAGATCTAAATCTGATTGGTGGGATGACATCACCTGATCCAATCATATGAGAGCCCCTCTCAAACATCCTTAGGTGGCGCCAAGACTGATCAAAGTAGAGTCTTTGGCGCCATCTTATTTGATACCATGAAGCAACCTGGAGTCCCATCTATATGGAACTCCAGGCATCATCATCCTTGGGTGCACGCCTCCCTATGCATGCACCCCCTCCTTTTCTCTTTCTAGTAGGGGGATAAGAGATCAAATCTCTCTCCTATGGGTGCATGATATATGGATAGATGTCTAAGAGTCAAAGGTCAACGTTTGACCAAAGTCAAAAGACAAGAATTAGCAGATAATAAAAAATGATAGGTATTATCTCAAATTTATCTCATAAATTAAGACAATCCTTTTCTGATCTGGACAAGCTCCAATTAGACCAAGTAAAGGTACTTAAGTTAGCCCAAACATATTTGGCTCAGTCAAGACAACTTTTGATGATTGTTGAAGGAGAACATTAGGCTCAATCATATGCTAGCATGATTTTTTTGAATCTAATTGAATCTAATTAAATCAATTGAATTTGGTTCATCCAATTGATGATATCCAGATCCAAACCCTTATTTGTGTGATCTAGCTAGGTTTAGTTCTGTATGGTAATGAGATATGTCGTGATCCCTATCATCGATATTATCGAAATACCTTCCGATGGATCAGAACTTTTTTGATTCAAATAATTAGAATGATCGATCATCCAAATCATTCTAATTACTCCCAAAATTCATCAGTGACACCTAGCAGTATATGGTGGCAATCGATCAGAACTAAAAATAAACCTCTCGATGCAGTTACTTGTGTGATTAAGTTCTTCTATCTTGGGCTCCAATCGATTTAGGGTTAAGGTGAACTCGTCAAACCCTAATTTTCATCATATGAATTAATCATTTGATTCAAATCTAATGTGAAAACCTTAATAGAAATTCTTTCTATTATTTCACGCCATGGGCTTATGGATTTGATTCTTGTGATCATCATAGGGCTGCTCCTCATCTACTAAGGTAGATAGATTTTCTCTTGGTGCAATCGAATTACTACAATGAACATGCTATAGACAACATACACCTCAGGATTCTGAATGACCAGGAGACCGAGTCATGGTGTAGTCAAACTATAACACCCTCAAGGTAAATGTCGATGCACCTTAGGTCAAAGAATCAGACACACCACTGCAGCTTCGAGCTAGTCATCGATGAGAAGGTAGATTTTCTAATGACTGCTCGAGGTGGTCACACTCAGTGTCCTCATTCTCTAATGAATATCTGTACCATCGCTCTAGTATCTCTCACCATAGACTCAAGACTCATCTACTATAAAAAAATGATTGTACGCCAATCTTTTGGATCAATCACCAACCTCATGATGATCCTACGGTCAGGAGCATTTTATGAGTTAATAATAAAAATTTATATCTTAAATTTTCAACACTTGAAAATAAGAATTATCATTACCATTAACTTAAGAGATGTATCATAGATACTAAATACACATTATGCTAGAAAATAATCTATTTTATTATTTATAATCAAAATTATAATTTTGCCCTTAGAAGTGTATAACAAGTGTCAACCAATTCTGGCTTCTAGGGCACACATATCTAACAAAACTAAGGATATGTTGTTAGTTTTTGGTAATGAAGAACTCCAAGTCTAGGGGTATACAAACTTGGATTTTATATCTGATATAGAAGATCGAAAGTCGACATCTAAAAGTTTGTTTGTATGTAATGGTGGTGCTGTCAGTTGAAAAAGTTTCAAGTAGACAGTGATAGTAGATTCCACCATGGAAGTAGAATATATAGTTGCAATAGAAGCCGCGAAGGAGGCATTCTGGTATAAGAAATTTATCGCAAAAATTGAAGTGATGCCATCAGATGTCATTCCTCTATATTGCGATAACAATGGTGCCATAGTCCTTGCTAAGGAGCCAAGGTCTCACCAAAAATTTAAGCACATCGAGCGGCGATATCATCTCATCCGCGATTACCTTGAGAAGGATTATGTCGAGGTCAAGAGAGTCAACTCCATAGATAATATGATAGACCCACTCACAAAGCTATTGGGCCAGCAGAAGATTAAAATCCACCTTGAGAAGATGGAACTTAGATTTATAGCCAATTGGCTTTAGCTCAAGTGGGAGTCTGCTAGATATGAGTGCCCTAAAAGCCAGAATGGGCTAATACTTATAATACACATCTAAGATCAAAATTATAATTTTGACTATAAATAATAAAATGAATTATTTTCTATTACAGTGTGTATTCGAAAATGTCTGTGATACATCCCTTTAGTTAATGGTAATGAGAGTTCATATTTTTAAAAGTTAAAAATTTAAGACATGAATTTTTATTATTAACTCATAAAATGCTTCCGATTATAGGATCATCATGAGGATGGTGATTGATCCGAAAGATTGATATACAATCACTTTTTTAGGATTGATGAGTCTTGAGTCTATGGTGTAGAGACATCGAAGCAAGAGTATAGATACTCGTTAGAGAATGAGGGCACTGAGCGTGACCATCTCGAGCAATCATCAGAAAGTCTACTTTCTCATCAACGACTGGCTCAAAGCTGCAGTGGTGTATTTGGTTCTTTGACCTGAGGTGCATCAGCAGTTCACCTTAAGGATATTATAGTTTGACTACACCATAACTCAGTCTCCTAGCCATTCGAAATCCTAAGGTGTATGTTGGCTATAGCATGTTCATTGTAGGAATTGGATTGCACCAATAGGAGATCTATCTATCTCGGTAGATGAGGAGCAGTCCTATAATGATCATGAGAATCAAGTCCATAAGTCCGTGGCCATGACATAGTGAAATAATAGAAAAGTTTCTATTAGGATTTTCATATTGGACTTGAATCGAATGATTAATTCATATGATGGAAATTAGGATTTGACGAGATCATCTTAACCCTAATTCGATCGAAACTCAAGATAGAGGAACTTAATTACATAAGTAACTACACCAAGAGATTCATTTTTAGTTCTGATGGGTTGCCACCATATGTTAGGTGTCACTGGTGGATTTTGAGAGCAATTAGAATAATTTGGATAATCGATCATACTAATTATCTGAATCAAAAAAGTTCTGATCCATCGAAAGGTGTTTCGATGATGTCAATGATAGAGATCATGATATATCTCATTACCATATGAAATTGAACCTAACTAGATCACACAAACCAGGGTTTGAATCTAGATATCATCAATTAGACTAACCCAATTCAATTGATTTGAATAAGATTCAATTAGGTTCAAGAAAATCATGCTAGCACACGATTGAGCCTAATGTTCTCCTTTAACAATCATTAAGAGTTGTCTCGACTGAGCTAAATATGTTGGAACTCACTCAAAAATCTTTACTTGATCTGACTGGAGCTTGTCCAGGTCAGAAAAGAATTATCTTAATTTATAAGATAAATTTGAGACAACATCTGCCATTTTCCATCACCTGCTAAATCTTATCTTTGGACTTTGGTCAAATGTTGACCTTTGATACTTAGACATCTGCCCATGTGTCATGCACCCATAGGAGAGATCTTTGACTCTTGTCCACCTACTAAATAGTAGAAAGGCAAGGGGCGCACGTCTCAAGTGGATAAGGATTGGAGTCCTATACAGATGGGACTTCAGTTGCTTCATGCATTCAACTTGGGTGGCGCCAAAGAGTCATCTTTGACCAGTCTTGGTGACACCTAAGGAGGTTTGTGAGGAATTCTAATCTAATTAGATCAGATAATGTCATCCCACCAATCAAATTTAGATCTGATTGCATGAAAAAATATGATTGGTCGGGATGATATGGCACTGCATGGCGCAGTAGGGTCTATATAAACCCTATCTACACCTAGAATTTTGATTCTCTATCTTTTGCCCATGCCACATGGCTTCTCTCCCTCCCTCTCCATGCCATCTTCAGATCCTCTCTCTCTTCTCCATGTCCAAGAAGCTTTGGGCTCGAGTTTGGTGTGATCCAAGCAAGACAAAGGTGACAAGAAAGAAGAAGGCAGCACTACTGCAAGAGACAACATCCAATCTTCAAAAGGTGTTTTAAAAACCTTCAAGATCAGATCCAGATCTAATTAAAAAAGAAAAGATCTTCAGATCCTACCTGAGTAGATATCGATAAAGGCTAGGTGCTTGCATGGCTACATCCAGAACCTTAGGCAAACATCGGGATCATCATAGGATAATAGGATTATCTATAATAAGGTACAATTAAATTAGATTTAATTTAATTTATTTTTATTTTTATTTTATTAGATTGATAAAATTAGATCTGAAGAGTCTCAGATCTGATTTGGATCTAAGAGAAAAATTTTTAAATATCCCTCTTGATCAAATTAGATCTGAATGAATCTGATCCAAAAAATAAGATTTTTTCTTCAATTATTTTATTCTAATTTTTATATATGTGATAGGGCTTGAGTTATACTTTGGGTGCATAAAATTTTGTAATTTTTGGAGGTGCCTAGATAGGGTTTTGATAGAGTTTGATTTGGATCAAACTCTTGAGGAAAGAGTCTTAGACGCACATGGACTCTTATCCTTTCATGCCGCCACCTTTTAGATGGATTTTTGGCATCAAAACTAGATGAGATCTAAGGTTTTTCATGGAGATCAGGTCTAGGAGTATCAATGATGGAATTAATAAGGTTTTTAATCAAAAAGGGACTCCTTATGGTGCTATGTCTAGTATAAGAACTCTTCTCACAAAATTGCCTCAATGTAATTTATTTTTTCCACACCTAAAGGAGCCTTCTCTCTAATATCCATGCCCCCTCTATCCTCTCTCTCTCTCTTCTACATGCCTAAAAATTTAGGCATAAATTTGAGTTAAAGGTCTAAGGATTTTGGTATAAGATTCAGCATTTACGCGACGATGTTCATGAGACAAACAAGCTACCCTCAGAAGTTATTTTGAAGGCTTTTCAAATTAGATCCAGATCTAATTTTTGATGAAGAGATTCATGAGGAGAAGACGTTCAGATCCTGCCTGAGTGGATACCGATAGAGGCTAGGCACGTGTGTGGCTCCTTCCAGAATCTCAAGAATCAACAGGATCATCGTAGGATAATTAGATTATTAAATCAGGTACTTAAAATTAAATCTAATTTAATTTTATTTTTAACTTTTAATATTAGATCTCTATGATCAGATCTGAGAAGTCTTAGATTTGATTAAAATTTAAATTTTTTTTTAAAAATATTCATTCAGATCCAATCAAATCTGAACAATCCTATGCAGGAAAAATAGGTTTTTCCTTCAATATTGTCTGTAAAAGCTTATATTTCTTAGCCTATGGAGGAGTGGTGCTAAAATTGGCTAGCTCTAATAACGTATTCACATTTTCAATATACCCATCTAGGTTAAAATCATCCACTCTGAAAGAATCCCAATGTGTATGCACTAGGTCCTAAAAATTCTTTTAGGGATAGTTTCTTCTATTGTCTCTTCTACCACATCAACTTCGAAACAAGTAATGGTTTGTGACCCATGAGGAGCCTAAAATACATTTAACCTTAAGTTTCTATTCCCAAATGAGACATCCATGACTCCTATCCTACAATTAAAAGCATTGACTGTAACTATGAAAGATCATCCTAAAATTATGGGAATCTACTTTCGATCACCAGAATGCTCCATCTCTAAAACTAAAAAGTCAACTGAAAAGTAAAATTCTTCAACCTTGACTTAAACATTCTCGATTATCCCACATGATGTCTTAATAGATCTATCAGCTAACTGCAAGATTATCAAAGTAGATTTTAGGTCACCAAATCCAAAGAGATCATATACTGAACTGGATAAAATATTCACATTGGCTCCTAGATCTAACAAAGTTTTCTCAATATGTAGGCTCCTTATGACACAAGAGATGATAGAGGCATCTAGATCCTTAAGTTTAGAAGGGATAGCATATTGGAAGACTAAAATGGCTTGTTCAGTAATATAAACTTTTTTTGGGATTTATATTCTAGGCTTTTATTTTTATGTGCACAAATCTTTCAAGAACTTAGCATAGACCAGAACCAATTTTATTGCATCAAGAGGGGGAGATTGATTTGAACTTGTTTAAATAACTCTAACATTTCATCTAATTTATCCTTCTTATTAAATGGCATAGGAGATTTTAATGCACTCAGGAATGGAGCTTTGGGTAATTTAGGTGATGTTATAGATATTGGTTCATCCTTTGCCCTAAGGTTCTCTTTCTTTTTGGTTGGTTTAGACTCGATCAATTTTTCATTGGTTTTGGTCTTTTCAATTTTGCCAAGTTGATCTATAACCTTACCATTTCTGAGGGTCATAATAGATTTGGCTTGTTCGAAAAAAGTTTTATGAGCATTAAAATTCTCAACCCTATGTTGACCTCTAAGATTAATCTCGAGTTGACTGGATAGTTTTTCCTCCTTCCTCTTATTGAAGGCAATAGCTAATTGACCTCTTTGGGTCTCCAGCTTTGCTATCGACTATGTGTGAGGATGAAGAGTCTGGGAGTGGGTTTCTATCCTTGTTAAAGCTTGTAGAACCTTCTCCTCAAAATTAGAACTATAGTTACTAGGAGAAGGTTGAGGGGCATCATGATACTGAGGGTATGATGTGTTGTTGAACAACATCCCCTGGTAATTAGGTCAATGGGAAGCTGGGTTGACCATAAGTTATGATTTTCAAGAAAAATTTGGCTGGTTCCTCTAGCTGAGATTATACGTGTTGGAATATGGGTCGTTTCCTAATCTAGGAATAGTATAAGTTTGGGCTTGGTGGGCTTGCTCCTGTACAAGCTTAAGAAACTGATAGGTTGCTGGGCAATCACCAATAGTGTGAGTAGGACTCGAGCAGATTATACAAACATCTTGTGACTGTACAAATGGAGAAGAAGTATGACCAACTTGCAGTAGTCGATTGAGCTTCTGGGATAGTACATCCATCTTGCTGTGGATGTCTATGGGGTGGCTTACCTCATACATTTCATCTTTTTTGGATCCTAACCTGGGAGCTTCTTTAGACATGGCAGACATATAATGTAAAAAAAATTTGCTCAGGGTCTTGAATAACTGCCAAGCCTCTTGTTCGCTTTTAAGTATGAATGTCCCACCATAGGAAGAATCAACTATTTGTCTATGTTTTTCTGATAATCCATCATAAAAGCACTGGACCAATTGCCATTTGGGTATGGCATGGTGTGGACACTTGTGGATGAGGTCTTTAAGCCTTTCTCAAGTTTTATGGAACATCTCTCTTTCTAATTGGAAAAAACTAGTTATGATTTTTCTAATTTAGATTTTTTTTTTCAATTAGAAAATATTTTTTGAGAAATTCTTTTTGTAATTGGTCTTAGGTTGAAATAGTCATGGAATCTAGTAAATGTAACCTGTATTTGGTCTTGTCAATAAGCGAAAAGGAAAATAATTTCAACCTAAGGGCTTCATCATAGAGATTTTGAATTTTGATGGAAGAACATATTTGAAGAAATTCGTCCAGAAGTTTGTATAGGTCCTCATTATTAAGTCCATAGAAAGATGGTAATATTTGAATGATGCTGGACTTAATCTTGTATTGAGTTGCTTTTATAGGAGATACTTGGATTCATGGGGAGTAGGTATATGATGAAGGAGTGAAGTACTCCCTCAATGGGCATGGTGGATTAGTCTCGTGATTATAGTCCATAATTCTAGCTCGAATAGCTCTAATGGTTTATTCTATTTCAAGGTCTAAAGATTGGATTTCAGGTTGTAACGATCTACGATCAAGCATACACTATTACAATTATAATTCAGAACAAACCTTGAAGTTTTTTTTTTAATAATAAGAAAAGAGGGGAAGAAAGAATTTTAAAGAGGAGAACCTAAGGTGTCTTTAAGCTAAGAAGAGAAAGAAGAATTAGTTATAGTTAGATTTTAATTACAATCAAGTTAGCATATAGTGAACTCTCTATCTTAAGATTATCCTAGTTCTAGATAGCTTCTAACTGTTCCAAGTTAGCCTTCAAGCCCTCTAAATTGGAGCTTGACCAACCAACTGGCTAGATAAGTGTAAGATCAGTGGGAGTCCCTCCGTTATTTTTCTTAGACATCAATTAAATTGGTCAGATCAGCGAATAGAACCAATTACAAACCATCTTTCTTCGAACCCAGTCATCCCATAAACTACTTACCTGGACACTAGCTAGTTAACCAAGTCTAACCCGATCCAACTCTCAGGGTCTCTTATCCTATTGAGTTTAAAATTCTTAGGGATCAATGTTCAATTAATTTTAGATTAAGATTTGGATTATATAGATGCAAGAAAGTGATTTATGGGCTAAGAAAAGATGGTCAAATCCCCATCTTATCTTAGTTAATGAATTGTGCTTTTAAAATTAGTTATAGAGATGCAATGCAAAGAAATAAGATGTTCCATCAAGTTAAAAATTTTTATATTTGAGGTTACACTATTTTAGTTAAGTATTATGAAATGTCAGTGGCTCTTTTTTTTTAAGATTTATAGTTTTATTTTTTATATTTTTTTAATTTTTTTGATTTTGTAAGAAAATAAATTTAACTGATTAAGTTTAAAAAGCAATAAATCAAAAAGTAGCAAATTATTCTAAGCAAAAAATTTCTAAGATTAAAAAATAGTAAATTAATTATATAAAATAAGATCATTATTTAATTACGTAAATAAGACAATCTAGCTAGAAAGCAACAAAAAATAAAAATTATTTTTTTAAAAAATCAACCATTCCAAGGTTCCGATAACGGTGCTAAAATTTGATACGTAGTCGTTGATAGCACCAAAATTAACTTTACTCATTATATAGATAGGATGAGTCGAGATTGTATCCTCATGGACCTTTGGCTAAGTTGAGATTATAAAATAAAAGAAAAAATATTTGTTTTGATTTTAAAACATAAACTATCCTAAAATTGATGCAATTAGAAAATAAAAATCTCGAAAGTTGAATTAATTTTGCACTAATAGAGTTGTATCTCTCTTTTCAATTATAATTAATCTTAAAAAAAATATCTGTTCTTCCTCGGTACATTTCGTACCCATAGATCACAGCACGTCTTCGAAAAGTACTAGATAAACAATTTTTTTATCCTTGACATACTCCGTACCCATAGATCATGACGCATCTCTGGGAAGCAAAAATTATTTTTAATATTAGTGTAATAGGAAAGCATAAATGAAAGTATATAAAAGAAAATAAATAAAGAAATTATGATAATTTAAATAAAAAGCATAATATTTATTATATATAAAAAAATATAAAAAAATTTAGAACAAAAGAATCCACTCTGTGTCGTTATAAAATTTTTTCTTTCTTTCCAGACTGCTATCTTAGCTGCTCATGGAATAATTTCTTTCTTTCTTTTTATGCAAAATTTTAGAAGGATTTCTGGGATGATCTCCAAATGAAAGTATAAGAGTCTTTTTATAAATGATGAGAGAAAAATATTTTATATGATTTTTAGATGTGAAGTTAAAAGAAGGGATTTTTGAATGATTAAAATTTATTTTTATAAATATTAGAGAATTGGATGGATATTTTTAAATAAAATTTTTAAAAAAATTATTCTACGGTTTACACGTCGCACCCAAAACTACAACCTGACAACTTCCATCCATGCAATTGCGCGTATTTTACTCTTGCCGTGTAAGGCTCCCACGTGTGAAGCCATAAAATTCCTTTGCACAGTTGCTAAAGGCAACATGGGTCCTTCCATTAGTGACACTTGTATCCATCTTTTGTATTTTAAAGGATCCTTCCATTAATTGCCATTAATGCTCCTCTTTTTCGTTTCAGCCAGCATGGTCATTTCATGCCGTGAGCGCGTCAAGGCCATGGACATCTCTTCGTTCTACGTGCCCACACCATGTGTCTCGTGACGCACAAAGCCGCAAGCTGCCTGCTACCTCGTTCCCGTGCATGAAAGTAAGAATGCGCCACACCCAATTATTCCTCTTTTAGGCGAGCATTCTACGGAGATCTTGGATTTGTTCTTTGAATTTAAATTGATTATTCGATTCATCATAGATTAAATTAATTTTAAATTTAATTAATAAATTAAATTAAAATTTTTAATTATCTATAAAATATATTAAAAAGTATTAAATTTTATTTAATAAATATTAAATATTATAATATTTAATATTTTTATTATTATAAATTATATATTCTTCACATCTTCATCCTAGGATATTTTCTATCCTAGCTCTAGAACCATACCTATTCTAATCTCTTAGAGTCAATATCCTAACTCCTTCTATGGCCTTTTAAGACTTTAAAGTATCACCAATCCTCATAAATTCAACTTTTGATATTAATTATCGAAGTTGGGTTCCATAAGTTAATCACTGTCTAACGGTAAATGGAGTAATTAGGATTTAACCTTAATCCGAATGGAAAAGAGAATAAAGACTTATTGTATGTGAATTATTTTAAGCCTAAAGGCTTGGACTTTAGTTTAAAGGTTCTCCTTCTATTTTATATGAATTGATAGTCTCTATCTCCAATTCGAGGAATTATTTTAATTTTCTAGTAGGTACTATAATCCACATACACTACACACAAGCTCGACTTTGGCCGATCAATCCATGTGTATATATGGGTAAGTTCTTTAACCAATTATTCTCTAAACAATTTTTAGTAATTTAATTTTACCTCAGAAATCTAATCAGTAAGCTTTGGCCTCCATTGAAAGAATCCGATTAGGTCCAACCATTAACATGACCATACCTGGTGCATCTAACCAATAAATAATTAAGTTCAACTTTAGTTGGTTAATCTAACCACTATTTGAAAAATATTTTCAAGTTATCATATTATGAATGCTAATTTCATTAGTCAATAAGCACTAGGCCATTGGGCCTTCAATGATTATTGAGTTAATAGACCTGCTGGTGCGAAATCTGATTATCGTCAGAAAAGTACTAAAGTCAGAGAAGACGAGGTCGCCGTCGATGATCTGCAAAATAAGTCTCATCCAAAGTTGGAGGTGGTGGCTTCAGCAAGATCCTCCGATGATCAAGTTAGCTCTTTCGACCAACAGAAATAGAGTGCTCAGTCGAGAAAGTTGTAGAGTCTTGAAAGAAAGAAAATAGCTTAGAGAAAACGTATCTGAAGGGTCCCTTTTATAAACGGAGCTTGTAACAAACTGATAGCGACAGTCGTAACTATCTAGTAGTGGGCCGCTTGGGACCATGTAGAGTTTGTTGCGGGGCGGAGGGGGTATCATTTGTTGTTGTGACGTGCCAGTCCATTGGAACTTTCTGAGCGATTGTCGAAAGTTCGGCTATGAAGGGTTTGGAAGTTCTATGACTGGAGGAGTCTCTGAAGAAAGTCTGACAGAGATGTCCAAATGTGGATCCATTGGGGGGATCCAGAAGTAAGTCTACTGGAGGAATCTACATGTAGATCCATGGGACGAGAGACCAGAAGAAAAATTCATCCAATGAAGGGATCCGGTTGAAGCCAAAGTCCGACTACTGAAGGAGTCTGGAAGTAGTTCGGCTGGTGGAGAGGTTTGGAAGGAGTTCGGCTGGTGGAGAGATTGGGAAGGAGTTCGGTTGGTGGAGAGGTCCAGAAGAAGTTCACGATTGAAGCTCTCCTATGATTATGAGTTACACTTGACTGAGCACCAGACCGAACTTCGGCAAGAGCGAGATTTACCTCCAACAATAGTCTCTCTACTTCTGAGTTTAAAATTCGAAGGAAGTAAAAAGATGACTGCCAAAGTTCTTTCTCGAACTTTCTGCTCTTGTCAGAATGAGATATTTTGGCATTTACCACGTTGGCACCAAAACTTTTTAAATCTGAAATGAGTTCGAAAAGATGGCCCTTTGAATCTTCCGTTGAAACTCTGCCCTAGGTATGGTGCCATAAAGACTCCATCCGTCGCCACTCCTCTGTTATGATGGGTGGGACATGCGGTGCATGCTAACCGGCCGAAGTTGATCCACAATCATAACTACCTCGAATTATCTCTGGCTATTTAAGATCTTCTCCTCTCCTCCAAAAGCCATTCTTGCTCGAGTTTTCTCCTTCCTTAGGTCCCCGTTCGTCTTCTTCCTAAGGATCTTATCCTCCTTCCTCGCCTTCTCGAGCTTCGAACACCCTTTCGGCTGGTTCTCATTGCAACCATCATCCTTTCTTTCTCTCCAGACAGCTTAGGTCAGTTTTCTAATCCTTCTCTTAGGTTATTCATGCTTTTTCTCTTTAGCTTCTTGCTCCCTTAATTTTTTGACAGCAATATTTTCCCTGCATTTTTGCTTATTTTTTGGCGGTTTTCTCAGGATTTTATTTCGATCCAGATGTCTTTCGAAACCTCCCACTTCATCAGTTCTTGGGGCTCACCTGGACCAACCTTTCTTGATCCTGCACCCCAGGCCGAGATAGAACCTAGGAACATTTCCCACTCGTCCTTCATTCCAGACACCATCCCGTTTGTTCTTACTCCAGATGATCTTTCTCTGATCTGAATCCAATATAAAATCGCTCCGGAATACGATCTTGAACTTTCTAGCTTCGATGATCAAGTCAGCTCTCCTCCGATCGATCGTTTTTGTTTGTATTTAAAAACTTTACGTGCTGGACTTAAGCTTCCACTGCCTCCTTTTGTAATTGCCCTCTTTCAATTTTTAAAAATCTCCTTCGTATTTATCGTACCGAACTTTTTTTGGTTCGTCATAGATTTTCTTTTCCTCTATCAATTGGTCGAGATCCAGTCGATTGTTTCGCTCTTTAGAAATTTCTATACCTTCAAGCACCATCCCTCCATGAGGGACTGATGGTACTTTTCTCTCTAGTTTGGCAAGAAGGGGTTATTGAAAAACGCCCTTTCTTTCATTCATAACTGAAAGAAAAAATACTTTTTTCTATATTGTCTGACTCTGCTTTTAGATCTTCCTCCTTGGGGTTATATTAGGGAGTCAATTCGCCGAGCTCCAAGCTTAGACGGAGCTGACCTTGACTCCTCCAATAAAATCAAAGCATACCGAACTCCTCTCCTTCCCATCCTTCTAAAAGAACAGACCTTATTCAACCTAGGTCTGAGTCCTCTTGATCTTGTTGGTACATCTTTTGCTTTTTAAATTCACACAGTTTTGCACATGTGTATTGCCACTGACCACACTTCTTTTTCTATTGTAGGAATAGATACCAAAGCTACCTAAATGTTTACCAAAGGGCTTTACACCAAGAAGAGAAAAGGGAAGACGTCAAGTGATAGCTCGAAGAGGATGAAGGTCGGCAATTCTAGCTCCACTGTCCCTACCTCTACTGCCACTGCACCCATGGTCATCGCCAGCACCGAAGTTGCCTTAGCTGCTGAGGTCGACATCGTTGGTGTAGGCTCCGTGCCTCCCATGCCCTCGGGTTCTTCCAGTGGGGATTGGGCTTCGAAGTCTCCTATCGAGGGAGTGATAGGGGAAGGAAGAAAAAAGAAGAAAGCTATCGCCAAGATGTTCTGCAAGGCTTGCCTTAGCGGGGTGGATGGCGACAGCGACGAACGAGGGGGAGATCCCTTTGACAACCCAAAGATTGTCCGAGATCTAACCAATAGGTTCGCCATGCCGGAGGTGGTGGACCACATGGCCAACCTTGACCCACTGTAGCTCGTTTGGGGTTCTCTTGGAACCATCCTCAAGGTAACTGCTCCATCGCTCGACCCTTCTACTCCTCTCTCTTCTTCTTCTCCTTTTTTTTTTTTTAACATCAATCATTTGTTGCAGTCAGATCACCAGATGCTCGCCTACATCAAGAGGATGTGCCGTCAGGAGGTGGAAGCACAGAAGGTCCAAGAGGGTCTTCGAGCCGAGATCTACCATCTTCAAGAGAGGGTCGTCGAGGTCGAGCACCTTCTAGAGGAGAAGGCGACAGACATCGGGAGTCTCCAAGGTGCACTTTAGAGAGAGGAGTTCGTCTCAACTAGACTCAAGGCCGTACTGGCTCTAAAGGAGGAGTGGAAGAAGGAAGCAGAGAAGAAGGTCGCCAAACTGGAGGCTCGAATGGCAAAGTCGATCTCGGAGGCGATGACCTGGGCCATGAAAGAGTTTAATGCTTCTTCCGAGATGAGGAGCCTGAATATCGAATTCACTCAGGAGGCATTCATCACGAGTTTTGAGCTTTATGAAGGTAGGGTGGCTTAGAGGTTTCCTAAACTCAACCTCAGCTTTCTGGAGGAGGAGGAAGATGAGGCAGATGCAAGGCCATCCGATGCTGCAGTCGACCCTCCCTTAGTCGAGCCCACGTCTGATCCATCCAAGTCTGCTGTAAAAGTGCCCAAGCTAGTTCGAACACCCGAGGCAGCCGAGAGTGCTTCGGCTCCATCTTTTGTCGCCCCTCTCGAGGTTGAAATCCTCAAGTAATGGTACATTTTGATTTTTCGACCCTTTTTCGTTTTGTACTCAAAATTCTTGTTTAAATGAAAGTGAATTTCTTTTTGTCCATATCCTTGAGTATTTTTCATACCTTGAATGTAGTCTCCCATCGATGCTAATCCACTACCTCAGGGGGTTCCCCTGAAATTCTTAATAATAAGCCTGAAGAAGGAAGTCCATCAACTAAAGAAGAAGTTAAAGAAGATAGATGATGACCTTCAAGCTTCACGAAAGAATACTTCAGAGGCGACCAAAGAGGTTACTCACCTCTGAAACTCATACATGAAAGACTCCACTAGTTTCAGCATTCGAAAGGGAAGCTTTGAGAGGGAGCTGGCCGAACTTCGAAAGAATGCAAGCGATAAATCCTAGGCATTGACGACGAAGATCAGCTCCCTCGAGACTCAACTCAAGATGATGAAGGAAAAAATTTAACTTCTAGAGGGGAGCTCACCGTGGTCCTCCGATAAGATACGATTTGAGTAGGACTAGTTGATGCGGTTCTTCATACTTCAAAAGTAGCTGCATGATGCCAAGCTCATATATGAGACATACCGACTGGGCTGGAGTGGTAGGATGTCCACGTTAGAACAAAAGCTTCATGCCTCCAACAATGAAGTAGCCTAGCTTCAGCAGCAACTTGATGATGGCTTTCGAGCTAGTACAAGCAGGGAGACCGAGGAGGTCGCCTCCTTGAGGAGGATCGTTAGCAAGCTCTGGGAGTTGGTCGGTGTGGAAAATGGCCGAGGTGCAACGGCTAAAGCTCGAGCTGACTTATGAGAGTCAAGCTACTAAGGATGCGGAGGTTAAGTCCGAGGTCCTAAGGAGGAGGCTACGAGAGTCAGAAGAGAACTACCATCGAGCCGATAGGATATTTCGTGATAATATGATGAGGCTGAGGGAGCTCGAGGAGGAGGTCGACCATCTTATGGAGTCTTTATTAATGGCCACCAGTTCGAAGTCTGAGGAGTCTGACCCTTCTTAGGATTTTAGCGGCCTTTTTCTTTCTTTCTTCTATATATATATATATATATATATATATATATATATATATATTCTTTTAATGTAATTGATCATGTTGACCTTCGTTTTGCTGGTAAAGATCTTATGCTTGTAATGAAATGGTACCTTTTTGTTATTTTTGTTTCGCATGGAAGGCTTGTTCGTGAATTTACCTTCTTTATTTTGTTTGTTTCTATGTTATTTTCTCACACGATGCTTGCTGTGGATGTCGAGCCAAGATCTCTTCTATGAACCAAGATAGGATCCTTCTTTTTGTATTCGACGTAGTCAAGTTGTCGTAGAAAGAGCACATTTAAGGATTCTTTACCGACTTCTCCTTTTTCCTTATCTTCGATTAATGAGGTCCTGGCTTCTGCTCACATTAGGATGATGTTTTTCTTTTATTCCTAACGTGGCTTGTGAGAGCACATTAGGATCGTTGGTAGGGCCTCTTCCTCCATCTCGTCTTCATTTAATAAGGCCTTCGACTTTGCTCATGCTAGGACGAGGTTCTCCTCCTACTCCTAATGAACTGTAGGGGCACATTAGGACCATTGGTAGGACCTCTTCCCTCATCTCATCTTAATTTAATAAGGCCTTCGACTTTGCTTACATTAGGATGAGGTTCTTCTCTTATTCCTAACAGGCTATAGGGGCATATTAGGACCGCTAGTAGGGCCTCTTCTCTTATCTCGTCTTAATTAAATGAGGCCTTCGACTTTGCTCATGTTAGAATGGGATTCTCCTCTTGTTCCTAATAGGCTGTAGAGGCACATTAGGGCCATTGGTAGGGTCTCTCCCCTCATCTCATCTTAATTTAGTGAGGCCTTCGACTTTGCTCACATTAGAACAAGGTTCTCCTCCTATTTTTAAAGAGTTGTAGGGGTACATTAGGACTGTTGGTAGGGCCTCTTCCCTCATTTCGTCTTAATTTAACAAGGCCTTCGACATTGCTTATGTTAGGATGAGGTTCTCCTCTTGTTCCTAATGAGCTGTAGGGAGATATTAGGGCCATTGGTAGGGCCTCTCCCCTCATCACATCTTAATTAAATGAGGCCTTCGACTTTGCTCACGTTAGGATGGGATTCTTCTCCTATTTCTAATAGATTGTAGGAGTATATTAGGACCGTTGGTAGGGCCTATCTCCTTATCTCATCTTAATTTAACAAGGTCTTCGACTTTGCTCATGTTAGGACGAGGTTCTCCTCCTGTTCCTAACAGGCTGTAGGGGCATATTAGGGCCATTGGTAGGGCCTCTCTTCTCATCTCGTCTTAATTTAATGAGGCCTTCGACTTTGCTCACGTTAGGATGAGGTTCTCCTCCTATTTCTAACGGGCTATAGGAACATATTAGGGCCGTTGGTAGGGCCTTCCTCCTCATCTCATCTTAATTTAACGAGGCCTTTGACTTTACTCACGTTAGGATGAGGTTCTCCTCCTATCCCTAACAGGCTACTTTATGTTGCTTCAGAGAGTTATTTGTCATCACACAAATTTTAAGCCAAAAAGTAATAAAAATAAAAAAAAATTATTAAAGAAAAGTTACTAATAGTACATTCTTAGGTTTTTTGAATTTCAAGGCTGTTGGAGTGTTACTCCTCCGAGCTCCTTCAAGCGATAAATTTTAGGTCGGACAACCTGCTCTACTTCATACGAACCTTTTCAATTCAGAGTGAGCTTCTCTTGATTTTGAGCTTGTGAAACAGCTGCTCACCAAAGCACTAAATCTTCCACCTTGAATATTTTGCCTTTGACTTTTGAGTTGTAGTAGCGAGCTACCTTTTGCCTATAGGCTACCATCCAAACTTGAACTTTTTTTCATTTTTCCTTTAATAAGTTGAGGTTAACCCTAAGGTATTGTGAGTTTTGCTACTCATTGAATGCTACAACCCGTGTTGACGGAAGTTTGAGTTCTATTGAAATGACTGCTTCTATTTCGAAAGCTAAGGCAAATGGAGTCTCTCTAGTTGGCAATCTTTGGATAGTTCGATATGCTCAGAGCACATGATAAAGTTCATCTGCCCAGGTCCTCCTTGCCATTTCAAGTCTTGCTTTGATACCTTATAGCAGGGTTCTTTTTATCACCTCTGCTTCACCATTTGCCCACGGATGGGCCACTGATGTGAAGTGATGAGAGATATTCTGACCTTCGCAGAACTCAGCGAACCTCATCCTAGCAAACTATCATCCATTATCTGTTATGAGAGTTTAAGGTAGACCAAACCGATAGATGATTAACTTTCAAATGAAGTTCTGTACCTTGGCTTCAATAATTTTTGCTAATGGTTCGGCCTCGACTCATTTGATGAAATAGTCAATCGCAACTAGGAGGAACTTTCGTTGTTTGGATGTCATTGAAAAGAGGCTAATTATATCCATTCTCCACTGTGCAAATGGCCAAGGTGTGCTTAATGGAGTAAGCTCGGAGGCTGGCTATCTTTGCATATTTGTGTTTCTCTGACAGCGATCATATTTCTTGACATACTCTATAGAATCATGGTATAAGGTCGGCCAATAGTATCCCTATCGAAGTAGTCTTTATGACAGAGATTTGGCTCCTACATGACTTTCAAAAATTTTCTCATGCACTTTTCATAATGCAAAGTCGGTCTCTGAAGGTCGGAGATATCTTAAGAGTGGTAGGAAGTATGACTTTTTATACAGCTTGCTCTTATACAGAATATATCGAGAAACCTGATTTCTGAGATTTTGAGCCTCCTTTGGATCATGAGGAAGAGCTCCATCCTTGAGGTAGGCAACTAGTGGATCGATCTAGCTTGACTCGTGCTCTACTTGCATGATAGGCTGCGACTCCTCTGAGCTTGGGCACTTTAGAATTTCAAAAAATACTTTTTTGGACAGTTCGATCGGGGCTAAAGTGGCCAATTTGGAGAGAAGGTCGGCTTTTATATTTTCCAACCTTGGAATCCATTGAATGCTAAAATTGTTGAAGGCTGAAGTCAAGTTCTTTACTTTCTCATGATATTTCATCATGCTTTCTTCCTAGGCTTCATAGCTACCACTAACCTATCCGATAACCAGCTAAAAATCATTGAAGACTTAGAGCCGGTCTGCCTCTAACTCTTTTGCTATTTTTAATCCAACGATCAGAGCTTCATATTCGACCCCATTATTAGTTGCAAAAAATTCGAAGCGTATCGTATATTCAGCGACGACTCCCTCGAGGTTAACCAGGACCAATCCTGCGCCTGCTCTAGCAGCGTTGGATGAACCATCCACATACAGGGCCTAAAAATCTTTAGGAAGGTTGGCTCTCTTCGGAGGGGGGAGCTCAGTTGCAACCATAGAATGTCGATTTCATTTTGTTCAAGCTTGGCCTCATCTAGAATGGTGCATTCTACTACAAAATTTACTAATATCTGGGCTTTGATCGACGACCAAGGTCGATAGTTGATGTCAAATTCTGTAAGCTCGATTGTCCATTTTGCTATTCTTTCGAAGGCATCTATTCGATGAAGGACTGCTTTAATTGATTGATCCATGAGGACAGTTATGGTGTGCCCTTGGAAATAAGGTCAGAGCCTTCGGGCTGCAATCAGTAAAGCATAAGTTAGTTTCTCTAACTTAGTATACCTGATCTCGACGTCCCTCAAGACTTGGCTTGTGTAGTAGATTGACTGCTGCACTTTCATTTCCTCCTTGACCAAGACTTCTATCAGGGCTGTTGGAGAGACTGCTAGGTATAAGAATAATTCTTCTCTGGGCTCAAGTTTTGCCAGCAGTAAGGATGAGTTGAGGTAGTTTTTAAGCTCCTCAAATGCCTGTTGGCATTCTGCCATCCAGTAAAAGCTCTTTGGCTACTTGAGAACTTGGAAGAAGGACATGCATTGCTCGATCGATCTCGAGATAAAGTGGTTTAGGGATGCCACTTTTTCAGTCAGGTGCTGAACTTCTTTAATTATTTTTGGAGTGGTCATCTCCTGAATAGCCAGGATTTTCTCTGGATTCGTCTCAATCCTGCATCTCGACACCATAAATTTCAAAAATTTTTTCGAGGTTACACCGAAGGCGCACTTGGTCGGATTTAGTTTCATCTTATACTTTTCAAGTGCACTGAAGATTTCTTTAAGGTCGACGATGTGATTTATTGAAGTTTGGCTCTTGATGAGCATGTCATCAACATACACCTCCATGTTTTAATCGATCTGCTCCTTGAAGATTTTGTTGATCAGGTGCTGGTACGTTGCCCCTGTATTCTTAAGTTCGAAAGGCATAATCCTATAATAGAAAAGACCACGGTCGGTAACAAAAGTGATTTTCTTCTCATCCTCTAGTACCATCCAGATTTGGTTGTAGCTGGAAAAGACATCCATGAAGGTAAGGAGCTCATGGCTCGAGGTTGCATCCACCAGTTGATCAATCTTGGGTAGGGGTAGCTATCTTTTGGGTAGGCTTTGTTCAGCTTTTTGAAGTCTATACATATCCTCCACTTGTCGTTCATCTTTTTAACGAGCACCACGTTTGAGATCCAGTTTGGGTAGTTAGCTTTTTGGATAAATATGGCCTTGAGGAGTTTATCGACTTCTTCTGCAATTGCTTTCTGCCGCTCTGGAGCATGACTGCGCATCTTCTCTTTTACTGGCCGACACTTAGGATCAGCGACCAGCTGATGTTCCATGACCTCGACATCAATTTTTGGCATATCCATTGGGACCTAAGAGAAGACATTCATATTTCTCCGAAGGAAGGTAATGAGTTGCTCTCAGACCTTATCCCCCAAGTTGGAGCCGATCTGCACAGTGTGCTCTACATTTTCGTCATTCAATGGAATGAAAATGAGGTCTTCCATAGGCTCTCCCCACTCTTTTGTTAGGTCATCATGGATGTCCAACCCATCAACTAGGCAGGGATCCGACCGCTGTCCTCCCTGCAAGGTAATCGAATAGCAATGCTTCGCCAGTGCTTGATCTCTCCTGACTTCTCTGACCCCATAGCTTATCGAAAACTTCATCTTTAAATAATATGTTGATATTACTGGCCAAAGTGCATTTAGACCAAGTCGGTCAAGGATCACGTTATAGGCCGATGGAGCTTTCACTACTAAGAAGTCCACCTATGCCCTGGACTACCTTGGATATTTTTCGGCAGCCACAACCAAAGTTATTATGTCCTTAATCGATACTGCATCATTGGTAAAGCCCACTAACGGAGAGTTTATTGGCCCAAGCCGACCATCAGGTATAGACATTTTAGAGAAAGTATCATAAAAAAAGACATCAGTTGAACTTTTATTATCAACAAGGATGCGGTATACATCATAGTCTATGATACTTAAAGCAATTACAACCGCATCATTATGCGAGAACCAAATTCCCTGTGCATCTACTTCGGCGAAGATTATAGACTCTTCAGTCCTTTACCTCTTCACTGATCCTTTGGATCCGCTGGCCTCTTCTCATCGAGGTCCTCCAGTGATAGCGATGATGACACCGAGTAGTGGTCAATCTCCTTATTGCTCCTACCCTCTTAGCGGTTCAGGTTGAGGTAGTGTCCTTGGCCAATCCTTTCTTCCATCAGGCCAACACCATAGGAATCGACCGAGCTTGCCTCACCTAATGAGCTCCTCAATTTCATCCTAGAGTTGGATACATTCTTTAGTATCGTGACAATGATCATGATGGTAGAGGTAGAACTTATTTGGGTTGCATCTATCGGGATGGGAGCGCATTCTTTTCGGCCTTGATAGTTGCTCCTTGATCTCCATCAGTACTTGGATTTTTGGAGTATTGAGAGGGGCATAGTTATGGAACCTTCGGAGGGAGAGCCCTGCTGCACCCTTCTGTCAGGGCTTCTCTACTTTCGAGCCTGGGGAGGAGTTTAGGCTCACTTGCACTTAGGAAAAGTTTGGGAGTGCAGTCGAGCTTCACTCAACTTTCCTTTCTCAATAGGCTTGCCCGGCTCGTCCACTTGCCACTCTCCAATGGCTTCATTATCCTTGGCCTTGAAGGCCTCTTCCCCTCGAGCAAACCCTTCAATCCGAGCCAGCATATCAGCAAAATTTTTGGGGTAATTCTTCTCCAAGGAGAATAGTAGATTGTTCTTTTGAAGGCCACTCTTCAGTGCGGCCATAGTGATAGACTGGTCCAGATTACGGACTTTTAGTGCAATAGCATCGAACTGGATAACATAGGCCTAGATGGACTCTCCTTTCTTTTGCTTGATGTTAATGAGGGAGTCCGAATCTCAATAGGAGTACTGGCTGCTATCGAAGTGAGCCACGAACTGATGGCTCATCTGATCGAAAGAAAAAATGGTACCCAGCTTAAGGGCCAAATACCAATTTTGCGAGGATTTGTGGTGCTCCCAAGCCTTGGGAGGCCATGGAAGGAGTCAAGGGGTTGGCTCTAGGGATTTTAGGAGCTTGGTTGGTGTTTTAAAGATCTAGGATACAAGGTGAAGCAAGAAACCAAAGTCGGAGAATCAAGACTATAGAAAGAAGATTTTCTGTAGGTTAGCCGACTCAGCTCAAAACTAGGTCGACTAAGTCTTAGTGCATAGGCAAAATAAAGAGCTGCACGTTCAGAACTGCTGGCACGACACAGAACTAGATCAGCATAGTTTCAGACTGAGTCAACCTAGTGGAACTTAGCCGACTCAGTGCTGAGATTGAGCTAGCTCAGTGCATGGGCAGAGTTATGCAAGGATCTATTTTGGGCTAAGATCTGGGTTGATCCTAAGGGTCTTAAGGCTTGGTTTGAGAGATCTTAAGGGAGCTAATTCATGTATGGATCGGATCTAGATCCAGAGGATGAGAGCATGGGAGACATGGGTGTACATGGGCTCGATGAGTGCTTTCATATATTGGGTTAGCTGGAGAATTTTTTGGTCAGGCCTAATGACTATGCATAAATACATAGGTTGTATTAGGATTTTAAAGGTTGAAATCAATACAGACCTTTTCTCCCTCAACTTTCGTCTCTCTAGAGTTGCCGTCCTAAGGTTCTTGAAGAAGCCCTAGAGAAGGGGGGCATCTCCCTCAAGCCCAAGGAGGGAGGTGCCCCATCATAGATCTAGGTGAAGTATCGATTGTGTGCTACCTATAGAGAATGTCACAGATTTCTTCAGATCCTTGCTAAAGATCAGGAGCTTCTGCAATATGGTATTATGGTGCTTGTGATGTCAAGGATGATTGGCGTTCGAGCGATATCATGGGCCTACAATTTCGTATCAGAGCTAGGTGATGCCTGGAATGTTGTGGATGATAATATGGTATCAGAGCCAAGTTTTAGAGCCTAATGGTGCATGGAAGAGCCAAGTTTCAGAGCCTGATGGTGCATGGAAGGGAAGGAGAAGTCATACAAGGTGAAATCAAAAATCTGCATAAGGATTCCACGGTATGTCTCAAATCTATTTTTGTTATTACTATGGTTTGGCCAACCAGGAGCAGCAAGTTGAAGGTGGAGATTGAGAGGATTAATGGGAACAAATTTTTTCCAGATGGAAGGATTTGGTGCATGATTTACTGATCGATCTTGGTGGAAAGGTTGGGGTGTATGATGGTTATATGACAGGCAGGGAGTGCTGGAGTGTTGCAGTAGCGCTTTCCTAAAGATGCAGGACTGAGAGAGGCTTGGTGATGTAGCAGCCATGGGAGGTATCTCAGTAGAGAGCATTAAGGTTCTCTAAAAATATGGATAGTGTAGGGTTGTTGAAGAGAGGCTTTTCAAGGGATAATGATCAAAGGAAGGTTGAAGAAGCGACTATATGTTCTTCGATATCTGAAAGGTGGAAAAGTAGTCAGAGATGTATTCAACGGTTTGACCAGAGCATGAATTTATGAAGCCTTAGGAGTGATGGAGATGGATGATCCATGGAGGTTCAGTAGATTAGGGCTGGGCGACTGTAGAGCGGCACAAAGATGAGTTAGGGAGCGCTGGAGTACTGCAGGAGCACTATTCTAGAGGTATGGGGCTGAGAGAGGCTCGATGGTGCAGCAGTCGAGGAGTGTATCTTAGTAGAGAGTGTCAGTGGTATTTCAGAAAGATTGGGAGCAGGTCTCAGAAAGAGCCAGAAGGTCTCAGGGAGCGCCAGGAGGTCTTAGACAATCGGGAGTATCATGAATCCGATTTCTTTTATAGGAGCATCAGAAAGAGTCACGATTTAGGTGGAGGATGGTTCTCCAGGCGTAACTGAAGGGATGGTTGGTGTAGGGGCAGAAGAGAAGGACTAGGGTGGAATTTTCTAGGGTTCAGTCGTTGGTTTCAAAAGAGTTGAATGAGCTCTTGAGTTTCGAAAGTGCCCATGGGTTGCAAAGGTATCCGAGATAGCTTCGAAGGGGTCCATGGAGCACGGAGGGTTTGAAGGAGCAGTGATGGTGTTCCAAGTGCAGCGACAGGCTCAGTAATGCAGCATTAAGTGGTTAGCCTCGAGGGACTCGTGTTAGATATATGTGCCCTAGAAGCTAGAATTGGCTGATACTTGTAATATATATTTAGGGGCAAAATTATAATTTTGACTATAATCAATAAAATGGTTTATTTTCTATCACATATGTGTATTTAGTGTTTGTGATACATCCTTTGAGTTAATGGTAATGATAATTCATATTTTCAAGAGTTGAAAATTTAAGACATGAATAATCATTATTAACTCATAAAATGCTTCCGAGATAGGATCATCACGAGGATGGTGATTGATTCGGAAGGTTGGTGTACAATTGCTTCTCTTTAGTAGATGAGTCTTGAGTCTACGGTGTGGAGACAATGGAGTGAGAGTACAGGTACTCATTAGAGAACGAGGGCACTGAGCGTGACCACCTCGAGTAGTCATTAGGAAGTCTACCTTCTCGTCAATGACTGACTCGATGCTGCAGTGGTGTGTCTGGTTCTTTGACCTTAGGTGCATCAGCAGTTCACCTTGAGGGTGTTATAGTTTGACTACACCATAACTCAGTCTCCTAGCCATTCGAAATCCTGAGGTGTATGTTGGCTATAGCATGTTCATTGTAGGAACCAGATTGCATCAAGATGGAATCTATCTACCTCGGTGGTAGAGGAGCAGCCCTATGATGATCATAAGAATCAAGTCCAGAAGCCCATGGCCATGGCAGAGTGAAATAATAGAAAGAGTTTTATTTAGGTTTTCACATCGGACTTGAATCGAATGATTGCATCATATGACAGAAACTATGGTTTGATGAGTTCACCTTAACCCCAATCTGATCGGGGCTCAAGATAGAAGAATTTAATCACACAGGTAGCTGCACCAAGAGATTCGCATTAAGCTCTGATGGGTTGCCACTATAGATTGCTAGGTGTGACTGGTGGATTTTGGGAGCAATTAGAATGATTTAGATGATCGATCATTCTAGCTGTACGAATCAGAAGAGTTCTGATCCATCGAAAAGAGTTTTGATGATGTCGATGATAGAGATCATGACATATCTTATTACCATACAGAATTGAATCTAACTGGATTACACAAACAAGGGTTTGAATTTGATGATCATCAATTGAATTGATCCAGTTCAATTGATCTGAATGAGATTCAATTAGGTTCAAGAAAATCGTGCTAGCACTCGATTGAACCTAACATTCTTCTTTTACTATCATAAATAGTTGTCCTAACTGAGCCAAAGGAGTTTGTCCATATTGAGTTCATCTTCTCCCTCTCCTCTCCATGCCCAAAGAAGTTTAGGATCTCAGTTGGTGCAATCTAGGGGAGAGAAAGGCGACAGAAAGCTAGAAGGATGCGTTGCTATAAAGGACAACTGCTGATCTTCAAAAGCTATTTTGAAGATCCTCCAAATCAGATTCAGATCTAATTTTTGGAGACATGATAGAGAAGAAGAAGATCTCCAGATCCAATTTGAGTGGATACTGATAGAGGCCAGACACTTGTGTTGCTAGATCCAGAACCTTCCGCTGCTTACAGGATCATCAACTTGTAATAGGATTACCCTACATCAAGGTAAATTAAATTTGATTTAATTTATCTATATTTTATTTTAATTATTAGAATAATAAAAATTAGATCTAAAATATTTTAGATCTAACTCAGATCAAAGAGAAAATTTTTTGAAATATATCTCTTCATCCGATCAGATCTGAACGAACTTGGTCTGGAAAATCAGGATTTTCCTTGAACTGGTATTAGAGCCAAGGTTCTAAAGTATTTAGATCTAATTTTAAATTTATTTTAATTAAAAAATAAATTATTTTAGATGTCACATGAGATGTGATCAGATCTAAAATCATAAAAATTAAAATTAAATGATTTGGATCTAAGATTAGAAAATATGCATGACTAGTTCTAAAATAGAATAGTTCTATAGAATAGTCTTGCATGTTTACAATTTAATTTGATTAAATCATATTTTAGATCTATTTATTTATTAATTTTTTGATAATTATAATTGTTATAATAACATTTGAAAAATAGTAAATAAAAATTATTTAATTTTAACATCATATGAGATATGATTGATGCATGTCTAGACTAGTTGTAGAATAGTTCTATATAGTTATCTAGATTAGAGTTTATTTTGATAAGATCAATTTAAATCTAATTTTTTAGATTATTATGAGATAATTTAGATCTAAAAATATGCATGATTCGATACATGAGATATATGCAAAATATGCTATGATTAGATCTAATTTGTATATGAGATATATGATATAGATCTAAAACTATTTTATAGTATTACATGTTTTTGATTAAGGCGTTCCTCTTAGCCGTCCGATCATAAGAACAAAGAAGGGTTTAAAGGCCCTCTCCTCCCATCTGATGGGATATTCTTATGATGTGTAGGGATGCTGCACGTTCGTCCTTAATCAGAAATCCAAAACTTACTTTCTGTAAAATCCTAGATCCTAAAACCCTAGGATTTATTGTGCATATTTTATTTATGAACCCTACTTAATTAAGAATTAAGATTATGGAATATTAATTAGGTCTAAAATTGAGAATTTCAGATCTAAGACATATTCATAATACTGGGTTCGGGCTTGGGTAGCTCAATTAGGTCTAAGCGGTTGATCAAACCGAATCAAGAGTTGGTTAGATGGGATCAACAATGCTTAAATTGACCAGCCTAATAGGATTAAGTCTGGGTCAAGATCGAGTCACGATCAAGCAAGACCTAATTAGGCTCAGAGGTTAGAGTCTGGATTGTAGGCTAATCCAATTAGTTTTGGCTCAATAATTTGGTGTCTAAGGTAAGTTTGGCAGATACGATCGACTAGTTTTTAATTGGGAGCTACTCGACCTGAATGCATTCTTATACGAGTTAATGGCATATCCCTTCCATCGGTCTCACTTACTTGACCATATCTGTTGACTCACTTCTGATTTGAGGTGGTCAATAATCCGAGCTAACCCATGCCACTAGGTTAGTCATAATTGTTATGACTATGACAAGTCTAGTTTAATGAGACCTGAATCAATTCTCCCTAAGAAAAGATTAAGTCTGAGGTCTACCAACATCGTAGATGTGCGAGCCCTTCCCGGGGTTGATTATTCTTGGTTGGATACAGTGGCTCAGTTGCATCGAAAAGATGCAACCATGTCTATTAGGCATTGGATGCTATGGGCTAGAGGATGAGTTGGGCTCAATATTTTGGATACGGTGAGAGACTCAATTAAGAATCTAGTCTGTGCAAATGGTGGGTCTGACTTAACTAAGGAGTGGATCAATATTTCGGATACGATGAGATTCATGAATTAGAGACCAAGTTTGGGTGCACCATGATTAGAGAATCATTGAACAAGAGTTGTTCACTCATTGGCTAACCCATCACCAATAACTGTTAGATGAGGTGATGAGTCAGTTGGTGAGACCGCACCACCCACTAGAAATCATTAATCATGGAGATTTTTGCATCTCTACAGAGGGAGTGTAGGCATCTGAGAAAATAGTGGAAGCTAATTTGTTTAAAAATAAAATTTCTAAATAAATTGGTCAAGTCATAATTACAGTATCTAACTAGAATCTTTGACTCTCTATAGAAAAATATCTGCGTCCAACCCATTAGCACGTATCCTGGACACACATAGACTGACCAGACCCAATTATAAAGATTGGCTTAGGAACTACAAAATCATTTTGGGTTCCGAGAAGTTAACCCATGTATTGGACCAAGACCCTCCCATCTTACCAGTCCGTCCATCTGCTGAATAGAGAGCATCTCTGAAAAAATGGATAGATGAAGATAATAAGGCCAGATATTACATGTTGGGCTCGATGTCTGATGAGCTCCAGCACCAACATGAAGATATCAGGACTGCTCGCCAAATGTTGGCTCACCTGCAAGAGATGTTTGGTGAACAGAGTCACGCGGCCAAGTATCAAGTCATGAAATGACTTTTTAAAGCTAAGATGCGTGATGGGCAGTCAGTCCAAGATCACTGTCTGATAATGATCAAGGACTTCGAAGAGCTTGAGAAGCTCGATGTGAAGTTAGACTTGGATCCTATTACCCTCATTGACTGGATCTTGGTAAGCAGAGAAGGTTCTGATCTAGCATGCAAGTGCTAGTCCTATCAGTATCCACTAGGCTGGATTTTGGAGATCCTTTCTTTTCTGATCATCTCCAAAAATTAGATCTGAATCTAATTTGGAGGATCTCCAAATAGCTTTCAAGATCAGCAGTTTCCTTTTTAGCGCACGCACTTCTAGCTTTCTGTCGTCTTTCTTCCCCTAGATTGCACCAACTGAGATCAAACTTTCTTTGGGCATGGAAAGAAGAGGAGAAATGAACTTGGCAATGGAGGAGGAAGAGGATGCAGCCTTGAGTGTAGAGAATTATTTTCTCCTTGAGTTTGGGTGCAGGGTCTTATTTCGATAGACTAATGCATGATCCACCCTCTTCTCCCAATCGAATCATCCTTTGTGAATAGATCTAAATATGATTGGTGAGCAATAGAGTCCGCTAGATTCATCCTTAGAATGGCACCTAAGATCAGTCAAAGTTAGTTCTTAGGAGGAGTCTAATCAGTCGAATCCAATAAGGAGATGGAGTCCTTGCAGCCTAAAAGGACTAGCTGGCATCATCAGCTTGGGCGACGCCACCTCTTGGTGTGCGCCTCCTCCTTTGCCAGTTTTCTAGCAGGGGACAAGCCCCACAACCTCCATAGTGTGTGCATGTGGACAGAAGTCAAAGTAATCAATGGTTCAACATTTGACCATGCAAGGATGAGAAATGGACAAGTGACCAAAATGGGCAGGTATATCATGTAGCAGAATCGATAGGAGAACGGATCAGCTCACTTTACTTCTCAGTCGATAGTGGAGTGAGCTCCAGGGCGAGACGTAGCCAGGATGAGACAGCCTTGATTCCGGCACAAATCACTTTGGCTTGAGTCAGGAAGCAGTGACAACTTATTTATCGATATAAAAGGAGATACGTTAGGTTCAAGCTCGAAGAGGTGTGCCTAGTCACCGGATTTTCTTGAACTGAATTGTAGAGATTCCATGTCCATGGATGTGCGCTCAGCGAATCATGAACTGGAATCAGTTCAATTGATAAAGACATCAGGATTCAAACCCTATTTATTACGAGTAGACCGTCATTTAGGTTATAGTCTTGTATGGTAAATGAGATATGGTCATGATCTCATCTCGACATGATCAAAAGACTCTTCGAATGGATCACGCACTACTCTTCTGATTCAAATAGCTAAAATGATGATCATGGTTAAATCATTCCTAATTGCTCCGAGAATCCAC
>QRFJ01003277.1:56746-172865 GCA_006176705.1 Cocos nucifera
AGATCCAGAACCTTTCGCTGCTTACAAGATCATCAATGGGTAATAGGATTATCCTACATCAAGGTAAATTAAATCTAATTTAATTTATCTATATTTTATTTTAATTATTAGAATAATAAAAATTAGATCTGAAATATCTTAGATCTGATTTGGATCAAAGAGAAAATTTTTTAAAATATATCTCTTGATCCAATCAGATCTGAATGAACGTGATCTGAAAAATTAGGATTTTCCTTCAACTCGATGACAGAATTGGTTTCTACGGCATTAGATGGACTTTGGATATAGGTGGAGCTTTGGAGAGGTGGCTTCATAATTGGAGAGGAATTTGACATGAGTTCAGAGCAGAGGGATGTTGGAGGATCGATATCCTAGCACCTGTGTCGGTGATGCACAGTTTTAGGTGAAGCGGTATGTGTAGAAGGACAGGCGTAGTTTTGAGGAGACCATGTCAAGGTTTGTAGCGAGTGTCGCTACAGAAATGTTATGAATTCTTTAGAAAAGTCAAGAAAAAGTAATGCAGCTGCTAAGCAGAAGGGATCCTACAATTTTAGGATGGTGTAAAGGTGCAAGCACAAGTCTTCAGCGGTGGAGACGGTCATCCCAAAGGCCTCAAGGGTGCACAATAGTTGAAGAGGATTGGCGGAGGTGATGATTGCACAAGAGGCTGTCGAGTGCGTTGGGATAGTGGGATCATGCAAAAGGTCATTATCGAGAGGTTTGCTAAGGCTTGGAGGCACCAAGGTGGAGATTGTGAGGATTTATGGTGCTCCCAAGTCTTGGGAGGCCATGGAAGGAGTCAGGGGGTTGGCTCCAGGGATTCCAAGGGCTTGGTTGGTGCTTCGAAGATTTGGGATACAAGATGAAGTAAGGAACCAAAGTCGGAGAATCAAGACTGTAGAACAAAAATTTTCTACAGGTTAGTCGGCTCAGTCTAAAACTGGGTCGGCTAAGTCTCAGTGCACAGGCAAAATAGAGAGCTGCACGTTTTAGATTGAGTTGACCCAGTGGAACTTAACCGACTCAGTGCTGAGACTGAGCCGATTTAGTACGCGGGTAGAGTTACGCGAGGGTCTATTTTGGGCTAGGGTTTGGGTTGATCCTAGGGGTTTTAAGGCCTGGTTTGAGAGGTCTTAAAGGGGCTAATTCACGTATAGATTGGGTTTAGATCTAGAGGATGAGAGCATGGGAGACATGGGTGTACATGGGCTCGGTGAGTGCTTTCATGTATTGGGTTAGCCGGGGAGTTTCTTGGTTGGATCTAATGGCTATGTATAAACACATAGGTTGTATTAGGGTTTTAAAGGTTGGAATCAAAACAGATCTTTTCTTCCTCAACTCTCTTCTTCTCTTCTCTCTAGAGTTGCCACCCTAGGATTCTTGAAATAGCCCTAGAGAAGGAGGACGTCTCCCTCAAGCCCAAGGAGGGAGGTGCCCCATCACAGATCCAGGTGGAGGATCGGTGGTGTGCTGTCGATAGAGAATATCACAGGTTTCTTCATATCCGTACTAAAGATTAGGAGCTTCTACAACATGGTATCAGGGTGCTTATAATGCCAAGGATGATTGCTGTTCGAGTGATATCATGGGTCTACAATTTGATATCAAAGCTAGGTGATGCCTGGAATGTTGTGGATGATAATAAGTTTTTGGCTGCTCCCTTCAAAGTGGATGGGAAGGCTCGATAGAGGATGGTGTCTAGTGCACCATGGAGCATCATCATCATTCGAAAGGCCTTTAGATGGTCGATTGGATCGATAGTCCCATCATATTTCTTGAATTGAGGGAGCTTTAAGTTCAGTGGGATAGGTTCTTGCGTGATGCAGTGAGAGAAAGGATGGTTGGTATAGATATCATTATCGTGGGAGGGGAGAGCATGACCGAGTTTCTCGATCCATTGATTTATCTCCTATAGTTTCTGATCCAAGAGATCCTCTCGATCGTGGATCTCTATGGTCTTCTGACTGAACGAGGGCAAAGTTTCCCCAGGGGTAGAGTCATGATTGGAGCAGGGGCTCTCGACCCTCTGCTTTCCCTTTTCGGAGGTCACCAACTAGCTAGCCAGAGTTGGCCATCCCCAGACCGGATCATGGGGCTCCAAAGAAGCCCGCTCTAATCGAATTAGCGCTTGAGGCTGCTACTGCCACATGGCCTGCACCGCTTCCATGAGGTTGTGAACCTACTGGATCAGTAAGTTAAACTGCTCTGCGTCCAACATTACTATAGGTAGAGATTGAGTTGCCAGAGATGAAATAGGGGTGGGTACATCTAGATGGGATCTGACCGCAGAGGTCGTTGACTGTCGGGTTGAAGCTTTCTCGGGGGGCATCCTTCCCGAGAAGGAGAACTTTGGAGGAGAAGAGAAGAGATCTCTACTGAGCACACCTTTAAAAATAAGGAAACCTCAAAAAATAGAGGCCCTTCCTCCAGCACCAATCCTGTTGGTGTGAAATCTGGTTGTCGCTAGAGAAGTGCTGGAGTCGGCGAAGACGATGTCACCATCGGTGACTTGCAAAATAAGTTTCGTTGGAGCTGGGGGTGGCAACTTCGGCAAGACCCTCCAACGATCAAGTCAGCTCTTTCGACCAACAGAAATAGAGTGCTCAATCGAGAAAGTTGCAGAGTCTTGGGAAGAAGAAGAGAGCTTAGAGAAAACGTATCTAGAGGATCCCTTTTATAGATGGAGTCTGTAACAAATTGATAGCAATAGCCATAATCGTCTGGTGGTGGGCCGCTCGAGATCACATAGAATTTGTTGCAGAGGGTAGTATCTGCTGTCATGACGTGCCAGTCCTTTTGGACTTTTCGGATGATTGCCGAAAGTTTGGATGAGAGGGGTTCAAGAGTCCTATGACTGGAGGAGTATCTAAAGGAAGTCTGATGGAGATGTCCGAATGTGGATCCACTGGGGGGATCTAGAAGTAGGTCTGCTGGAGGAATCTATATATAGATCCACAGGAGGAGAGACCTGAAGGAAAATTCATCCGATGGAGTGATCCGTTTGAAGGCGAAGTCCGAAAGGAGTCTGCCTGCTGGAGGAGTCTGAAAGGAGTTCGGCTGCTAGAAAGGTTCGAAAGGAGTTTGGCTGCTAAAGAGGTCTAAAAGGAGTTCGACTGGTGGAGAGGTTTGGAAGGAGTTTGGCTGCTGGAGAGATTCAGAAGAAGTTCGACTGGTGAAGAGGTCCGAAAGGAGTTCGGTAGGTGGAGAGGTCTGGGAGAAGTTCGGCTGATGGAGAGGTTCAGAAGGAGTTTGTGATTGAAGCTCTCCTATGATTACAAATTACACTTGGTGGAGCACCAGATAAAACTTCGGCGAGAGGGAGGTTTACCTCCAATAGGACCCATTATCATCCAACTTAGTGGGAGCAAGGTTTACCCCCAACAGGACCCATTATCATCCAACTTAATGGGAGGTTATGACTTAATTATCCTCATAACTTTATCATTTTAAGAACCTAATAATTTTAGAGGATTTAAATTATTAATGATTTAAGGATTGAGAAGATATGGACTAAATTGCTCCCACTAACTTCATCAAGTCAAATCCTTCCATTTACTTCTCAAGTCATTAATGAGAAATAGGATCAATCTTGGTCCATGGGAACCTAGATCAGTCTCATTGATTTTTTATGTAACATGGGTTAGCACGAAACAATGAGCAACCTAATCAAAAGTTGATTAACCATATTGGCCAGATAAATGGGATTATTGGGAGGGTCTACCAAAGATTGCCTTAGACACCATAAAAAATGGTCAAGTAAGTGGGCTGCCAATTAAAGGCCACTGGTCTGGGAATGCCAGACCTATTTTAGACACCAATCAGTTTATTAGTTTTGATTTGATCTATCTGAAGACTCGGGCTCAACCACTAAGCCATAATGAAGTCCATTTGTTAAATGTATGGACTTTGATCAACTACAACTATTGAATTGATTTATAGTAAAGAAATGACCTAGTCCTAATTAACTATTAATTAAGTTTGATCAATTTCTTAACTTAGTCCATATTTGATTCTAACCCTAGGTCTAACCCAGTTAATGACTTGATTAAGCTAACCCATACTCCTTTAACCCATGTTTTATGAAATTATTTTGGAATCTTCAAATCACAAACCTAGATCCTAAACAACCACTTAATTCTTAATTAAGTTCAAGACTGATGGGTTAGGGTTCGGAACCTCAAAACTAGTTTCTGATTTGATCATTTAAAATATTTTCAAAGTGTAAACAACTTATGTTGGGGATAAAATGGCTCCTGCCGAAGCTTTATAGGGTGTCCGAATTTGGTATAGTACTGCCTAGAGTTGTGGCAACTATGGCTAAACTTCAGTCAAGACTACGAGCAAGATGATCTTTTTTATCATTATCGACTTCCCCAGTTAACTGCAGAACTCACAAAGCAAGAATAACTTTATCTGGATGAATTTGAATAATGAAGGAAATCACCATTTGATTGACCATGATTCATGACTTGAGGAAGACAATAGGACTCCAAGAAGTGAACCCCAGCATAGCCCAAATTGGTCGAACTTGGAGATAACCAAACTCCTCCAAGGAAAGCTCTTCCGAACAAAGCTCCTCTCAATAGAACTCCTCCTAGCTGAACTCCTCCTAGCAGAGCTCTCCCTAGCAGAACTCTTCCTAGTAGAGCTCCCCCCAGTTGAACTCTTCCCAGCCAAAATCGTCCTAGTAAAGCTCTTCTCAGTAGAGCTCCTTCTAATAGAACTCCTCTCAGCTGAACTCCTCCCAATAGAGCTCCCCCCCAATAGAACTCTTCCCAGCAGAGCTTCCCCTAGTAGAAATCTTTCGACCAGAGCTCCTCTCAGCAGAACTCCTCCCTGTCGAACTCTTTCTAGCAGAACTCCTCCCAGCAGGACTCCTTCCAGATGAACTCCTTTCAATCACCCAGACAGACTCCTTCCAACTGAACTCCTTCGAGTCATCCAAACGGACTCCTTCAAGTCAGACTCCTTCTAGTCGAGCTCCTTCTATTAGGATTAGTGGTGCTTCCAATGCTGGAAAACATGCAGGGTTTCATGCATAGATTTCAAAATATTTTTGAAATAATACACAGCGAAAGACATAGATTAAGCAGTTTAATCTACAATATGCATGTAATCAAATTACAAAATCCTACATCAAGGATCTATAACATGTCATGATATAAATATAAATCTAAAAATTAAATTAATCATAAGTGGTATTGATCATATCAATACCTAGATCTAGAATAATTCTAGATCTAACCCTAGATCATATCTAGGTTACCAAGAGATCAGATCTCTTATCTTTGCATAGGTCGAGAACTTTGTGGTTGATTTTTGTTATTGCTTTTAGAGCCGCACACATATCCAACCTCTACAGGTGATGCACACGAACCTATAACATCGATTGGAGGTTCGTCGAATGAAGATCCATTTGAAGTGCTAGCTTTTCATAGATCTCTCCTGATGGTCAATCAAATACATAATCTCTGAATCTCTTGGATACTCTAAGAGATGAAGAATATGAGGAGGAATGAGGAAGAAATCCAATCCTTGGATCTTCCATAAATTAGAAAGTAAAATAAGAAAAAAATAAATCTTAAGAGAAGATAAATCTTCTCCTTCAGGACATGAATGATTGATGTCCTGAAAATATCTCTAAGCTAGGACAAGAGGAGACCTTCTTCTTTAGAATTTTTTCTAAATTTTTAGATCTAAGATTTATGATTTTATTCATATAAAATTCTCACAAAAATATGGAGAAGAAGGATTCTCAAAGAAACCCTAAAAGAAGACGTTCTTCTCTTCTTCTCTCATCAGGACATGATCAGATCATGTCCAAAGATGATCACTATGCTCCAACACCTTGAAGCATGGATCCCCATGCTATCTCACTTTTTCTCTCTCAAAATTTTATCATGTAAAAATCATAAATACAATAGGAAGAGAGAAACACAAAGGAAAAATACAGGAGAAGACAATCTTCTCTTACCTTGTCTTCATCAAGATATCATCATTTGATGTCCAAAAGAAAGGTCCTCCTCCAAGAGTCTTGGCATCCCAAAACCATCATGCCTAATCCTCCTTTTCCTCTAATTTTTTATGATCTTTTTAGGATTTATCACATCCTCCTACATCTCATTGGAGGTGCCTCCCTTTTATTGCAAAACTAGGTCAAAACCTAGTCAAAGGAGGACTCCTATGGGGCGTCCAACTCTTGGATGCTCCTTCCTTGATTTTAGGCATGAGAAATCTAAAACTCATGACAAAAGCAAGGGAAGAAAGGGTGGAACAAAAATCATGGCGTGGGAAAAGTGGGTGCACAAGAAGAGGGAAGAGTTTAGGTCAAAGGAAACTCTTCCAAGTAGGAAATAAATCCTAACCTCTTTCTAGTTTTGACCAAGTCAAAACAAATTCCAAATAACCAAAAATATGGGATGTGAAGAAGCTTTCTTAGGCATTAGAATTCATGTAAAAATTTTGGAATTAATAAGTGGGCGTGGGCTTTATTAGGCATAAGAGAAAGAGATAGAGTCCCAGTCCAACTAGGACTCCTCGTGTTTGACTAGGTCAAAATAGTATTGAACCTAATTTAAATTCTATTTAAATTAGATTAAATATAACCCAATTAAGGATTATCCTAGTTCAACTAGGAGCCCAGATTAAATCAAAATTTAAAATTAATTTAAATTCTAAATCAATTAGGTGCACCCAAGTCATAGTCAAACAAGGAATTGTTCTTTCTTGCAATCGACTTATCCAATAAACCAACTAGACTTAATCTAATTAAGTCCAAATAAATTTTAATTAAATCTAATTCAATTATACTTGATCTCAACCTGATTGCTCAATCAAATTGAGCTAATTAGTAATCCAATTACTAATCGATCCTCCTACAATACTTGCATTAGGTCAAACATCAATCGTATTGATGGATTGACCTTAGAACAATTCTCAATCATCGATTAACTATCTGATCAGATTATAAGATCTATTGTATGTGACTCCATAGGTTTGAACCTAAGCCTATAGCAAAGGAATTGATTTCTATATCAATCGAAGTTACCATCTAGCAATGATTTTCGATGTCCAGATTGGTCGAATGTATGCAAAGCAACATTCTTAGAACACTGACCCATGGTTACCGTATAATTCATCCCTATGACTAATAATGCTCAAGATGACCGTGAGTATGCAATCAAACACTCATACAAGTCATCTCTATTATATTTCAAAATTTTGTAGATCTCGTGACACCTCACGAGGATTACCTAGGTCTAGGTTTTGCTAAATTAAAACATAATGAGATATTCTCTTTCTGAAGCTAATCAGAAGCGGTCAATCCCATCTTGACTCACACACCAACTTCATAAGTATTTGACTGTATCTAAAAATCTTTCGAACCTATATTAGAAATACAGACAGTCCAGCACCAAAGTACAGTGAGTTACTTGCAAGTCATCGTGGTGGTCTTAAGTTGGAGGGACACTTATACCCATTAGCCTTAGCAAGCTATTCTTGATAGTAGAGTGCTACATTGGTCACATTCAGTATATATATACTTCTACATCTTACCTGGATGCTATACCAATGTTTCCACACTACTTGATTACGAGGACAACCAACGCATATGGCATATAGCGACCTACACCCGATAAGTTATCATCCTTATTAATAACTTATCATTTGATCGTGAATAATTTAAGAACCATCCAATAAATTCTTCTTTATCGATTGATTGTAGTTTTAAGAACTTCATCATAATTTAGAAGTTTATTTAAGAAATATAAAACTTTTATGATGAACCAACCAAATAACTATTATTATTAGATAATTCATATACTAATTTCAATCATCTACCACTTTGATGATTGGCTTTAGGATATATTTTCCAACAACTTTTACTTGAACTAAAGTCAATCACAATGATATCAAATATCCTATCTTCCACTTAAGTTCATAGAACTCCTTAGTTCTGAGGCCTTAGCAAATGGGTCAATCAACTTCTCCTTTTATATTGATCTTCTAAAGATCGACGTCACCCAGATCTAATATCTAAGGTAAAAGCGATACAGAATATGCTGGTCCTTGAGTTTTTTAGCCTAAGCTATGGCTCCAATGCTATGATAGAACTAGACCATTGGTGGAGGGTGCCACTCCCAACCTGCTAATGAATCTTAGCAATTATGCAACTTATATGGCAACATCATATGCCATGATGTACTCAACATCACTAACTGAATAGGCTAAAATATACTACTTGAAACCTTTCCAGCAGATTGCTCCTACAATTAGGGTATGACCCGATATTTTTTTATCGTCATCTTGTTTTGACTGAAATAAAATACATCCATATGTTTCAAGTCAGTACTTCCATATTTGAGTCATGGAACCTTAATATTTCTCAAATACTTAAGGATTGTCTATACAATGATTCAGTGGCTCTCACTTGGATCAGACTACTATTTGCTCACTATCTTTAGTGAGTATACCATGTCTGATCTCATACATGGAGAAATAAGATGATAGCTAAACCTTTATTCCTTGCAATGCTGGAATACCATTCTCGATTAAGAAAATTTCATCCTCAAATATCATAAGAAATAACACTATAAAACATTTTGCCCATTTATAAATACAGGATTTGTCTTTATTCATAACAAAGATATACGTTCAGAACATATGTTCAAAAACTTAGATAATAGCCAAACGGACCTTACTGGTCTTTACCTTTCCGCCTGTGCTACTCTGATCCTATTAAAAATCCATTCACACCTAATGAATTTTATCCCTTTAAGTGAATCAACTAGTGTCCATACACTATTGATTTTCATGAACTTCAATTTGGATCATGTGGCTCAAAGCCACTTCTTAAAGTCAGATCACTGCATTATATTCCTATAGGTGATTGGATCCTTATTGTTCTCATCGAGCTTAATAGGATCACCATCCCGGACATAGATACTGAAGTATCTATCCGACTATTGCAGTACTCTAGCAAATCTTTTTAAAGGTGATACTTTAATGGGCTCTGAGTTTGATCTGATCAAATTCAATTCTGTAGGTTTACTAGATTACATCGGTTCTTTTCTACCAGTCAAATATTTCTAAATTCAACTTTATAGACATTAGTTCCTTCTCTAAGGAACTTCTTTCCAAAAGGAATGCCCTTACTACTGATGAACATCTCATGCTCTTCAGTATGGTAGAATTAATCATCATTAAATATCTTTTGGATCAGGATCTAAGTTTATCTATGTGCAAATATTTGACATAGGTCGATCAACTCCAAACCAGAAAGTGAGAGTGTCTAGGTCTATGCCCGATCCATAACCCATATGGAGTCTTTACAATAGATTTACTTGGTAAAAATTTAGAGTAAAACTAGTAGTCACAAGAGTACCACCCTGAAGCAGGCAGACAAGTGAATCCTATCATGGATTGAAACAAGTCTAACAAAATTTAATTTTCTCCTTTTTGATACACTGTGTTCCAAAAAAGAATTCATTGAGAGAGAATCCTATTCTCTCCTAGATATTTCACAAACTTACTAGATAAGTATTCACCTCCTTGATCTGATCAAAGAGTTCTAATACCTTATCTAGTTTATTTTCTATTTCATTATTGAATTGTTTAAATATTTCAAATGATTCAGGTCAGATGCACCCACGCCCAGATAGGTCATTTGAAATGAAATATTAATATCTTCCTTTGACACTTAAGTTTACAGGTCCACATACATCAGAGACTTAGAACTTTATCGGCTCCTTCATCTTTTTCAGTAAAAGGTAACTTTATCATCTTTTCAAGAAGATAAGATTCATAGGCTATCAATGATTCACAATTATTGATATCAAAATTTTTCTCTCAAGCTAATCCGTTTATCCTGTTCTTGTCAAGATGACTAAGCCTATAATGTCAAAGATAGACATCCATGACATAATCTAACTTGAGTGTGTATATTTAACAGGCTGTGTAAATGTTAAATATTATTTTTTTATTATCCATGTATTATTATAACATTATTCATAATAATATCACAATGATCCCCTTTATTGATAAATGATAACCATCCCTGGCCAACAGAGAACACATTTATCATAAAGATGAATAATAGTGACAATCACTCAAAATGATGTCTTTGAAAATAAGCTTGACAATTCCTAAAGCTAGGATTGGAATAGGACTTCCGTCCAAAATATTTGGACCTATAAACTTATCTGTAGTTCCACTTATCTGTAGTTCTTGCAACAAATTGCATAGAAATATTGGTATCTCATACCTAGATAGCAGAATTTCATATAGAAAAATTTTAAGGTGTTATCATATAACATCTTTGATAAGCAACTCTTGCTCATTTCTCATGTTCAGCCTGTTATGGTTAAGGAAAGCAAGATAATTCTTCTTTCTATGATCCTACTTCTAATAGTAGAAGCACTATGCCTGATTTGGATAAATTTTGGACTAATTATTTTTACTGGGCTAAGAGGGCCCAGTATGAACTCATTCATATTACTGAACTAAATTTAATTTTCGATACTAATTATCGAAGTTGGATCCTATAAGTCATCACTGTTGAACAGTGATAGGAGCAATTAGAGTTTAGTCTTATTTTGAGAAAAGAGAATAATGACCTAAGTATATGAATTATATTAAGCCTAGAGACTTGGACTTTAGTCTAAAGGTTCTTCTACTATTTTATTCAAACTGGTAGCCTCTACCTTCAATTCGAGAAATTACTTTAATCTTCTAGTAGGTACTAGAATCCGCATAGGCTACACACGAGCCCAACTTTGGTTGGCTAATCCATGTACATCTAAGGGTAGGTTCATAACTAATTATTTCTCTAAACAACTTCTAGTAATTTAATTTTGCCCCAAAAATCTAATCAGTTGCCTTTGGCCTCTACTGTAAGGATCTGGTTAGGTCCAACCATTAACATGACCATCCTTGGTGCATCTAACCAACGAATGATTAAGTGCAATTTTGGTTGGCCAACCTAACCACCATTAGAAAGACACATCTAAGTCGTCATATGATGGATGATAATTTCATTAGTTAACAAGCACTAAACCTTTGGGCCTGCAATGATTATTGAGTTAATGAATGCATTATCAAACATCTTAATGGGAAGCTATGACTCAGTTATCTCCATAACTTTATCATTTTAAGGATCTAATAATTTTAGAGGATTTAAATTATTGGTGATTTAAGGATAGAAAGGACATGGATCAATTAGCTCCCACTAACTTCACCAAGTCAAGTCCTCCCACTAACTTCTCAAGTCATCAATAAGGATTAGATCAATTTTGGTCCATGGGCACCTAGATCAGTCTAACTAAATAAAATTAGTCTCACCGATTTTCTATGTGACATGGGTTAGCATGAATCAATGAGCAACCTAATCAAAAGCTGATTAACCACATTTGTCAGGTAAGTGAGATCGATAGAAGGATCTGCCAAGGCTTGCCTTAGACACCATCAGAAATAGCCAGGTAAGCGGGCTGCCAATTAAAAACCATCAGTCTGAGATGCCAGACTTACCTTAGACACCAATCAATTTATCAATTTTGATTTAGTTTGCCTAAAGACTTAGGCTCGACCACTAAGCCACGATCAGTATCCATTTATTAGATGTATGGACTTTGATCAACTACAACTATTGAATTGATCTAAAGAAATAACCTAATCCTAATTAACTATCAATTAGATTTGATCAATTTCTTAACTAAGTCCATATTTAATCTAACCTTAGGTCTAATCCAGTTAAGAAACTGATCAAAGATAACCCATTATCCATTATCCCATGTTTTATGAAATTATCTTAGGATCTCTAAATCACAAACCTAGATCCTAAACAATCACTTAATTTTTAATTAAGTTCAAAGCTTATGGATTTGGATTTATGAAACCTCAGAACTAATTTTTGATTTTATTATTTGAAATATTTTTTAAATTATAAATACTTTACTTTGAATCAAATTCAAATGATGGTTTTAGATCTGATTTATTTCAATATTTCAATCATATCCTAGGGTTTCAAATCTAGGATTTCTTAAAAAGTAAGTTCACACTTTAAATTCTACAAACTTATATGTCATACATATGCAAACTAGATTCAAAATTGAAGCTACATATCAACATATGCAATATGAAGATCTAGATCAAAACATGAAACATATCACATGGATCTCATCTAAATGATCAAAATTAGATGATAAATTATTTAATATTAGATTTAAAATTTAAAATAAATCATAAATTATTTTAGATCTCATCTAATATATTTATGATTTAGATTTCTCGGATTAGCACATACTAGGATAACTTTTTCACTATAAGGGGTAAATCTTACACCAGAATAATCTTATGGCAGTATGTGCAATTCTGATATTATTTAGATCTAATCTAAATAATCTAAAATAGATCTAATATCTATTTAATTTTAGATTTAAATTAAAAAATTAAGTCATAAATTTTCTTAGATCTAATCTAAATAATTCATGATTTAGGTTCAAATCAGCATATACTAGGACAATCTTTTCATTATAAGAGGTTGACCTTACAATAAGACAACCTTATGACAGTATATGCGATCTTTAATTAATTTTAATTTTTAGATTTATTTTTAAGCATACATGAATATGTTATAAAAAAATCTAGATGCTCTAATATGACTGCTGAAAAACATGTAGGATTTCATGCATAAATTTTAAAATATTTTTGAAATAATATGCAGCGAAAGACATAGATTAAGTAATTTAATCTATAATATGCATGTAATCAAATTACAAAACCCTACATCAAGAATCTATAATACGTCATGATGCAAATAAAAATCTAAAATTAAATTAATCATAAGTGGTATTGATCATATCAATACCTAGATCTAGAATAATTTTAGATCTAATCTTAGATCGTATCTAGGTTACCAAGAGATCATATCTCTTACCTTTGCATGGGTCAAGAACTCCATGGTTAATTTTTATTATTGCTTTTAGAGCCGCACGTGTATCCAACCTCTATAGGTGATCTACACGAACCTGCAACATAGATCAGAGGTTCATCGAACGAAGATCCGCTCGAAATGCTAGCTTCTCGTAGATCCCTTCTGATGGTCAATTGAATATATATTCTCCAAATCTCTTGGATACTCCAAGAGATGAAGAATATGAGAAGGAATAAGGAAAAAATCCAATTCTTGGATCTTCTATAAATCAAAAAATAAAATAAAATAAAAATAAATCCTAAGAGAAGATAAATCTTCTCTTTTAGGACATCAATGATTAATATCCTGAAAACATCTCTAAGCTAGGACAAGAGGAAACCTTCTCCTCTTGAATTTTTTCTAAGTTTCTAGATCTATGATTTTTGATTTTTTTATACAAAATTCTCACAAAAATATGGAGAAGAAAGGTTCTTAAAGAAATCCTAAGAGAAGACATTCTTCTCTTCTTCTTCTCTCATCAAGATATGATCAGATCATGTCCAAAGATAATCACTATGCTCCAAGACCTTGAATCATGGATTCCCATGCCATCTCACTTTCTCTCTCTCAAATTTTTATTATATAAAAATTATAAATAAAATAAAAAGAGAAAAACATAAAAGAAAAATACAAGAGAAGATAATCTTCTCTTACCTTGTCTTCATCAAGATATCATTGTTTGATGTCCAAAAGAAAGATCCTCCTCCAATAGTCTTGGCATCCCAAAACCACCACACCTTTTTCTCCTTTTCTTCTAATTTTTCATAGTTTTTATAGGATTTATCATGTCCTCCTACATCTCATAGGAGGCGCCCCCCTTTTATTGTAGGACTAGGTCAAAACCAAGTCAAAGGAGGACTCCTATGGGGCGTCCAACTCTTGGATGCCCATTCCTTGATTTTAGGCATGAAAAATATGAAACTCATGATAAAAGCAAGAGAAGAAAGGGTGGAACAAAAATCATGGCATGGGAAAAGTGGGCGCATAAGAAGAGGGAAGAGTTTAGGCCAAAGGGGACTCTTCCAAGTAGGAAATAAATCCTAATCTCTTTTTAGTTTTGACTAAGTCAAATATTCCAAATAACTAAAAATATGGCATGTGAAGAAGCTTTCTTAGGCATGGGAATTCACGTAAAAGTTCTAGAATTAATAAGTGGGCATGGGCTTTATTAGGCATAAGAGAAAGAGAGAGAGTCCCAGTCCAATTGGGACTCCTCTTGTTTGACTAGATCAAAATAGTATTAAATATAATTTAAATTTTATTTAAATTAGATTAAATATAACTTAATTAACAATGATCCTAGTCCAACTAGGAGCTCAAATTAAATCAAGATTTAAATCTAATTTAAATCCTAAATCAATTAGGTGTATCCAAGTCCTAGTCAAATAAGAAATTATTTTTTTCTTGCAATTGGCTTATCCAATAAACCAACTAGACATAATCTAATTAAGTCTAAACTAATTTTAATTGAATCTAATTCAATTAGACTTAATCTCAACCTGATTGCTTAATCAAATTGAGCCAATTAGCAATCCAATTGCTAATCGATCCTCCTATAATGCTTGCATTAGGTCAAACATCAATCGAATTGATGGATGATGGATTGACCTTAGAATAATTTTCAATCATTAATTAACCATCTGATTAGGTTATAAGCTCTATTGTGTATAACCTCATAGATTCGAACCTAAGCTGATAGCACAGAAATCAATTTTTATATCAATTAAAGTTACCATCTAGCAATAGTTTCCGACGTTCGGATAGATCGAAAGTATGCAAAGCAACATTCTTAGAACCCTAGCCCATGATTATCATATAATTCATCCCTATGATCAATAATGCTCAAGAAAATATTGATTACATTATCAAATACTCATACAAGCTATCTCTATTGTGTCTCAAAATTTTGTAAATCTCGTGATACCTCATAAGGATTATCCAAGCTTAGATTTTGCTAAATTAAAATATAATGAGACATTCTCTTTCTGAAGCTAATTAGGAGTGGTCAATCCCATTTTGACTCACACACCAACTTCACAAGTACTTGACTATACCTAGAAGTCTTTTAAACCTTTGTTAGAAATACAAGCAGTCCGGCACCAAAGTACAATGAGTTGCTTGAAAGTCACCATGGTTGTCTCAGATCAGAGGTACACTTATATCCATTAGCCTTAGCTAGCTAATCTTGATAATAGAGTGCTACATTGGTCATGTTTAGTACAGATGTACTCATACATCTTATTCGGATGCCATACTAGTGCCTCCATACCACTTGATTATGAGGACAACCAACGCATATGGCATACAACGATCTACACTCAATAAGTTATCATCCTTGTCAATAACTTATCATTTGATCATGAATAATTTAAGAACCATCCAATAAATCCTTCTTTATCGATTGATTATGGTTCAAGGACTTCATCATAATTTAGGAGTTCATTTAAGGAAGATAGAACTTTTATTATAAACTAGCCAAATAACTATTATTATTAGATAATTTATATACTAATTTCAATCATCTACCACTTAGATGATTGGCTTTAGGATATATTTTCTAACACCCAAGCCTTGAAAAATCACTGGAGGAGTCAGGGTGTCGGCTTCGGGAGACTAGGACATGTGTGGTCCTAGGGCAAGGATTGGTTTTGGTCTTAGGATGGAGATTCAGCCCTCCACGGTCATGAGGCCCTGGTTTGGGTTTTATGGGGGCTACTTAGTGTTTAGACCAGGTTTTGATTTATTGGATGGAGTGCATGATCAGACCATGGGTGTACATGGATTTACATGAGTGCATTCAAACTGGGTTAGTCCAGAAAGTTTTTTACAGGTTAGGATTTCGGTCCATGTACAGGCATATATATGTATATTATAAATCCTACTTGTAAGAGAAGAAAGAAATCAGTAGAGCCATTTTCTCCCACATCTCTTCCTCTCTCTAGTTTCTTCACATGCCAAGGTGCCCTAGGGGACGTGCCTCCAAGCTTGGAGGAAGGAGGCATGCCCCACTCTTTCTTCAGCCTCAACAATGTCAAGGGATCTTGCATAACAATTGGTATCATAGCCATCTTGATGAGGAGGCATGAAGGTGAGATCCAGTGTAGGAATGGATTCAACAGCAGAAGAATAAAAAAAAAGTTTTGGAGGGTCGGCAAGGCCCCCCACTTTCTTCCTCTTGATTAGTGATGGTCGGTGATTGGCCGCCAATCTCAGGCCTGGAGGCTGATAATCAATGAACTGGCATCGATCTCGATGATTGGCCATCATTTTAGCGATCAGGTGGCTGATCATGGTGTGCAAAGGGGCTTCCATAGGTGGTTGGTCAGGTGGAGTGCATGCAGAATGTCGGAGATTCGAAGGGAGCAGTAGCAGTCTTCTCCTTCGGAAAAAGTTGTAGATGGCAGCACACGTCTTCTTCTTTGAAAACATGGTAGATGGCAGCAGCGGCATCTTAGGTGGTGGCATACGATAGCAGGCGTGCGTGCAAGCAATGACGAGCAACCGATAGCGGTGGTTGGCTGAACATGTTAGAAGGCATGCATGCAGTGGAAAGCGAGCCTGAGGAGCATGGATCCAGTGATGGAGTGCCAATTCGATGGTGGCCGCACCCAGATCCAATAGTGGTGCATGGATATGAGCCAGTAAGATGGTGTAGGGCACCCTCTTTCTTAGAATGCATGGATCTAGTGTAGTGGTGCAGGGATCCGGTGGTGACATGTGGATCTAGTGGCGCATGAATAGCGGTAGCAATGGCTTGCCATGGTGGAGATCTAGTGGTGGCAGTGCCCGAATTCAATGGTTCCGAGGGCTTAGATCGATCGATGGCATTCCATGGAGGCAATGGTGGTGGTCTGGTTCATTTTTGGATGGGACAAAGATGAAGGGGGAGAAAGCCAAGGACTTTGGAAACTTCCAAGAGAGAGAGAATAAAAAAGGAAGAAAAAAAGGTTGGAAACTTTTATTTTTTCTCTCAGTGGTTTGTTGTTGTTCTTCTGGATGGAGCTTTGCATGGTATTTAAAAGTAAAAATATGCGAAGGCTGGGCTACTAGTGATTTGTTTGGCATGTTAGAGGAGAGATCAATTAAGAGCTCGAGGTTAAGGTAGAGCTGAAGAAGCAACTATTCAGTTTGGTAAAAGGCTGCAAAAAGTTGTTGGGGTGTATTTAGCGATGTGACCAGTTGGAGCCTTGAGGGTGATGGAGATGGATGATCCATGGAGGTCTAGCAGGTTAGGGCTAGACGGTAATAGAGCGGCACAGAGACCAGGTAAGGAGCGTTGGAGTGTTGCAGTAGTGCTACCATGAAGGCACAGGAGTTGAGAGAGGCTTGACGGTGCAGCAGTCGAGGAGGATATCTCAGTAGAGAGTGTTAGGAGCTTCTCAGGGAGACTAGGAGCAAGTCTTAGGGAGAGCCAGGGAGTTTCAAGGAGTGCTAGGAGCATCTAGCAATCGAGAGTATCCTGGATCAGGTTTTTTTTATAGGTGCACCAAGGAGAGTTGCAGTTCAAGTGGAGGATGGTTTGTGTACAGCAAGAGAGGATCCGGATACCTATGAGGAGGTGGAATTGAGACGAGGTAGGGACCGCTGGAGTGCTGCAGTAGTGCTTCTCTAGAGGCACAGGGATTGAGAGAGACCTAGCGGTGCAGTAATCGAGGGAGGTATCTCAATAGAGAGTGTTAGGAGGCATCTCAAGATGATCGAGAGTAGGTCTCAAGAAGAGCCAAGGAGTCTTAAGAGCCTTGGGATAAGATAGGTGGGTCTGAGCCTAGGATAGGGTTTGAGCTATAGTTCCTCCGGATGCAACTAAAGCGATGGTTGGTGTAGGGGTAGAAGAGAAAAAGTGCTAGGATATAATTTCCTAGGGTTCAATCACTGGATTTAGAGGAGTTGGATAAGCTTTTGGATTTCGAAGGTGCCGTGGGTTGCGGAGGTATTCAAGATGACTTTGAAGGAGTCCATGGAGTGTGGAGGGTTTGAAGGAGCAGCGATGGTGTACGAGGTGTAGCGGCAAGCTCAGTAGTGTTGGATTGGATGGTTGGCCTTGGATGACTTGGTGATAGAGTCAGATTCTTCTATGGCATCAGATGGACTTTGGATTAGGTGGAGCTTTTGAATGGTGGCTTTATAGGTGGAGCTTCAGAGAGATGACTTCATAGGTGGAGCTTCGAAGTGGTGGCTTCATAGGTGGGGAGAAAATTTGGCATGAGTTTGAGTGGAGTGGTGTAGGAGGATCGATATCCTAGCACCAACACCGGTGATGCATAGTTCCAGATAGAGCAGCACGTGTAGGTGGACAAGTATAGTTTTGAGGAGATCATGTTAGATAGTACAACATGTGCTGGTACAGGAATGCTATAGGTTCTCCAGAAAAGTTCAAAAAAGGTGATGCAACTACTAAGCAGAAGGAATCCTACAATCCAGGATAGTGCTGACTTCAACTATGGAGACGATCATCCTAAAGGTCTCCAAGAATGCACAACAGCTGAAGAGGATTGGCAGAGGCATTAAAGTTTGCACAGTCACTATCTGGGTGCGTAGTGGAGCACAGGTTGGTGTTGCAGTCATAGTGTCAGAGTAGGAGGATATTAGTTCAAGGCGAAGGAGTGCAGTAGAATATGAGTCTTAGGAGCTATGGAGCATAGATCAGTGTTGCAGCTAAGGAGGCGAGGTGGCTTCGATGGGATGGTGTCAGCTCTGGAGGTAGCAGGATGGTGTAGATGGTTCATGCAGGGTTTTGCCAAGGCTTGGGGCACTAAAGTGGAGATTGTTAGGATTAGTAGTGCTCCCAAGCCTTGGAAGACCACTGAAGGAGTCAGGGTTTTGGCTTCGAGAGACTAGGACATGTGTAGTTCTAGGACTAGGACTAGTTTTGGTCCTAGGATGAAGGTTCAGCCCTCCACGGTCATAAGACCTTGGTTTGGGTTTCATGGGGGCTACTCAGAGTTTGGACCAAGTTTGGATCCATGGGGTTGAGTGCATGATCAGACCATGGGTGTACATGGATTTGGGTGAGTGCATTCAGACTAGGTTAGCCTAGGGAGTTTTTTATGGGTTAGGGTTTCGATCCATGTATAGGTATATATATATATATGTATATTATAAACCCTAGTTGTAAGAGAAGAAAGAAATCAATAGAGCCATTTTCTCCCACATCTCTTTCTCTCTTTGGTTTCTTCACATGCTAATGTGCCCTAGGGGGTGCGCCTCCAAACTTGGAGAAAGGAGGCGTGCCCTACTCTTCCTTCAGCCTTATCAACGTTAAGGGATCCTGCACAACACCTTCTAGTCATCCAGATGGGCTCCTTTTAGTTAGACTTTTTCTAGTCGAACTCCTTCTAGTTACCTAGATAGACTCCTTCTAGACAAACTCCTTCCAGTCATCCAAATGGACTTCTTCCAGTCACCCAAATGGACTTCTTTCTATCAAACTCCTTCCACTCATCCAACGGACTCCTTCCAGTCGGTAGTCGAACTCCTTTTAGTGGTGGAACAAGGCACCTTACATTTTGAACATCGATCAAGCGGACTTAAATAGAAGAAGGACCTCATCATCTACACAAGTTTGACTCCCAACTTAGCGAATATCCGCCAACCTACAGACAACCTCAAAAATATCTAAAGTCCTCCAGAACTGCTGGGATGTAGAGTTCTTCACTATTAATAAGGGTGATAGCTCTATCCGAACTTCAGTTATTAATCTTCAATGGATTGATAAGTCGTGACAATGAACACCACTCTCCATAACAAACTCCATGTGGCTCGAATGATCCACTAGCAGGCTGTTATGGCTATCACTATCAATTTATTACATGCTCTATCTATATAAGGAACTCTCTAGATACATTTTCGAGGAAAGCTCTCATACTCTACTTGATACTCTATTCATATTCTCCTGAACACTCCATTCTTGTTGGCTAGAGAACTGACTTGAGTGTCGAAGGATCCCACCAGAGCCATCCACCTTTGATTTTCGACTTCTTCTTGCAGATCCCATCGGTGGCCCCATCTCCATCCACTCCAACGACTCCAGTGTTGGCATCGTTTTCTCCACCGACAACTTACATTGAATCAAATTTAATTTATGATTTTAGATCTGATTTGCTTCAACATTTAGACCATGTCCTAGAATTTTTAATCTAGGATTTTGAAGAAAGTAAGTTCGTAATTTAAATTCTAGAAAGCATATATATCATACATATAGAATCTAGATTCAAATTAAAAAGTACATATTGAGCATATGCAATATGAGGATGTAGTTCTAAACATGCAACACATCATATAGATCTTATCTAAATGATCAAAATTAGATCATATACTAATTAATATTAGATTTAAAATTTAAAATTAAATCATAAATTATTTTAGATCTTATCTAATATATTTATGATTTTGGTTATGCAGATCAGCACATACTAGGATAACCTCTACACTATAAGGGATAAACCTTATAGCAGGACAATCTTATACATTAGAATTTTATTTTTATATTTATTTTAATACAAACATGATCATGTCATAAAAGAACCTAGAGCTTTGATACCACTATTGGAAAACCATGCAGGATTTCATGCATTCATTTCGAAACTTTTTTGAAACTAGATGCAGTGAAGATATAGATTAAACTATTTATCCTATTTATGCATGTGATCTAATCACTAAACCCTACATCTAGGATCTATAATATATCAAGATGCATGAATAAATCTAAAAAATAAATCAGAGATTGCTATTGATCATATCAATATCCTAAATCTAGAACACTTCTAGAAATCTTAGATCGCATCTAGGTCAGAAAAGAGAACAAAACTCTTACCTTTGCATCGATCGAGAATACCATAGCTAATATCTGATGTTTTCCTTATTACTTAGAGCCACATAGCATGTCTAGCCTTTATAGATTGTCCACATAAAGTCGCTATGTAGATTGGAGGTTCATCGAACGAAGATCCACTTGAAGTGCTAGCTTCTTACGAATCCCTCCCTATGGTCGATGTATAAAAATTCTTCAAATCTCTTAGATACTCCAAGAAATGAAGATAAGAAGGAGGACAAAGGGAGAAAACAAACTTTTGGATCTCCCAAAAATTAGAAAATAAAAGGCTTAAGAAAATCTATTAAGAGAAGACCCATCTTCTCTTTCAGAACATCAATCATTGATGTCCTAAACAGATCTTCACACCTAGACAAGAGGATACCTTCTCCTTTAGAATTTTTTCATGCTCTTTCTTCTTTTCTCTTTGATTTTTTCTCATGGAAAAAATATCACAAAAGAATGAAGAAGAAAAAGCCTTGAAAGAAACCCTAAGAAAAGGCATTCTTCTCTTCTAGTTCTCTCGATAGGACATCAATAGTTGATGTCCAAAAGAAACATCATGCCCCAACCATCTTGGAGTGTCCAAAATACCCATTCCCCATGACCCTTTCTCTCTAATCTCTCCCATGAAAAGATTCTCAAATGATGGAGAAGAAATGTTTACAAAGGAACCCTAAGAGAAGACATTCTTCTCTTCTATTTTTTTCTCAACAGGACATGATCATATCATGTCCAAAAGAAACCCAAGCCTCCTAGAAACATGGCACCCTCCTCCCATGCCCCAACCTCTCATTTTCTCTAGTTTTGCATGAACAAAAATAGGTTTCTCATGCTAACTCTCTAATTATATAGGAGGCACCCACAAATAAGGGAAGACTAGGTCAAATCCCTAGTTTTTAGGGATTCAAATCAAGAGATTGGGGGGCGGTCAACTCTTGGATGCCACCCCATATATTTTGCATGTGGAGAGCCAGGATTTAATGCCCAAAATATGGAATGAAATATGGCACACAATGATGGTGAGGCATTAAAAGAATTCATAAGAGAAAAGGAGGAGTTTTGGATTCTTAGAACTCTATCAAATAGAGTCTAATGCCAAACCAATTTTCAAATTTGACCAAGTCAAATTTTATTCCAAAATCACTAAAGGAATGTGGCATGGGACTTCTTATTGGCGTGATAAATCTCACACCAATAATAGAGAAAAATTAGCATGGGATATTTGGTATATGGTGCAATGGAAGAGGGAGACTCCCAGCCTAACTAGGACTCCTCCAATTCGACTAGGTCCACCCAATTTAAATCTTATTTGAATTAGGATTAAAGCAACCTAATTAAGGAAGATCCTAGTCTAACTAAGAGCTTAATTAAATAAGAATAAATCATATTTAAATATGATTTAATTTCTAATTTAATTAGAAATTAGGTGCACTCAAGTCCTAGTTAAACATTGAATTATTTTTTCTTGTAATTGGCTTATCTCATAAACCAATTGGACTTGACTCAATTAAGGCCAAAGTAACTCTAATTGAGTCTAATTCAATTAGACTTAATCTCATCCCAATTGCTCAATCAAATTAATCCAATCAGCAATCTAATTGCTAATCAATCCTCCTGCAATACTTACACTTGATCGATCGTAAATCACATTGATGATTCGATCACTGAATGATTCTCAATCATCGATCAACCATCTGATCGGTAGCAACCTCTTATATGTGTGACCTCATAGGTTTGAACCTATCTTGATAGTATAGAAATTAATTTCTATACCAATCAAAATGATCATCTAGTAATGGTACCTGATGTCCGGATAGATTGAATGTATGCAAAGCAATATTCTTAGAATCCTGGCCTATGGTTACCGTATAATTTATCTCTTTGATTCTTAATGCTTAGGATGACTTTGAGTTAGCTGTCAAAACTCATACAAGTCATCCATATTGTATTTCAAAGTTTGCAAATTTTGTAACTCTTCACGAAGATTACCCAGGCCTAGATTTTACTAAATTGAAATACAACAAGATATTCGCTCTTGAAGTTAATTAAGAGTGATCAATACCATCTTGACTTACTAACTCTATAGGTACTTGACTATACCTAAAAATCTTTCAATCTTATATTAGAAATATAGGTAGTTTGGTAACAAAGTACATTGAGTTGCTTGTAAGTCATCTTGATGATCTTAGGTCAGAGGGATACTTGTACCTATTAATCTTTGCTAGCTATTCTTAATAGTAGAGTGCTACATTGGTCATGTTCAATATAGATGTACTCCTATATCCCACCTGCATGGCATACCAGTGTCTCCACATCACTTCGTTATGATGACAACCAACGCATATGACATACAAGGATCTATACTCGATAAGTTATCATCCTTGTTAAAAATTTATCATTTGATCATGAATAATTTAAGAACCATCTGATTTATCCTTCTTTGTTAATTGAGTGTGGTTCTAAGGACTTTATCATAACTTAGGAGTTCATTTAAGGAAGATAAATCTTTTATGATGAATAAGCCAAATAACTATTATTACTTGATAATTTATATATTAATTCCAATCATCTCTAACTTAGTTGATTGGCTTTAGAATATATTTTCTAACATCAAGAAGGTCCTGAGGTGGTGGTGTCCTGGCCAAACTCCTACAATAACTAGTATATGAGTGAGTTGATACCCTAGCAATTGGTATCAAAGCCAGGCGATATCGATGCGCATGGTTGTGACTGTGTTGATCAAGATCAAAGAAGATGGATAAAATAAGCACAATCAAGATGAAGAAAAATCGATTTGATGGAAAGAATAATTTTTTTCTTTGACAAGTGAGGGTGAAGGATGTGCTCATCCAACATGGACTGATTGATGCTCTCGTAAATGAAAAGAAGCCAGACACTATAGAAGAGAGTGAAGGAAAATCTTGATTTTTCGGATCAGGTTCGTTCAGATCTGATCAGATCAAGAGATATATTTTAAAAATTTTTCTCTTTAATCCAGATTAGATCTAAGATGTTTTAGATCTGATTATTATTATTTTAGAAATTAAAATAAAATTAGATAAATTAAATCAGATTTAATTTACCTTGAAGTGGGTAATCCTATTACCCGTTGATGATCCTGTAAGCAGCGGAAGGTTCTGGATCAAGCCACGCAAGTGCCTGACCTCTATCGATATCCACTTAGACTGAATCTGGAGATCCTCTTCTTCTCTATCACATCTCCAAAAATTAGATCTGGATCTGATCTGGAGGATCTTCAAAACTTCTTTTGAAGATCAGCAGTCGTCCTTTGCAGCAGTGCAGCCTTCTAGCTTTCACTCACCTTTCTCTTATCTAGATTGCACCAACTAAGGTCCAAAACCCTTTTGGACATGGAGAGGAGAGGGAGAAGATGCTTTGGCATGGAGGAGGAGAGGAGAAAAGGCCTTGGGGCATGGAGATCTCAATTAATTCAGATACCTCTTTGAGTTGGGCGCAGGGTCTTATTTATAGACTAACTGTGATCCAACTCCTCTTCTTCCCAACCAATCACAACTCTTTGTGAAATCAGATCTAAATCTGATTGGTGGGAATAGAGTCCCCTGGATTCCTCCTTAGAGGGTGCCTAAGACCAGTCAAAGTTGGTTCTTAGGAGAACTCTAATTGGAATCCAAAAAGGAGATGGAGTCCCTATCCAACAGGGACTCCTGGGTGCCTCCAGCTTGGGCACACGCCAAGGGTGGCGTGCGCCCTCTTCTTTGCCAGGTTCTAGTAGGGGGACAGGCCCCCACCAGCTCTCCAATAGGTGCATGACACGTGGATAGAAGTCAAAGTATCAATGGTCAATATTTGACCAGTCAAAGGTAGACTTTTGACCAAAGTCAAAGAACGAAGAAATGGCAGGTGACCAAAAATGGCAGGTAATGTCTTACAAAATAAGACAACCTTTTCTGACTTGGACAACCTCCAGTCAGACCATATGAAGGCCTCTGATTGAGCACAAACTCCTTTGGCTCAGTCAGGACAACTTATTTATGATAGTAAAAGAAGAACGTTAGGTTCAATCGAGTGCTAGCACGATTTTCCTTGAACCTAATTGAATCTCATTCAGATCAATTGAACTAGATCAGTTCAATTGATGATCACCAGATTCAAACCCTTGTTTGTGTGACCCAGTTAGGTTCAGTTCTATATGGTAATGGGATATGTCATGATCTCTATCATCGACATCATCGAAACTCCTTTCGATGGATCAGAACTCTTCTGATTCGAACAGCTAGAATGATCGATCATCTAAATCATTCTAATTGCTCCCAAAATCCACCAGTGACACCTAGCAGTATATGGTGGCAACCCATCAGAGCTGAATGCGAACCTCTTGGTGCAGCTACCTGTGTGATTAAGTTCTTCTATCTTGAGCCCCGATCAGATTAGGGTTAAGGTGAACTCGTCAAACCCTAGTCTCTGTCATATGATGTAATCATTCGATTCAAGTCCAATGTGAAAATCTAAATAGAAACTCTTTCTATTATTTCACTCTACCATGGCCATGGGCTTCTGGACTTGATTCTCATGATCATCATAGGGCTGCTCCTCTACCACCGAGGTAGATAGATTCCATCTTGATGCTAATCCAGTTCCTACAATGAACATGCTATAGCCAACATACACCTCAGGGTTCCATATGGCTAGGAGACCGAGTAATGGTGTAGTCAAACTATAACACCCTCAAGGTGAACTGCCGATGCACCTCAGGTCAAAGAACCAGACACACTACTGCAGCATCGAGTCAGTCATTGACGAGAAGGTAGACTTCCTAATGACTACTCGAGGTGGTCACGCTCAGTGCCCTCGTTCTCTAACGAGTACCTATACTCTCGCTCCGGTGTCTCCACACCATAGACTCAAGACTCATCTACTAAAGAGAAGCGATTGTACACCAACCTTCCGGATCAATCACCATCCTCATGATGATCCTATGGTCGGGAGCATTTTATGAGTTAATAATGATTATTCATGTCTTAAATTTTCAACTCTTGAAAATATGAATTATCATTACCATTAACTCAAAGGATGTATCACAGACACTAAATACACATATGTGATAGAAAATAACCCATTTTATTGATTATAGTCAAAATTATAATTTTGCCCCTAGAAGTGTATTACAAGTGTCAGCCAATTCTGGCTTCTAGGGCACATATATCTAACAATCTCCCACTTGTCCTAAAGCCAATTGGCTACAAGTCTAAGTCCCATCTTCTCAAGGTGGGCTTCGATCTTCTGCTGGCCCAACGGCTTTGTAAGTGGGTCTGCCACATTATCTGTGGAGTTGACTCTCTTGACCTCGACGTAACCCTTCTCGAGGTAATCGTGGATGAGGTGGTATCGCCGTTCAATGTGCTTGGATTTCTGGTGAGACCTTGGCTCCTTAGCAAGGGCTATGGCGCCATTGTTGTCGCAGTATAGAGGAATGGCATCTGATGGCATTACTCTGATTTCTGCAGCAAACTTCTTATACCAAAATGCTTCCTTCACAGCCTCTGATGCAGCGACATATTCTACTTCCATAGTGGAATCTGCTATCACCATTTGATTGGAACTCTTCCAGCTGATAGCACCACCTATGATCAGTATCACTGGATGTGAAATCTAGCGGCTGTTCCATATAGATAGCTTCCTCAAGATATTCATTCAAGAATGCCGTTTTCACGTCCATTTGCCATATTTCATAATCGAAATAGGCTGCAATGGCAAGCAATGTGCGGATGGATTTTAGTATAGCCACTGGGAAAAAGGTATCCTGATAGTCAATGCCTTCACGTTGACTATAACCTTTTGCCACTAGTCTAGCCTTGAATGTCTCCACATTCCCATCTGCACCAATCTTTCTCTTAAAGATCCATTTACACCCAATAGGTACTATACCTTCTGGTGGATCTACCAAGGTCCAGACTTGGTTTGAGTGCATCGAGTCAATTTCTGACTGCATTGCCTCTAGCCATTTCTCGGAGTCGATATCTGATATCGCCTCGTTGTAGGTTTTGGGATCATCACCATGAGCACCATTACCTATGAGGAACATTTCCTCTACTTCCTCTGAAATAATACCTAAGTATCTTTCAGGGGGACGGAAAACTCTTTCCGATCTACGAGGTGGAGGAGGTAGTGTTCTTATTGGCTCAACCTGATTTGGTTCCAATTGGTCCTTAGCTCGTTGTACTTGTGAGACTTTCTCATCAAGCTTAATCTGCTTTCCAATGCCGCTATCTTGAATAAACTATTTTTCAAGAAAGATGGCATGTCGACTCACAATCACATTGTGGTCTTCTGGAATGTAGAAATAGTATCCTAATGACTCTTTAGGATATCCTATGAATCGAGCTCTGAAAGGACCTAAACTCTAACTTGTCCGCTTGTTGTCTTTTGACATGAGCCGGACAACCCCAAATTCTGAGATGACTCAGACTTGGTTTCTTACCATGCCATATCTCATACGGTGTGGTAGGAACGGTTTTAGAGGGAACCCTATTCAGTAGATAAATTGAAGTTAATAATGAATGTCCCCAAAGAAAATCAGGGAGGTCTGTGAAGCTCATCATGGATCGAACCATATCCAATAGAGTCCGATTTCTCCATTCTGAAATCCCGTTGAGTTGAGGTGTTCCTGGTGGAGTCCATTGAGAGACTATGCCATTTTTCCTTGAAGATAGTCTAGGAATTCCCGGCTAAGGTATTCACCTCCTCGATCTGATCGAAGAACCTTAATGGGTTTTTCAGTTTGTTTTTCTACTTCATGTCTGAATTCTTTGAACTTTTCAAAAGCTTCAGACTTGTGTCTCATAAGATACACATACCCATACCTAGACAGATCATCGGTAAAGGTAATGAAGTAGACAAAATTGCCTCTAGCCGGCACATCAAATGGGCCGCACACATCAGTATGTACTAGGGCAAGGAGATCTGTGGCCCTCTCCCCATGTCCAACAAAAGGGAGTTTAGTCATTTTGCCTTGAAGACAAGATTCACAAGTTGGATATGACTCGAAAGTCAATGGACTCAATAGCCCATTTTTCTCCAATTTGTTGATCCTATCTTCTGCTATATGACCTAATCTCAGGTGCCATAGATATCTATCGTTTGGACTATCCCTAGGTCGTTTGGCATTCACGTTTTGCTCGATAGTTAGAATAGGTACATCAATATGTAGCTGATAAAGACCATTAATAAGGAAACCATTTGCAATTTTATTTCTTTCATAAAGAATGTTACAATGGTCCTTAAAGAAGGTAATCACATAGCCTTCTAGTGCTAAGCATGAAACAGAAATCAAATTCCTGCTAGCTGCAGGCACATAATAACAGTCTTTCAAAACTAAGTCTAAACCAGATGGTAATCGAAGAGGGTATGTTCCCACGGCTACTGCAGCAACTCTTGCTCCATTACCGATGCGTAGGATCATGTCTCCATCCCTCAGCCTCCTGCTATCCTCAAGACCCTGCATAGAAGTGCACAGATGAGCACTAGAACCAGAGTCAAGCACCCAACTGGATGCAGAAGAAACCGTAAGGTTAGACTCAATAACGAGCATACCTCCAGAAGGACCTTCCTTCTTGTTCTTCAGGGTGGCCAGGTAAGTAGGGCAGTTCCGCTTCCAATGGCCGTCGCTGTTGCAATGGAAATACTTTCCTTTGACATCGGCCTTTTTCTTCGGCTCTGCCTTCTTCTTCTTTGATCCTTCCACCTTCTTGCTTTTTCACAGACTTCTTTTTCTTTCCATAAGACTTTCTTTTGGAAGAAGTCCATTCCATAGCAAGAACTGAGCCTTTAGAACCTTTCATAGAAAGCTCAGCGGTAACCAGCATATTCATTAATTCGGCCAAGGAATTTTGAAGTTTATGCATGTGGTAATTCATGATGAATTGCCCATATGCATCAGTCAAGGATTGCAGAATAATATCGTTCTGCAGATCCAAGTCTAACTTCACACCGAGCTTCTCAAGCTCTTCCATGTCCTTGATCATCATGTCAGACAGTGATCTTGGACTGACTGCCCATCACGCATCTTAGCCTTAAAAAGTCATTTCGTGACTTGATACTTGGCTGCGTGACTCTGTTCACCAAACATCTCCTGCAGGTGAGCCAACATTTGGCGAGCAGTCCCGATATCTTCATGTTGGCGCTGGAGCTCATCAGACATCGAGCCCAACATGTAATATCTGGCCTTATTATCTTCGTCTATCCATTTTTCCAGAGACGCTCTCTGTTCAGTGGATGGATGGGCTGGTAAGGTGGGAGGGTCCTGGTCCAAAACATGGGTTAACTTCTCAGAACCCAAAATAATTTTGTAGTTCCTGAGCCAATCTTTATAATTGGGTCCAGTCAGTCTATGTGTGTCCAGGATACGTGCTAATGGGTTGGACGCAGACATTTTTCCTGTAGAGAGTCAAAGATTCTAGTTAGATACTGTAATTATTGACTTGACCAATTTATTTAGGAATTTTATTTTTAAACAAATTAGCTCCCACTATTTTCTCGGATCCCTACACTCCCTCTGTAGAGATGCAAAAATCTCCATGATTAATGATTTCTAGTGGGTGGTGCGGTCTCACCAACTGACTCATCACCTCACCTAACAGTTATTGGTGATGGGTTAGCCAATGAGTGAACAACTCTTGTTCAATGATTCTCTAATCATGGTGCACCCAAACTTGGTCTCTAATTCATGAATCTCACCGTATCCAAAATATTGATCCACTCCTTAGTTAAGTCAGACCCACCATTTGCATAGACTGGGTTCCTAATTGAGTCTCTCACCGTATCCAGAAATATTGAGCCCAACTCATCCTCCAGCCCATAGCATCCAATGCCTAATAGACATGGTTGCATCTTTTCGGTGCAACTGAGCCACTGTATCCAGCCGAGAACAATCAACCCCGGGAAGGGCCCGCACATCTACAATGGTGGAAGACCTCAGACTTAATCTTTTCTTAGGGAGAATTGATTCAGGTCTCATTAAACTAGACTTGGCATTAGTCATAACAATTATGACTAACCTAGTGGCATGGGTTAGCTCGGATTATTGACCACCTCAGATCAGAACTGTGTCAACAGATATGGCCAGGTAAGTGAGACCGGTGGAAGGAATATGCCGTTAACTCATACAAGAACGCATTCAGGTCGAGTAGCTTCCAATTAAAAACCAGTCGGTCGTCTGTGCCAAACTTACCTTAGACACCAAATTGTTGAGTCAGAACCAATTGGGTTAGCCTACAATCCAGACTCTAACCTCTGAGCCTAATTAGGTCTTGCTTGATCGTGACTCGATCTTGACCCAGACTTAATCCTATTAGGCTGGTCAATTTAAGCATTGTTGATCCCATCTAACCAACTCTTGATTCGGTTTGATCAACCGCTTAGACCTAATTGAGCTACCCAAGCCCGAACCCAGTATTATGAATATGTCTTAGATCTAAAATTCTCAATTTTAGACCTAATTAATATTTCCATAATCTTAATTCTTAATTAAGTAGGGTTCATAAACAAAATATGCACAATAAATCCTAGGGTTTCAGGATCTAGGGTTTTGCAGAAAGTAAGTTTTGGGTTTCTGATTAAGGACGAACACGCAGCACCCCTACACATCATAAGAACACCCCATCGAATGGGAAGAGAGGGCCTTTAAACCCTTCTTCGTTCTTATGACCGGACGGCCAAGAGGAACGCCTTAATCAGGAACATGCAATACTACAAAACAGTTTTAGATCTATATCATATATCTCATATACAAATTAGATCTAATCATGGCATATTTTGCATACATCTCATGTATCAAATCATGCATATTTTCAGATCTAAATTATCTCATAATAATCTAAAAAATTAGATTTAAATTGATCTAATCAAAATAAATTCTAATCTAGACAATTATGTAGAACTATTCTACAACTAGTCTAGACATGCATCAATCATATCTCATATGATATTTAAAATTAAATAATTTTTATTTGCTATTTTTTAGATGTTATTATAACCATTATAATATCAAAAAATAGTAAATAAATAGATCTAAAATATGATTTAATCAAATTAAATGAAAACATGCAAGACTATTCTATAGAACTATTCTATTTTAGAACTAGTCATGCATATTTTCTAATCTTAGATCCAAATCATTTAATTTTAATTTTTTCTAATTTTAGATCTGATCACATCTCATGTGACATCTAAAATCACTTATTTTTTAATTAAAATAAATTTAAAATCAGATCTAAACACTTTTAGAACCTTGGCTCTGATACCAGTTGAAGGAAAATCCTGATTTTCCGGACCAGGTTCGTTCAGATCTGATCAGATCAAGAGATATATTTCAAAAATTTTTTTTCTTTGATCTAGATCAGATCTAAGATGTTTCAGATCTAATTATTATTATTTTAAAAATTAAAATAAAATTAGATAAATTAAATCAGATTTAATTTACCTTGAAGTGGGTAATCCTATTACCCGTTGATGATCCTGTAAGCAGCGGAAGGTTCTGGATCTAGCCACGCAAGTGCCTGGCCTCTACCGGTATCCACTCGGGCTTGGATCTAGAGATCCTCTTCTTCTCTATCACATCTCCAAAAATTAGATCTGGATCTGATCTGGAGGATCTTCAAAACTCCTTTTGAAGATCAGCAGTCGTCCTTTGCAGCAGCGCAGCCTTCTAGCTTTCATCGCCTTTCTCTTGATCTGGATTGCACCAACCAAGGTCCAAAACTCCTTTTGGACGTGGAGAGGAGAGGGAGAAGATGACTTTGGCATGGAGGAAGGAGGGGAGAGGCAGCCTTGGGGCATGGAGAATCTCAATTAATTCAGATACTCTTTGAGTTGGGCGCAGGGTCTTATTTATAGACTAACTGTGATCCAACTCCTCTTCTTCCCAACCAATCACAACCCTTTGTGAAATCAGATCTAAATCTGATTGGTGGGAATAGAGTCCCCTGGATTCCTCCTTAGAGGGTGCCTAAGACCAGTCAAAGTTGGTTCTTAGGAGAACTCTAATTGGAATCCAAAAAGGAGATGGAGTCCCTTGTCCAACAGGGACTCCTGGGCGCCTCCAACTTGGGCACACGCCAAGGGTGGCGTGCGCCCTCTTCCTTGCCAGGTTCTGGCAGGGGGACAAGGCCCCCACCAGCTCTCCAATAGGTGCATGACATGTGGATCAGAAAGTCAAAGTGTCAATGGTCAACATTTGACCAGTCAAAGGTAGACTTTTGACCAAAGTCAAAGAACAAGAAATGGCAGGTGACCAAAAATGGCAGGTAATGTCTTACAAAATAAGACAACCTTTTCTGACTTGGACAACCTCCAGTCAGACCATATGAAGGCCTCTGATTGAGCACAAACTCCTTTGGCTCAGTCAGGACAACTTATTTATGATAGTAAAAGAAGAACGTTAGGTTCAATCGAGTGCTAGCACGATTTTCTTGAACCTAATTGAATCTCATTCAGATCAATTGAACTAGATCAGTTCAATTGATGATCACCAGATTCAAACCCTTGTTTGTGTGACCCAGTTAGGTTCAGTTCTGTATGGTAATGGGATATGTCATGATCTCTATCATCGACATCATCGAAACTCCTTTCGATGGATCAGAACTCTTCTGATTCGAACAGCTAGAATGATCGATCATCTAAATCATTCTAATTGCTCCCAAAATCCACCAGTGACACCTAGCAGTATATGGTGGCAACCCATCAGAGCTGAATGCGAACCTCTTGGTGCAGCTACCTGTGTGATTAAGTTCTTCTATCTTGAGCCCCGATCAGATTAGGGTTAAGGTGAACTCGTCAAACCCTAGTCTCTGTCATATGATGTAATCATTCGATTCAAGTCCAATGTGAAAATCTAAATAGAAACTCTTTCTATTATTTCACTCTGCCATGGCCATGGACTTCTGGACTTGATTCTCATGATCATCATAGGGCTGCTCCTCTACCACCGAGGTAGATAGATTCCATCTTGATGCAATCCAGTTCCTACAATGAACATGCTATAGCCAACATACACCTCAGGGTTCCATATGGCTAGGAGACCGAGTAATGGTGTAGTCAAACTATAACACCCTCAAGGTGAACTATCCGATGCACCTCAGGTCAAAGAACCAGACACACCACTGCAGCATCGAGTCAGTCATTGACGAGAAGGTAGACTTCCTAATGACTACTCGAGGTGGTCACGCTCAGTGCCCTCATTCTCTAACGAGTACCTGTACTCTCGCTCCGGTGTCTCCACACCGTAGACTCAAGACTCATCTACTAAAGAGAAGCGATTGTACACCAACCTTCCGGATCAATCACCATTCTCGTGATGATCCTATGGTCGAGAGCATTTTATGAGTTAATAATGATTATTCATGTCTTAAATTTTCAACTCTTAAAAATATGAATTATTATTACCATTAACTCAAAGGATGTATCACAGACACTAAATACACATATGTGATAGAAAATAACCCATTTTATTGATATTAGTCAAAATTACAATTTTGCCCTTAGAAGTGTATTACAAGTGTCAACCAATTCTGGCTTCAAGGGCACATATATCTAACAGAGAGGACCTAGGAGTGGCTATAGATGCAGATGGTGAGTACCATTCGCATGTACCTGGTAGGTGAGGTGGTGATCCATGTACTTAGCAAGATTTTTTTTGAAGTTAGAGGAGTTGTGCATGACGAAGTCCCTCACCAACATTCTCTTTCTTTGGAGGTAGTTCTACCAGCTGCAGATGATCGAGGGATCAAGCGTGTAGGAGCATCTCAGCCACTTTCAGAAGATTCTCACTGATCTTCTTAGTGTAGATGAGAATATTTAGGAGAAGACTAGGGTGTTGGTCTTGCTAGTGTCGCTTTCTCCTTCGTACACTACTATAGAATGAGACTACGACAATACTTACTATTACAGCGATTTTGAAAATCACTATCATAGACTCTATGATAGCAGTTACCTATAACCGCTACCATAGATTGATCTATAGCAGCGGTTACATAAAACCACTGTAATAGGTCGACCTATAGCAGCGGTTTACAATAATCATTGCTATAGGTCCTATCATAGATCAGACCTATGATGGTGGTTAGGTATAACTGTTATAATAGACTGAATCTATGACAGCAGTTAACTAGAATTGCTGCTATAGATTCGTCCTATGGTAGTGGTTAGCCATAACCGCTGCTATAGGTTTGGCCTATGATAGTGGTTTTATGTAACCTCTGCCATAGGTCCAGTCTATTGCAGCGGTTCTTTATAATCGTAGCTATATCTTTTTTCATATTTTTTTTTAAATATTATATAATTCTAAAATTTAATATCCATCTTTATCATTCATTATCTTAATAATTATCATTAGAGTATCATCATAAAAGATCGTCTCGATTAGATAGCCCTAGCTTCATCAAATAATAAAATTTGATTTCAATGATCACGAACGGTGGCATGATGATTTGATAGATGGAGACCATTATTAGATCCAAAAATCTATAATGATGATCTCGATAATGTTTGTAGCATACTATCAAAGTTTCACTTCAATCAGATATCGTTATTATTGTCAATTTAGTGTGAGATGATTTTGATCGTTAAATGAGAAATAAGTGATCAAAAGGCCAAACAATATTTGATTATAAGATAATTTTTTAGTTAAATGATCTTGACTATAATTTTAATTATTTTATATGGTGATGATCATAAAATTCAAATCATTTTTATATGAACTATTCATGTTAAGCAAATCTTGCAAAAGCACAAGTATAATTACTAAAGAAGTTTAAGAATGGGTATCGAGTGATGTATAGTTCTGAATAGTTCTTAAACCCATGATTTAAATATCTAATTATACCAAAATTTATTCTTTATGCATGCAGCAAACATAAGGAGATCATAAGAGTAAAATACGACACTCTAAATATGAGGGAGAAGGAGAAAATGCATAGAAAAAAATTTTTAGAATGGTTCGAAGATCATGTAAGCGATTATATATTCTTGGCTTGTGCAACTTATTTGAAGATATTTACTAACTAGGTGTCATCTCCTTAATTAGGTGTAGAGATTACCATTCGGTGATGTGAGCTTTAAAGTATGTGCTCTTTCAATGAGTCCTAATCATACTGTGTGTGAGTGCAAATAGCTCATCATTAACAGCTATATATTTAATATTCACAGCCGGTCCATAAATATGGCATTACAAAATAGTGGGATGATGTTGAGTGCCATTACTGGGTGTTATGCTAGCTCGAGGGATTCACAAGCTCATATAAAGGATCTAAACTATTATAAAATGATGGAGAAGATAGTCATCTTGGATAATTATTCTAAATAAAGGATTGCATTGATGAAATGCGATTAGTTTAACACCTTATCTCAGTCAGGGATGAAGATTGATGAGTGCGGTTTTACTCTTGTCAACATGCAACACCATCTTAAAACTGAAGAACCATATATACTTGTCTCCAAGCTAGTCAAGTCTTCTACATTAGTGATCCCTTAGAGCCTCAATGGGGTGTTGTTGTGAGGATGGTGCCTAAGTATATCTTTGATGATACTGAGGTTGATGACAATGTTGGACCATGCATACAAAGTGCTCCTCTACGACAAAACATACCTAATGCTGTCGAGATCCTAGATATATTTGTCAGGAGTGATGGTAATATCCATATTGTAGATGCCACTAAGCAATGACTTCAACATTCTGGTATAAAGGTTAGAGTCTATTATTTATTGATGCTTTACTAATATTATTGTTCAATATGTTATATGGGCTAATGTTAATTAACATTGTAGGTCGCGATGGCACTGAAATGCCATCTCACGTAGACTGAAATATCTAGTATGTGGTGCAACTCTACTTGGAAGGGGAGGGAATCCTCTGCATCATGTACTATAATTTGTCAGTCTATGACGAGCTCAACCTGTCCATGTAGACATATCAGAAAGAACAATCATCTACATTAACCAAAATAAACTTTTACAAACCTTAACATTGATTTTCAATGCAACATTTTTTAGATACTGCTTATTTTTCCAATTAGATACATTCTGTGGTAAGTAATATTATTAGCAATACTGCTTACCAAAGCACGTATCTAGTAAGAAAAATAAGCTGTATCTAGAAAATATTGCATTGAAATCAATGTTAATATTTGTAAAAGTTTATTTTGGTTAATCTTGATGATTGTTCTTTCTAATATGGCTATATGGATAGGTTGAGCTTGTTGTAGATATCCGATAAATTGCAGTACATGATGTGGAGGGTTTTCTTTCCCTCCAAGTAGAGTTGCATCGCATACTAAGCATTTTGGTCTATGCGGAGCTCTGCATCTGAGTCATAGGTGGAGCATACTTTATCCATCTTCGCATCAACTACCTAGAAACCATCGGCATCTACTCCACCGACATCTAAGCTCCAACTCTAATTCCAGCTCCTCCAACTCGTGCTCCATCTCCTCCTATTGCCTAGCTATGCAACCCAAGAGGTGGGGTGAATTGGGTTTTTAAAATTTTAAAGCTAAATTAAAGATATCAAGATTGAATGGTGACATGCAAGACATGTGTGTGAAGCGATTTAGGTCAAAAAAAATATAAAAGATTAGAGAGCAAGAATTTAACAAATTAAGAAAAGAAAGATAGCAAGTACACCATAAACAAGCAAGATTTATAGTGGTTCGGTGCTTTTCTTGCACCTACATCCACTCTCCAAGCTCCTACTTGAGAATTAAAATGCACTAACCATATTCAAACTGAATACACCATTGAAAACCTTCAACCCTAGCTATCCCAAGCTAGAACACTTATTTTTTGGATACAAGCCAATCTAATACAATCCTATTCAAGGTTAGGATCAACCTTCCTAAGTTTTGGAACCCCCCAAAACTTGAATCAAAATAGTAAAGTAGAGTAAAAGATTTAATGACAATCAAATACAAGTTTAGCTCCCTTTGTGAGCAAACAAAATCTTAAGAATTCTTTTAACAATAATGGAGGAAGCTTCTCTGATTTTCTTAAGATTGTTGGAGACTTGAATGAGCTCTTGAGAGGTTGGTGAACTTGAAGATGAAAGTTTCTTTTCTTGATGAATACTTTTGCTTAGGGCTGAAATTGAATCACACCAATCTCTTATGTTTTTTTTCTATTTAAAGTCTTTTAAATCTTCAATAGGTGGAGGAGAGAATCTTGGGCAAGATTTATAGTCGTTGGAGATATTAAATAAATCATTAAAATCTACCAAAATAGAAAAAAAATAGTTGTTGCAAAAAAAATTTTGTTGTAGGAGTCGACTCATGGGTCGACCATGGCACAGGGGTCGACCTCTGAGACAAAATCCAGAAAAATAGCCATTTTGTATTTTTAGCCTTCAGAATAGTAGAGGTCGACCTTGGGGTCGACCCTTGGCATAGAGACAGCATGCCAAATAGCCCTTTTCAGCAGGAAATGACCTAGGGGTTGATCCTTTTACTTCAAATTTGATTTTCTTCTAAAATAAGCATCTAAAAATTCTGGGACTACCTCCAAAGGATTAGAAATCTTCTATACTTGCTCTTGAGGCTCTCAGACCAAAACTTGATAAAATTATGATTTTGCTCCTAAAATATGAAAAGTCTTTTTCTAAGCTAAATTTATTAGTAATCCCCTCAAATGCTTTGTAATCATCAAAATCAATTCTTGAAGCAACAATCTCCCTCTTTTTGATGATTACAAAATATTTGAGCATAAGAAAAAATAAAATATGTAGAAGCATTGATTGAGGGTTTCAAAAAGTTTGAAGAAACATGCTACGTCACATAGTAGGATATTATATTCAATTATTTGACCAATATGGCCTCAAGAGCAATTTGATGATTACGTATAGTTAAGCATTTAAATGATTTACAAAAATATTTGACTTACTTATTTCTTTTGTTAATTTTACTTCTATTTTATTTTATTTTTATCAATTTTATTTTAATTTTGCTTATAGCCCAATTTTATTTACTCTACTCTCCCTTTTTGACATCATCAAGTAAGATCTTAAAGAATTTTAAAATTCAAAAATAAAAAAGCCACCTCCTTAAGTTATTCCATATATTTTTCTATTAGAATAAGAGTTTATAACAAAACATTCAATTTACAATATAATGATCATAATGAAATTTAGCCAATTCATAAAGATTTCATTTCACATCATTCAAATGACATCATCACATATTTATATCCAAATGATTATCATAACATCAAGTCATCAAAATATATAAGTGCTAAACATACGAAATATAAAGATATCAAAAGTATTCATGAGAATTAGGCCATCAAAACATACAAAATTCATGGATACAACTATCCATGACCCAAACAGCCAATAGTACCAATGTTATAAGTTTGATCCAAAAAAAAATATAATCAACTATGACTTGATCAACAACACAGAAATAACAAAGAGATACTAGATCATAATCTAATACAAAGATGACTAAACTAAATCTAGTAGAGATCATGGCTGGAAGCATCTAAGTCAAATGAGGAATCAGAGATATGATGGGGTGTGTCAAATGATAGATGTATCAAATTCAAAAAATTTAATCAAAAATTCAAAAAATTGAATCAAATCAAATGAATCAGCTCCTTCTTAAAAGCTTATCAATTAAAATTTCTTTCTTTACAAAAAATTAGCTTAAACTCAAATATCAAAGGCTCTCCCCCTTTTTGAATGAATATGATTCTTTGAATAGATTTTCAAGTATATACTTTTAAGCTTTAAGAAAATTAGAGCTTTTCAAAGATTTGAATAGTGAAATCAAGCACAACATTTAATTCATTATTCATTCTTTTTTTAAAATAAATTTTAGTTAATTAAGCTCAAAAAAGATATATATCAAAAATGTATCGAGCAAAGCAAAGATAGTATCAGAGCAAAAATGATTTTACAAAGATTTCTAAAGGCATATTAAAAATTTTATATTATATTCATATTTTTAAATGAGTTTCAAAATTAGAAGTATGTATCAAAAAATTTTTTTTTTTTGGAGTGAATATATTTTAAATTAATTTTAACTCTAATTAGTTATCAAAAATAATTTGATAATCAAATCAATTAAATTTAAATTGAATAATCACATGAAGGCTTAAGTTAAAAGGATCATAAAATAATCAAAGTTTATTATCCTTAACTTAAATTAATTAGAATATTCAGTCAAGACTAATTAGATAATATTTAACAAACAAACATCTTTCCTCTTATTTTTTAAGAGTAAATACTAGAAAATTCATCACATAATATTTTTTCTCCTCTTTTTCATAATTATTGTTAGATAAATTTATCTTTTAGATTTTCTTTTCCATTTTGAAAGAACATAATAAATTTAGAAAAAATATGTTTCTTTTCTTTTATTATTATATATATTTTAAGATCAATAAAATATAAGATAAATGTCAAGCTGTCTGATATCAATTGATTAAAAACTAAAGTCTTCTTTGAATATTTGATTTTAATAGCTTTTTTGAAATATTTTGCTTGACATCAATATCAAAAGACTTAAAAAGAGTATTTTTCTTAAATTTATTTTTCAAAATTAATCAATCTAGACAAGACATGAATATTCATCAATAATCCCCTTTTAAGATCAAAAATATTTTTTTGATACTAATTAGTTTTTTTAAAAAAATAATAATATGATCAAAATATGTCAAATATAAATAGTTGCTTAAAATGAATCAAATAATCAAAATCATTAGAATTCTCAAATAAATTCATGAGACAAATAAAGTATAATTGTTTATCCATGATTTTTCTTATTAAGTCCAAAAATAATTTTTCTTCTTATAGTCAAGAAAAAAATAAGAAGGATGGATAATTTTTAACTTAAAGTAATGAAATTAAGTCTCAAGGATTGATCCAAAAATATTAGTAGAGGATAAGTTGGGATCAAAAGAAGGATATTTAAGAAAAAAAATCTAGAATTCTCAATTCTCTCCTAATTTCATAAAATTTATCTTCACTCAAAGTCTTAGTAAAAATATCAGCCAGTTGATTTTTAGTACAAACATAATCAAGAATTATATCATTATTTTGAACATGCTCTCTTATAAAATGATGTCTTATTTCGATGTGTTTTGATCTAGAGTGTTGGATTGGATTTTTAGTTAGATTTATGGCACTAGTATTATCACATCTCATGGAAGTTTTCTTTAGTTTGATGCCAAAGTCCTTAAATGGTTGCTTAATCCATAGGATTTATGCACAGCAATTTCTGGCTGTAATGTATTCGGCCTCGACCATATATAATGCTATCAAATTTTGCTTCTTGCTAAACCAAGAGATTAAGTTAACTCCTAGAATTGGCAAGTTTCACTAGTGCTTTTTCTGTCTAATGTACATCCAATAAAGTCTACATCTGAATATCCAATTAAATCGATTGATGAATTCTTAGAGTACCATAAACCTATGGATTGAGTTTTCTTTTAGGTATTTAAGTATTCTTTTTATAGCATTTAGATGTGATTCTTTTAGATTAGATTGAAATCGTGCACATAAACAAACACTAAACATGATATTTGGTCTACTAGTAGTTAAATACAATAAAAAATCAATCATACCTCTATAAAGTTTTTGATCAATACTTTTACCTCCATCCTTGTCAAGCTTACATGATGGACTCATGGGGGTACCAATTGCTTTGGAGCTCTCCATCCTAAATCTCTTAAGTAGTTCTCTTATGTACTTGCTTTGAGTGATGGAGATCCCTTCTTTTGTTTGTTTGATTTGAAGTTCGAGGAAGAATGTTAGTTCATCCATCATGCTCATCTTGAACTCCCCCTGCATGAGCTTAGCAAAATCTTGACATAAAGTTTCATTAGTAGATCCAAATATACTATCATCAACATATATTTGCATTACTAAGATATCATCATGATCTCTTTTAATGAAAAGGGTTGTATCTACATTTTCTCTTGAAAATCCATTATTAAGCAAGAATTTACTTAGTCTTTCATACCAAGTCCTAGATGCTTGTTTTAAATCATATAATGCTTTGTTTAATTTGAAAACTTGATTTGGAAAAGCATGATTTTCAAAATCGAAAGGTTGTTCTACATAAACTTCTTTGACAATATATCCATTTAGAAAAGCACTTTTAACATCCATTTGAAATAGCTTAAAATTTATAAAGCATGCATAAGGGAGTAAAGTCAAATTGCTTCCAGTCTAGCAATAGGTACAAAAATTTCATCAAAATCAATTTTCTCTTCTTGATTATAATCCTTTGCAACTAATCTTGCTTTATTCTTAATTATATTTCCATTTTTATCTAATTTATTTCTATATATCCATTTTGTACCAATTATTGGATAATTTTTAGATCTTGATACTAAGGTCCATACATTATTTCTTTCAAATTGATTAAGTTTATCTTGCATTGTATTTATCTAATTATAATCTTTTTCAACTTCATTAATGGTTTGTTGGAAAATATGTCCTAAAGCCAATCATCTAAGTAGTAGATGATTTGAATTAGTATGTGAATTATCTTATAATAATAGTAATTTGGCTATTTCATAATAAAAGTTCTATCTTTCTTAAATGAACTCCTAAATTATGATGAAGTCCTTAGAACCGCAATCAATCGATAAAGAAGGATTTATCGGATGGTTTTTAAATTATTCATGATCAAATGATAAGTTATTAATAAAGATGATAACTTATTGAGTGTAGGTCATTGTATGCCATATGTATTGGTTGTCCTCATAACCAAGTGGTGTGAAGATACTGGTATGGCATTCAGATGAGATGTAGGAGTACATTTGCAATGAACGTGATCAATGTAGCACTCTACTATCAAGAATAGCTAGCTAAGGCCAATGGATATAAGTGTTCGTCCGACCTGAGATCGCCAAGGTGACTTACAAGCAACTCACTATACTTTGATGCTGGATTGTCTATATTTCTAATATAGATGATGGAAGGTTTTTGGGTACAGTCAAGTACTTGTAGAATCGATGTGTGAGTCAAGATGAGATTGACCATACCTGATTAACTTCAGGAAGAGAATGTCTTGCTGTATTTCAATTTAGCAAAACCTAGGCCTGGGTAATCCTCGTGAGGTGTCATGGGATTTGCAAAATTTTGAGACATAATAAAGATAACTTGTATGAGTGTTTGATAGCATACTTGAAGTTGTCTTGAGCATTATTAATCATAGGGATGAATTATACGGTAACCATGGGCTAGGGTTCGAAGAATGTTGCTTTGCATATATTCAACCTATTCGGACGTTGGGAATCATTGCTAGATGGTAACTTCGATTGGTACAAAAATTGGTTGCTATGCTACCAGCTTAAGTTCGAATCTATAGGGTCACATAAATTAGAGCTTGTAACTTGATCAAATAGTTAATCGATGATTGAGAATCATTTCGAGATCAAACATTCAATGCGATTGATGTTTGACCTAATACAAGTATTGTAGGAGGATCGATTAGCAATTGAATTACAATTGACTCAATTTGATTGAGCAATCAGGTCAAGATCAAGTCTAATTAAATTAGATTTAATTAGAATTGATTTAAATTTAATTAAATTAAGTCTAATTAGTTTATTAGATAAGCCAATTGCAGGGAAAGAATAATTTCTTGTTTGACTAGGACTTGGGTGCACCTGATTGACTTAGGATTTAAATTAGATTTAAATTTTGATTTAATCTAATTTAATTAGGCTCCTAGTTGGACTAGGATTATCCTTAATTAGATTATATTTAATCTAATTTAAATAGAATTTAAATTAGATTTAATATAATTTTGATCTAATCAAACAAGAGGAGTCCTAGTTGGACTGGGACTCTCTCTCTTTCACTTGTGCCTAAGAAAGCCCACACCATATTTTAATTCTAGATTTTATTCTATGATTTTTATGCCTAAGAAATAATTTTCTACACCCCATTATCTCAGGAATTATATTTAAATTTAATTTGATCAAAATTAGAAGGAAGTTGGAAATTATTTTCTACTTGGAAGAGTCTTCTTTGATCGAAACTCCTCCCTCCCTTGTGCGCCAACTCTACCCATGCCCCTCTATCTTATTCTACCATTTTTTTCTTGCTTTTGCATGTGAGAATTAGTGGTTACACAAAGAAATAAGTTGGAGGGGCATCCAAGAGTTGGACGCCCCATGGAATTCCTCCTTTGTCTAGGTTTTGACCTAGTTTTGCAATATAAAGGGGACGCCTCTTTCTTTGACCATAGAGGATGTGAAAAATCCTAAAAAAATAATAGAAAATTAAAGGATAAGGAGGAGAAGGGATGGAGGATTTGTGGTGCCAATATTCTTGGAGAAGAGCTCTCAATTAAGACATCAATGGTTGATATCTTGAAGAGACAAGGTAAGCGAGGATTATCTTCTCTTATATTTTTATTTTATGTTTCTCTCTTTCTATTTTATTTATGACTTTTATATGATGAAAATCTAAGAGAGAGAGAGAGGATTTGGGTGTGGGGATGAGTACTCCAAGTTGTTGTGGCATGGTGTTAATTTTTGGGACATGATCTGATCATGTCCGGATGAGAGAAGGAGAAGAGAAGAAAGGTCTTCTCTTAGGACTTCTTGGAGAATCATTCCTCTTTAATTTTTATGGGATTTTTGTATGAATAAAATTAAAAATCTTAGATCTAGAAACTTAAGAAAAATCCTAGAGGAGAAGGTCTCCTCTTATTCGAGCATAGAGATGTTTTTAGGACATCAACCATTGATGTCCTGAAGGAGAAGATTTATCTTCTCTTAGGATTTATTTTTTCTTGATTTTATTTTTTAATTTATGAAAGATCCAAGGGTTGGATTTCTTCCTTATTCCTCCTTATGTTCTTTATCTCTTGGAGTGTCCAAGAGATCCGAAGAACATGTATTTGATTAACCATTAGGAGGGATCCACGAGAAGCTAGCACTTCGAGCAGATCTTCCTTCGACGAACTTTCGATCTATGTTGTAGGTTTGTGTGGATCACCTGTAGAGATCTGATGCATGTGTGGATCCAAAGGCAACAATAGATTCAATCGTAGAGTTCTCAACCCATATAAAGATAAGAAATCTGATCTCTTGGTGATCTAGATGCGATCTAGGATCAGATTTAGAATCATTCTAGATCTAGGTATTGATATGATCAATACTACTCATGATTAATTTAATTTTAAATTTATATTTACATCATAATATATTATAGATCCTTGATGTAAGATTTTATAATTTCATTACATGTATTTATAGATTAAATAGTTTAATCTATATCTTTCGCTGCTCTGTATTTCAAAATTATTTTGAAATCTATGCATGAAACCTTGCATATTTTCTATTAATGGTATTAGAGCATCCAGGTTCTATTATAACATATTTATGTATGCTTTAGATTAAATTTAAAAATTAAAGTTAATTAAAGATCGCACATACTGCCATAAGTTTGTCCTATTGTAAGGTTAACCTCTTACAATGAAAAGGTTGTCCTAGTATGTGCTGATCTAAATCAAAATCATGAATTATTTAGATTAAATCTAAGAAAATTTATGATTTAATTTTTTAATTTAAATCTAAAATTTAATAGATATTAGATCTATTTTAGATTATTTAGATTATATCTAAATAATATTGCATATACTGCCATAAGGTTGTCCTACTATAAGGTTTATCCCTTACAGTGGAAAGGTTATCCTAGTATGTGCTAATCCGAGAAACCTAAGTCATAAATATGTTAGATGAGATCTAAAGTGATTAATGGTTTATGATCTGATTTTGATCATTTAGGTAAGATCCATGTGATATGTTTCATATTTAGACCTGGATCCTTATGTTGCATATGTTGGATATGTAACTTTTATTTTTGAATCTAGAATGAATATGTATGATGTATTTATTTTGAAGAATTTTAAATTATGAATTTACTTTGTACAAAACCCTAGATTTAAAATCGTAGGACATGATCTAAATAATGAAACAAATCAGATCTAAAACTATATATTGAATATGATCCAATACAATTTGCAAATGTTTCAAAAAATAAAATAAAAAACTAGTTCTGAGATTTCATAAACCTAAACCCATAAGACTTGAACTTAATTGAGAATTAAGTCATTATTTAGGATATAGATTTATGATTTGAAGATCCTAAGATAATTTCATAATACATGGGCTAAAGAAAAATGGGTTAGCTTTGATCATGTCCTTAACTAGGTTAGACCTAGGGTTAGATTAAATATGGACATAGTTAAAAAATTGATCAAATCTAATTAATAGTTAATTAGAATTAGATCATTTCTATAGATCACTTCAATAGTTGTACTTGATCAAAGTCCATACATCTAACAAATGGATACTGATCGTAGCTCAGTGGTTGAGCCTGAGTCTTTAGGTAGACCAAATCAAAACTGACAAATCAATTGGCATCTAAGGTAAGTCTGACATCCCAGATCGATGGTTTTTAATTGGTAGCCTGCTTATTTGGCTATTTTTGATGGTGTCTAAGGCAAGTCTTAGTAGACCCTTCCACCAATCTCACTTACCTGATCAATATGGTTAATCAAGTTTTTGATTAGGATTCATGCTAACCCATATCATATAGAAAATCGGTGAGACTGATTTTATTCAGTGAGATTGATTTAGGTGCCCATGGATCTTAATTGATCCTAGTCCTCATCAGTGACTTGCGAAGTCAGTAGGAGGATTTGACTTGGTAAAGTCAGTGGAATCAAATTGATCCATGTCCTTTCTATCCTTAAATCACTAATAATTTAAATCTTCTAAAATTATTAGATCCTTAAAATGATAAAGTTATGGGGATAATGGAGTCATAGCCTCCCATTAAGGTGTTTGATAAGGGTTCATTAACATAATAATCATTGGAGGCCCAAAGGTCTGGTGCTTGTTGACTAATGAAATTATCATCCATCATATGACGACTTGGATGTGTCTCTCTAATGGTGGTTGGGTTGGCCAACCAAAGTTGGGCCTGATCATTCATTGGTTGGATGCGTTAAGTATGGTCATGTTAATGGTTGGACCTAACTGGACCCTTTTTTGAGAAGGTCAAACCCAACTGATCAGGGCCTAGGGCAAAATTAAAATTACTAGAAATTATTTGGAGAAATAATTGGTTATGAACCTATCCTTAGATGTACATGGATGGGCCAACCAAAGTTGGGCACGTGTGCAGTCTATGTGGATTCTAGTACCTACTAGGGAATTAAAGTAATTTCTCGAATTGGAGGTAGAGGCTATCAATTCAAATAAAATAGTGGAAGAACCTTTAGACTAAAGTCTAAGTCTTTAGGCTTAAAATGATTCATATACAGTAGGTCATTATTCTCTATTAAGGCTAAATCCTAATTGCTCCTATCACTGTTAGACAATGAAGACTTATGGATCCAACTTCGATAATCAATATCGAAAGTTGAATATTGGTTCAGCAGTATGAATGGGTTCATATTAGGACTTCTGAGCGCAGTCAAAATAATTAGTCCATAGTTAACCCAAATTAGGCATAGTGCTTTTAATGTCAGAAATAGGATCATAGGAAGAAGATTTGTCTTGCTTTCCTTGACCACAACAGGCTGAACAAGAGAAAGGAGCAAAAGTTGCTCATTAAAGGCATTATATGATAACACCTTAAAACTTCTCTTTATGTAATTCTACTACCTAGGTATTAGATACCAGTGGTCTTATGCAATTCATTGTAAGAACTTAAGGTAAGTGAAATGTACACACCCTAGTTAGATTATGTCATGGATGTCTATGTTTGGCATTATAGGCTTAGTCATATTGACAAGAATAGGATAAACGAGTTAGCTTGAAAGGAAAACCTCGATATCAATGATTGTGAATCATTGATAGCCTATGAATCTTGTCTTCTTGGGAAGATGACAAAGTCACTTTTTACTGAAAAAGGTGAAGAGGCCGATAACGTTCCAAGTCTCATACATAGTGATGTATGTAGACCTTGAACTTAAGTGCCAAAGGAAGATATTAATATTTCATTACAGATGACCTATCTGGGCATGGGTACGTTTGGGATGAATCATTTGAAATATTCAAATGATTCAATAATGAAAAAAAAAAAAACTGGATAAGGTATTAAAACTCTTTGATTAGATTGAGGAGAAAAATACTTATCCAATGAGTTTGTGACATCTAGGAGAGAATAGGATTCTTTCCTAGTAGATTTTTTTTTGAAACACAGTGTATCTAAAAGGAGAAATTAAACTTTGTTAGACATGGTTCAGTCCACAGTAGGGTATACTTGTCTGCTTGTTGCAGGGTTATGCTCTTGTGACTTTTTTTTTACTCTCAAAATTTATATCAAGTTAATCTATTGCATTGACTCCATATGGGATATAGATTGGGCGTAGATCAAGACTCTCTCACTTTTGGATTTGGAGTTGATCAACCTATGTCGTATATTTGCATACAAATAAACTTGGATCCTGATCCAATAAGTGTTTAAGAGTTATTAATTCTGCTATGCTAAAGAACATCAGATGTTCATCAGCAGTAGGGCATTTCTTTTGGAAAGGAGTTCCTTAGAGAAAGAAATGATGCCTATCAAGTTGAACTTATAAAAGTCTAACTGGTAGAAAAGAACCGACATTATCTGATAAATCTATAGAACCTGATTTGATCAAATCAAATTTGGAGCCCATTAAAGTGTCACCTTTAAGGAGATCTGATAGAGTACTGCATTAGCTGGACAGATACTTCATTGCCTAGGTCCGAGATGGTGATCATGTTGAGCTCAATGAGAACAATAAGGATTTGATCACCTATAAGGATACAGTGCAGCGGCCTGATTCTGAGAAGTGGCTTGGAGCCATATGATCCAAATTGAAGTATATGAAAATCAATAGTGTATGGACACTAGTTGATCACCTAAAGGGATAAAACCCATTAGATGTGAATAGATTTTTAATAGGATCAGTGTAGCATAGATGGGAAGGTAAGGACCTATAAAGTCCATCTGAGTATCATCTTAGAGTTCGAATATACGTTCTGAATGTATATCTTAGTTATGAACAAAGACAAACCCTGCACTTATTATTTGGCAAAATGTTTTGTAGTGTTATTTCTTGTGATGTTTGAGGATGAAATTTTTTTAATCCGAAATAACATTCCAACATTGCAAGGAATAAAGGTTTAGCTGTCATCTTATTTATCCATGTATGAGATTAGACATTGAATACTCACTAGAGGTAGTGAGCAGGTACCAATCTGATCCAAGTAAGAGACACTGGAGGATTGTATAGACAATCACTAAGTATTTGGGAAATACTAAGATCCAGTGACTCAAATATGAAAGTATCGACTTAAAATATATGGATGTTTTGATTTTAGTCATAATAAGATGACAACAAGAGAATGTCGACTTATACCCTAATTGTAGGAACAATCTATAGGAAAGGATTCAAGCAGGATACTTTAGTCTATTTAGTTAGTGATGTAGAGTACATCGTGGCATATGATGCTGCCATGTAAGCTGTAGTAGGTTGGGAGTGGCACCCTCCAGCCATGATCTAGTCCTATCGTAGCATTGGAGCCATAGCTCAGGCTAAAGAACTAAAGGACCAGCATATTCTGCGATGGTTTCATCTTAGATAATTGATCTAGGTGACGTCGATCTTTAGGAGATCGATGTAAAAGGAGAACTTGATCGACCTATTTGCTAAGGCCTCAGAACTAAGGAGTTCTACGAACTCAAGTGGAAGATAGGATATTTGATATCACTCTGATTAGCTTTAGTCCAAGTAAAAGTTGTTGAAAAATGTATCCTAAAATCAATCATCTAAGTAGTAGATGATTGGAATTAGTATATGAATTATCTAATAATAATAGTAATTTGACTGTTTCATCATAAAAGTTCTATCTTTCTTAAATAAACTCCTAAATTATGATGAAGTCTTTAGAACCACAATCAATCGATAAAGAAGGATTTATCGAATGGTTTTTAAATTCTTTACGATCAAATGATAAGTTATTAACAAGGATGATAACTTATCGAGTGTAGGTCACTGTATGCTATATGCATTGGTTGTCCTTGTAACCAAATGGTGTGAAGACACTGGTATGGCATCCAGGTGAGATATAGGAGTATATCTATATTGAACATGACCAATGTAGCACTCTATTATCAAGAGTAGCTAGCTAAGGCCAATGGGTATATGTGTCCCTTCGACCTGAGATCGCCATGGTGACTTGCGACCAACTCACTATACTTTGGTGCTGGACTGCCTGTATTTTTAATATAGATGATGAAAGATTTTTAGGTACAGTCAAGTACTTGTAGAGTTGGTGTGTGAGAAATGATGGGATTAACCACTCCTGATTAACTTCAGGAAGAGAATGCCTCGCTGTATTTCAATTTAGCAAAACTTAGGCCTAGGTAATCCTCGTGAGGTGTCATGGGATTTGCAAAATTTTAAGACACAATAGAGATGACTTGTATGAGTGTTTGATAGCATACTCAAAGTTGTCTTGAGTATTGTTAGTCATAGGGATCAATTATATGGTAACCATGGGCTAGGGTTCTAAGAATGTTGCTTTGCATACATTCGACCTATCCGGACGTCGGGAACCATTGCTAGATGGTAACTTCGATTGGTACAAAAATTAATTTCTATGCTACCAGCTTAGGTTCGAACCTATGGGGTCATACACATTAGAGCTTGTAATTTGATCGGATGGTTAATCGATGATTGAGAATCATTTCGAGGTCAAACATTCAATGCAATTGATGTTTGACCTAATGCAAGTATTGTAGGAGGATTGATTAGCAATTGGACTACTAGTTGGCTCAATTTGATTAAACAATTAGGCTAAGATCAAGTCTAATTAAATTAGATTTAATTAGAAATAGTTTTAATTTAATTACATTAAGTCTAATTGGTTTATTGGGTAAGCCAATTGCAAGGGAAGAACAATTTCTTATTTGATTAGGACTTGGGTGCACCTGATTGACTTAGGATTTAAATCAGATTTAAATATTAATTTAATTTAATTTAATTAGTCTTCTAGTTAGATTAGGATTATTTTTAATTATATTATATTTAATCTAATTTAAATAAGATTAAAATTAGATTTAAAATAATTTTGATCTAGTCAAACAAGAAGAGTCCTAGTTGGACTGGGACTCTCTCTCTTTCACTTGCGCCTAAGAAAACCCACACCATATTTTAATTCTAGATTTTTTTCTATGATTTTCATGCCTAAGAAATGATTTTCCACACCCCATTATCTCAGGAATTGGATTTAAATTTGATTTGGTCAAAATTAGAAGGAAGTTGGAAATTGTTTCCTACTTGGAAGAGTCTTCTTTGACACAAACTCCTCCCTCCCTTGTGCACCAACTCTACCCACGCCCCTCTATCTTATTTGGCCATTTTCTCCTTAGTTTTGCATGTGAGAATCAGTGGTTACATGAAAAAAATAAGTGGGAGAGGTGGGGCATCCAAGAGTTGGATGCCCCATAGAAGTCCTCCTTTGACTAGGTTTTGACCTAGTTTTGCAATATAAAGGGGACGCCTTTTTCTTTGACCATAGAGGATGTGAAAAATCCTAGAAAAATCATAAAAATTAGAAGAAGAGAAGAAGGCATGGAGGATTTGTCGTGTCAAGATTCTTGGAGAAGAGCCCTCAATTAAGTCATCAAAGGTTGATGTCTTGAAGAGACAAGGTAAGTGAAGATTATCTTCTCTTATATTTTTCTTTTATGTTTCTCTCTTTCTATTTTATTTATAATTTTTATATGATAAAAATATAAGAGAGAGAGAGGATTTGGGTATGGGGATGAGTGCTCTAAGTTGTTGGGGCATGGTGTTAATTTTTTAGACATGATCTGATGAGAGAAGGAGAAGAGAAGAAAGGTCTTCTCTTAGGGTTTCTTGGAGAACCATTCCTCTCTAATTTTTATGAGATTTTTGTATGAATAAAATAAAAAATCTTAGATCTAGAAACTTAAAAAAAATTCTAGAGGAGAAGGTCTCCTCTTGAACTAGCATAGAGATGTTTTCAGGACATCAACCGTTGATGTCCTGAAGGAGAAGATTTGTCTTCTCTTAGGATTTATTTTTTCTTGATTTTATTTTTTGATTTATGGAAGATCCAAGGGTTGAATTCCTTCCTTATTCCTCCTCGTGTTCTTTATCTCTTGGAGTGTCCAAGAGATCCGAAGAACATGTATTTGATTAACCATCAAAAGGGATCCGTGAGAAGCTAGCACTTCGAGCGGATCTTCATTTGATGAACCTCCGATCTGTATTGCAGATTCATGAGGATCACCTATAGAGGCCGAATATATGTGCAGCTCCAAAGGCAATAATGGATACAATTGTGGAGTTCTCAACTTGTGCAAAGGTAGGAGATCTGATCTCTTGGTGACCTAGATGTGATCTAGGATCAGATCTAGAATTGTTCTAGATCTAGGTATTGATGTGATCAATACTACTCATAGTTAATTTAATTTTAGATTTATATTTATATCATAACATGTTATAGATCCTTGATGTAGGGTTTTATAATTTGATTATATGCATTTATAGATTAAATAGTTTAATCTATGTCTTCCGCTGCTTTTTATTTTGAAATTGTTTTCAAATCTATGCATGAAATCCTGCATGTTTTCTATTAGGTTTAGGATTCAAAATGAGAAACAAATGCAAAATGATTATATGCATCTTTAAGTGAAGTGCAAGTTCTTATCCCATGTGTAGTATCACCAATAATTAGTTCTTTGGGATGATTATGAACGTGCCTCCATTCTTTTGGAAGATCATTTGTACCTTGAGGTTGTTCTTATTGTCCTTCACCTTCAATTTCTTGCTTGTCTTCATGATTCTCTTTATTTTGAATTATTGAATCCTTTAGAATGATTTTCTTCAATTCTTCTATAAGAGGATCCACATCATCAATACCCTCACTCTTTCTTGATGGAAGATCATTAGTCTCATAAAAAACAACATGTATTGACTCCTCTACTACTAAGGTTCTTTTGTTAAAAACTCTAAAAGCTTTACTAGAAGAGGAGTAACCAAGAAAAATAGCTTCATCAGATTTTGCATCAAATTTACCTAATTTTTCTTTACCATTGTTCAAAACAAAACATCAGCAACCAAAAACATGAAAATATGCAATGTTCGATTTTCTTCCTTTCCAAAGCTTATAAGATGTTTTCTTTAAAATTGGTCTAATTAGGGCAAGGTTTACGATGTAACATACTGTGTTAAATGCTTCCACCCAAAAGTATCTTGGAAGGTTGCTTTCACATAGCATAATACGGGCTATTTCTTCTAGAGTTCTATTTTTTTTTTCTACTACTCCATTTTATTGGGGTGTCCTAGGTGCTGAAAAATTATAACTAATTTTTTTTCATCACAAAATTTTTCAAAGTCTTAATTTTCAAATTCGATTCCATGATCACTTTGAATGCTTTGAATTGAAGACCCTTTTTCATTTGTAACTTTTTGGTAAAACTTTGTGAAAACATAAAAAGTTTCATCTTTGTGTGCCGAAAAGAAAATCCATGTAAAACGTGAGTAGTCATTGATAATTACAAAACCATAACATTTTCCACCTAAGCTTATTGTTCTTGTAGGACCAAACAAATCCATGTGCAAAAATTTCAATCGCCTAGAAGTTGAAACAATGTTCTTAGATTTGAATGAAACTCTTGTTTGTTTACCTAGTTGGCATGCATCACAAATTTTATCTTTTTCAAAGTTTAATTTTGGTAAACCGATAACTAATTTCTTTTTGATAAGCTTTGAAAGTGAATGCATACCAATGTGTGCAAGTCTACGATGCTAAAGCCAACTAGCCTCATTAATTTTGGCATTCATAGCTACTAGACATTGCATGTTTATCATAGAAAGATCATTCAAATCTACCATATAAACATTACCATGCCTATGACCAACTAACTTAATGCCATCATCATTGTGACTAGTTACAAAGCACAATGAAGATTCAAAAACAACTTTGTAACCCTTATCATAAAGTTAACTAATACTTAAAAGATTGTGTTTTAAACTATATACTAATAAAATATTTTCAATATACCTGGAGTGAGTGATACTGACATTATCTATACCAATGATCTTTTCTTTACCACTGTCTCCAAATGTAACCATCCCTCCATTTTTAGCATCATGCATGATGAATTGGCACTCATCGCTAGTCATGTGTCTTGAGCATTCACTATAATGATACCATCTTCGATTTTCTCCTTTGGATGCAAGACACATCTACATGCAAAATCAAGTCCTTACTCTAGGAACCCAAGTTTTCTCTGGTCCTTTAATGTTAGTCACAATGGTTCCTTTTGGAACCTATATTTTCTTTACATTTGAATTATTAGAGAAGCATGTATAAGATTTGTATCCTAGTTTACCATATTTAAAGCAAGTAACATTTAAAAATTTATTGCTTTGTGAATTTATAAAAATATTTTTGAAAAATTTTTATTTTCTTAGGGGGTTATAGCCTAGACCGGCCTTATCATAAATAGCCTTTTGATTTTCAAGAATCATATGAAGTTTATTTGAACTCAAAATAAATTTTTCAACTATCTATTTTAAATTGCCAATTTTATTTTTTAAATTTAGATTCTCTTGAGTTAAGACTAGTTTTTCACTTAGGATAGTTTCATTTTCTTTTAGTAAGACTTGATTTTTTAATTTTAGATCTTTGTTTTTAGCTCCTAACTTCTTTAAATTATCTACTAAATCATAGAAGGCTTCTTAAAGTTTTTTGAATGTAAATTCATTTGAGATTTTAACACTTACCTCATTCTCATGTGCCATAAGGCATAGGTTGGTTTGTTCATGAGGTTCTTCCTCTTCGAAGCTTGAGTCGTCACTATCACTCCATGTTGCCATCATAGCCTTTTTCTTGTATTTCTTGGAAACCATTTTAAGTTGAGGACATTCAGACCTAAAGTGCCCTGGCTTCTTACATTCATAGCAGTAAGGGGCTGCTCTCTATCCTTTTTCTTGCTATGCTCCCCTTTGGTAGGTAGCTCCTTCTTCAACCCTTGTTTTGTCTTCAAAAATCTCTTGAACTTTCTTATGATGAGGGCTATATCTTCATCTTGTTCTTCATCTTCCATTTCATTGGATTCCTCATCTTGTTGAGTGGTGGATTTAAGGGCTATTGTCTTTTTTTCTTGACATCTTCTTCTTCATGTTGTTTCATGCTTAGCTCGTGTATCATTAGTGATCCTAGAAGCTCCTCCATGGATAAAATATTCAGATCTTTGGCTTCTTGGATTATAGTCACTTTGGCCTTCCATGTCCTTGGCAAAGATCTAAGAATCTTCCTCACAAGGTCACTATTAGAATAAGACTTGCCAAGACTTTTAAGACCATTTATAATATTCATAAATCTAGTAAATATTACAATTATTGACTCATCATGCTCCATTTTGAAATGTTCATATTTGTGCACAAGCATGTTAATTTTTGACTCCTTAACTTGATTAGTGCCTTCATGAGTTACTTCTAACCTATCCCATATTTTCTTAGCTGACATGCATGTTGAAATACGATTAAATTCATTAGCATCTAGAGCACAATATAAAATATTTATGGCTCTTGCATTGAGTTAAGCCATTTTCTCATCAATCTCAGCCCATTCCTTTTTGAGTTTGATTGATTCCTCACCATCAATTATCTTAGTGGGTATGTGTGGTCTATTAACTATGATACTTCATATATCATAGTCAAGTGCTTGTATGAAAATTCTTATCCAAGCTTTCTAATAGGTATAGTTTGTCCCATTGAAAAGTGAAGGTCGATTTATGGACTGCCCTCGACTAGAGAAATACTAATTTAGGTTGCCATAGATCTTTGGCTCTTTAATGGTTAAATCAAAGTAGGGCTAGAGCACCAGGCTCTGATACCACTTGTTGCCCAGCTAAGTAACTCAAGAAGGGGGGCGGTGGGGTGAATTGGATTTTTAAAATTTTAAAGCTAAATTAAAGATATCAAGATTGAATGATGATATGCAAGATGAGTGTATGAAGCGATTTAGGTTAGAGAAAAATATAAAAGATTATAGAGCAAGAATTTAATAAACTAAGGAAAGAAAGATAGCAAACACACCATAAACAAGCAAGATTTATAGTGATTCGGTGCTTTTCTTGCAGCTACATCCACTCCCTAAGCTCCTACTTGGAAATTAAAATCCACTAACTGTATTCAAACTGAATATACCATTAAAAACCTGCAACCGTCGCTATCCCAAGCTAGAACACTTATTTCTTGGGTACAAGCCAATCCAATACAATCTTATTCAATGTTAGGATCAACCTTTTCAAGTTTTGGAATCTCCCCAAAACTTGAATCAAAACAGTAAAGAAAAGTAAAAGATTTAATAACAATCAAATACAAGTTTAGCTTCCTTTGTGAGCAAATAAAACTTTAAGAATGCTTTTCACAATAATGGAGGAAGCTTCTCTGATTTCCCTCAAGATTGTTGGAGATTTGAATGAGCTCTTGAGAGGTTAGTGAACTTGAAGATGAAAGCTTCTTTTCTTGATGAATACTTTTGCTTAGGGCTAAAATTGAATCACACTAATCTCTTATGTTTTTTTCTATTTAAAGCTTTTTAAATCTTCAATAGGTGGAGGAGAGAATCCTGGACAAGATTTATAGCCATTAAAGATATTAAAGAAATCATTAAAACCTGCCAAAATAAGAAAAAAATAGTCGTTGTAGAAAAATTTCTATTGTAGGGGTTGACTCATGGCATAGGAGTCGACTCATGGCACAAGGGTCGATCTTGAGGTCGACCTCTAAGATAAAATCTAGAAAAATAGCCATTCTATATTTTTAACCTTTGGAACAGCAGAGGTTGACCCTAAGGTCAACCCTGGCATAGAGACAGCGTGCCAAACAGTCCTTTTCAATAGGGGTCGACCTAGGGGTCGACCCTTTCGCTTCAATCTTGATTTTCTTTCAAAATAAGCATCCAAAAATCATGAAACTATCTCCAAAGGATTAGAAATATTCTATACTTACTCTTGAGGCTCTAAGATCAAAACTTGATAAAATTATGATTTTGCTCCTAAAATACAAAAAATATTTTTTCAAATCAAATTTATTAGTAATCCCCTCAAATGCTTTGTAATCATCAAAATCAATTCTTGAAGTAACACCTCCTGATGATGATGACTTAGATGTAGATTTAGTAGACTTTTGATGTATGTTTTTTGAAAAATATTATAATAAATTTTATTCAGTAACAAAAGTTGAGCATTTTAGAATTATTCTTGTATTTATAATATTTTCTTATATTATATATATTTAACTACATTTATCAAGTTAAAAAATAAAAATTAAAAAATTATATTTTTTTATTATTCAAAATCTATGATAGCAATTGCAAAACTACTGTCGTAGGCATGCCAACCACTGCTTGGTATGTGGTGCAACTCTACTTAGAGGGGGAGGAAACCCTCCTCATCAAGTATTGCAATTTTTCAAATATCTATGATGAATTTATAACAAAGTTATAAACCTTAACATTGATTTTCAATGCAATATTTTCTTGATAATGCTTGTTTCCCCTACTAGATATGTGCTTTGGTAAGCAGCATTGCTATACAATGCCAAGCTCGATATTGCATACCTGCTTAACCTTTCCTATTAACAGAGAATGATATAAGAGTGTGGTATGATTTATATAGACTCTAGTTAGTTAGAGTCTATTTATTGATGCTTTATTATTATTATTATTTAATATGTTATATTGATTAATATTAATTAACATTGAATGTCACGATGGCACCAAAATGCCATTTAGCTTTCACCCTCACCTCTTGGTGGGCTACGCAGAGCTCTGCATCTGAGTTGCAAGCAAAGCATACTCCATCCACCTCTGCATTGGCCATCTAGGGACCACCAGCATCTACTCCTCCATCAGCACCTACTCCTCCACCAGCATCTAAGCCTTCAACATTAGGCACATCTCTGGCACATGCTCCATCCATCGATAAGTCTCCATTGGTATCCACGTCACATGATCCCATGGCCAACGAGTGTATATTTTTATTATATCATTTATTTATTTATTTGTATAGTTATTGTACACTCTTATATATTTGCATAATTTATTTTAATTGTAGGTGCATCATCTAGTAGGACATTTAGTGGTCACACATGTATGCCACATGTATGGAACTGCCAACATCAGGTGTGTTGAAAAATATGTTCTAAAGCCAATCATCTAAATGGTAGATGATTGGAATTAGTATATAAATTATCTAATAACAATAGTTATTCGGCTGGTTCATCATAAAAGTTCTATCTTTCTTAAATAAACTTCTAAATTATTACGAAGTCTTTAGAACCATAATCAATTAATAAAGAAGGATTATCAGATGGTTCTTAAATTATTCATGATCAAATGATAAGTTATTAACAAGGATGATAACTTATCGAGTATAGGTCACTGTATGCCATATATGTTGATTGTCCTCATAGCCAAGTGATGTGGAGATACTGGTATGTCATCCAGATGAGATATAGGAGTACATTTGCACTGAATATGATAAATGTAGTACTCTACTATCAAGAGTAGTTAGCTAAGACTAATGGGTATAAGTGTCCCTCCGACTTGAGATCACTACGATGACTTGCAAGCAACTCACTATACTTTGATGCCGGATTGCCTGAATTTTTAATATAGATTCAAAATATTTTTTGGCATAGTCAAGTACTTGTAAAGTCAGTGTATGAGTCAAGATAGGATTGACCACTCCTGATTAGCTTTAGGAAGAGAATGACTTATTGTGCTTCAATTTAGCAAAACCTAGGCCTGGGTAATCCTCGTGAGGAGTCAAGAAATCTGCAAAATTTTATGATACAATAAGGAATACTTGTATGAGTGTTGATAGAGTACTCGAAGTTGTCTTGAGCATTATTGGTCAAAGAAATGAATTATACGGTAACCATGGGCCAAGATTCTAAGAATGTTGCTTTGCATACATTCGACCTATCTAGATATTGGGAACCATTGCTAGATGGTTACTTCAACTGGTATAGAAATTGATTCCTATGCTATCGACTTTGGTTTGAACCTATAGGGTCACACACATAAGAGGTTGTAATTTAATCAGATGGTTAATCAATGATTGAGAATCATTCTAAGGTCAAACATTCAATGTGATTGATGTTTGACCTAATGCAAGTATTGTGGAAGGATCGATTAGCAAATGAATTGCTAATTAGCTTAATTTGATTGAGCAATTGGAGTGAGATCAAGTTTAATTGAATTAGATTTAATTAGAATTAGTTTGGACTTAATTAGATTAAGTTTAATTAATTTATTGGATAAGCCAATTGCAAAAAAAAAAATTTTTAGTTGGACTAGGATCATCCATAATTAGGTTTGCACTAATCTTATTTTAATTGGATTCAAAATTATTTTGACTTAGTCAAGTAGGAAGAGTCCTAATTGGATTGGGACTCTCTCACTATTTCCTTGCACCATATGATGTTCCACGTCCACAATTAATTCTAGAAAAATTACATGAGTTTTTCCATGCCTAAGAATGGTCCCCATGCCCACATCTGGTGGATTTGAATTTATATTTGAAATGGTTAAATATAGAAATTAGTTTTGCATGAGATTTTATCTGATAGAGTTCCTCTTCACCAAAATTCTTCCCTCCCTCTTCTGGAAATTCTTCCATGCCCACCAAATTTTATTGTCACCCACTTTTCTCCTTATTTTATGCATTCCCTTTTGTTTCTCCATGCACAAAATTAAGGGGGAGGCATCCAAGAGTTGGACGTCCCCAAAAACTCCTCTTTGGTCTCCTATTAAGACTAGGTTTTGATCTAGTCTTCCATATATAAAAGCAAGGACACCTCCTATCAGGTTTAGGATGTGTAAAATTTTAAAAAATTATGAGAAAATAGAAAAAGGGAAGGAGGAGCCATGGGAGACTTTGGATGCCAAGTTTCATGAAGAAGAGACCTCATTAAGCCATCAATTATTGATGTCTAGAAGAGAGAAAGGTAAGAGAAAAGTTATTTTCTCTTAGAGATTTATTTATAATCCTTCTTTATTTATTCTTTATGATTTTTATATGATAAAAATCTAAGAGAGAGAGAGGAAGAGGGTGTGGGGATTTATGCTCCAAGATGTTGGGGCATAGTGATCTTTTTGGATATGATCTTATCATGTCCTGATGAGAGAAGGAAAAGAGAAGAAGGTCTTCTCTTAGGGTTTCTTTGAGAACCTTTCTTCTCCATAATTTTGTGGGATTTTTCTATGAGAAAAATCAAAAGGTGTGAGATCTGAAAATATGAGAAAAGTCTAGGGGAGAAGTGTTAGATATATGTGCCCTAGAAGCCAGAATTGGCTGACACTTGTAATACACTTCTAGGAGCAAAATTATAATTTTGACTATAATCAATAAAATGGATTATTTACTATCACATATGTGTATTTAGTGTCTGTGATACATCCTTTGAGTTAAAGATAATGATAATTTATATTTTCAAGAGTTAAAAATTTAAAACATAAATAATCATTATTAATTCATAAAATGCTTCCAACTATAGGATCATCATGAGGATGGTGATTGATCCAGAAGGTTGGTGTACAATCACTTCTCTTTAGTAGATCAGTCTTGAGTCTACGGTGTGGAGACACTGGAGCGAGAGTATAGATACTCGTTAGAGAATGAGGACACTGAGCGTGACCACCTCGAGTAGTCATTAGGAAGTCTACCATTCTCGTCAATGACTGACTCGATGCTGTAGTGGTGTGTCTGGTTCTTTGATCTGAGGTGCATCAACAGTTCACCTTGAGGGTGTTATAGTTTGACTACACCATAACTCGGTCTCCTAGCTATATGGAACCCTGAGGTGTATGTTGGTTATAGCATGCTCATTGTAGGAACTGGATTGCATCAAGATGGAATCTATCTACCTCGGTGGTAGAGGAGCAGCCCTATGATGATCATGAGAATCAAGTCCAGAAGCCCATGGCCATGGTAGAGTGAAATAATAGAAAGAGTTTCTATTTAGATTTTCACATCGGACTTGAATCGAATGATTACATCATATGACAGAAACTAGGGTTTGACGAGTTCACCTTAACCCTAATCTGATCGAAGCTCAAGATAGAAGAACTTAATCACATAGGTAGCTGCATCCAAAAGGTTCATATTCAGCTCTGATGGGTTGCCACCATATACTGCTAGGTGTCACTGGTGGATTTTGGGAGCAATTAAAATGATTTAGATGATCGATCATTCTAGCTATTCGAATCAGAAGAGTTCTGATCCATCGAAAGGAGTTTCGATGATGTTGATGATAGAGATCATGACATATCCCATTATCATACAGAACTGAACCTAACTGGATCATACAAATAAGAGTTTGAATCTGGTGATCATCAATTGAACTGATCCAGTTTAATTGATCTGAATGAGATTCAATTAGGTTCAAGAAAATCATGCTAGCACTCGATTGAACCTAACGTTCTTCTTTTACTATCATAAATAATTGTCCTGACTGAGCCAATGGATTTTGTGCTCGATTAGAGGCCTTCACTTGATCTGACTGGAGGTTGTCCAAATCAAAAAAGAGTTGTCTTATTTTGTAAAACAATACCTGCCATTTTTGGTTACTTGCCATTTTTTGTCCTTTGACTTTGGTCAAAAGTTGACCTTTGATTGGTCAAATATTGACAATTGATATTTTGACTTCTGTCCATGTGTCATGCACCTATTAGAGAGCTGGTGGGGGCTTGTCCCCCTACCAGAACCTGGCAAGGAGGAGGGCGCACGCCACCCTTGCCGTGTGCCCAAGCTGGAGGCGCCTAGGAGTCCCTGTTGGATAGGGACTCCATCTCCTTTTTGGATTTCGATTAGACTTCTCCTAAGAATCAAGTTTGACTGGTCTTAGGCACCATCTAAGGAGGAATCCAAGAGACTCTATTCCCACCAATCAGATTTAGATCTGATTTCACAAAGGATTATGATTGGTTGGGAAGAAGAGGAGTTGGATCACGCATAGTCTATAAATAAGACCCTATGCCCAACTCAAGGAGAATTTGGAAAATTCCCATGCCCTAAGGTTGCCTCTCCTCTCCTCCTCGATGCCAAGTCCATCTTCTCCCTCTCCTCTCCATGCCCAAAGGAGTTTGGGATCCAAGTTGGTGCAATCCAGATGATAAAACGGCGATAGAAAGCTAGAAGGCTGCGTTGCTCCAAAGGACAAATGTTGATCTTCGAAAGGTATTTTGAAGATCTTCCAAATCAGATGCAGATCTAATTTTTGGAGATGTGATAGAGAAGAAGAGGATCTACTCTAATTTTTGAAATATAGCTCTTGATCCGATTAGATCTGAATGAACCTGGTCTGGAAAATCAGGATTTCCATTCAACTGGTATCAGAGCCAAGGTTCTAAAGTGTTTAGATTTGATTTTAAATTTATTTTAATCAAAAAATAAGTGATTTTAGATGTCACATGAGATGTGATTAGATCTAAAATTAGAAAAATTAAAATTAAATAATTTAGATCTAAGATTAAAAAATATGCATGACTAGTTCTAAAATAGAATAGTTCTATAGAATAGTCTTACATGTTTACAATTTAATTTGATTAAATCATATTTTAGATCTATTTATTTACTATTTTTTGATATTATAATTATTATAATAATATTTAAAAAATAGTAAATAAAAAATTATTTAATTTTAACATCATATGAGATATGATTGATGCATGTCTAGCTAGTTGTAGAATAGTTCTACATAGTTGTCTAGATTAGAGCTTATTTTGATAAGATTAATTTAAATATAATTTTTTAGATTATTATGAGATAATTTAGATCTAGAAACATGCATGATTTGATACATGAGATGTATGCAAAATATACCATGATTAGATCTAATTTGTATATGAGATATATGATATATATCTAAAACTATTTTGTAGTATTACATGTTCCTGATTAAGGCATTCCTCTTAGCCGTCCGGTCATAAGAATGAAGAAGGGTTTAAAGTCCCTCTCCTCCCATCCGATGGGGTGTTCTTATGATGTGTAGGGATGCTGTGCGTTCGTTCTTAATTAGAAATCTAAAACTTACTTTCTGCAAAATCCTAGATCCTGAAATCCTAGGATTTATTATGCATATTTTATTTATGAACCCTACTTAATTAAAAAATTAAGATTATGAAATATTAATTAGATCTAAAATTGAGAATTTCAGATCTAAGACATATTCATAATACTGGGTTTGGGCTTGGGTAGCTCAATTAGGTCTAAGCGGTTGATCAAACCGAATCAAGAGTTTGTTAGATGGGATCAACATTGCTTAAATTGACCAGCCTAATAGGATTAAGTCTGGGTCAAGATTGAGTCATGATCAAGCAAGATCTAATTAGGCTCAGAGGTTAGAGTTTGGATTGTAGGCTAACCAAATTGGTTCTGGCTCAATAATTTGGTGTCTAAGGTAAGTTTGGCACATACGATCGACTGATTTTTAATTGCGAGCTACTTAACCTGAATGCATTCTTGTATGAGTTAACGGCATATCCCTTCCATCGGTCTCACTTACCTGGTCATATCTGTCGACTCAGTTCTAATTTGAGGTGGTCAGTAATCCGAGCTAACCCATGCCACTAGGTTAGTCATAATTGTTATGACTATGACAAGTCTAGTTTAATGAGATCTGAATCAATTCTCCCTAAGAAAAGATTAAGTCTGAGGTCTTCCACTATTGTAGATGTGCGGGCCCTTCCCGGGGTTGATTGTTCTTGGTTGGATATAGTGGCTTAGTTACACCAGGAAGATGCAACCGTATCTATTAGGCATTGGATGCTATGGGCTGGAGGATGAGTTGGGCTCAATATTTCGGATATGGTGAGAGACTCAATTAGGAATCCAGTTTGTGCAAATATGGGCCTGACTTAACTAAGGAGTGGATCAATATTTTGGATACGATGAGATTCATGAATTAGAGATCAAGTTTGGGTGCACCATGATTAGAGAATCATTGAACAAGAGTTGTTCACTCATTGGCTAACCCATCATCAATAACTGTTAGGTGAGGTGATGAGTCAGTTGGTGAGACCGCACCATCCACTAGAAATCATTAATCGTGGAGACTTTTGCATCCCTACAGAGGAAGTGTAGGGATCCAAGAAAATAGTCGGAGCTAATTTATTTAAAAATAAAATTTTTAAATAATTTGGTCAAGTCATAATTACAGTATCTAACTAGAATCTTTGACTCTCTAAAGGAAAATGTCTGCATCCAACCCATTAGCACATATCCTGGACACACATAGACTGACCGAACATAATTATAAAGATTGGCTCAGGAACTACAAAATCATTTTGAATTTCGAGAAGTTAACCCATGTATTGGACCAGGATCCTCCCACCTTATCAGCCCATCCATCCACTAAACAAAGAGTGTCTCTAGAAAAATGGATAGACGAAGATAATAAGGCAAGATATTACATGTTGGGCTCGATGTCTGATGAGCTCTAGTGCCAACATGAAGATATCGGGACTGCTAGCCAAATGTTGGCTCACCTGTAGGAGATGTTTGGTGAACAGAGTCACGCAGCCAAGTATCAAGTCATGAAATGACTTTTTAAGGCTAAGATGCGTGATGGACAGTCAGTCCAAGATCACTGTCTGATGATGATCAAGGATATGGAAGAGCTTGAGAAGCTCAGTGTGAAGTTAGACTTGGATCTGTAGAACGATGTTATTTTGTAATCCTTGATTGATGCATATGGGCAATTCATCATGAATTACCACATGCATATGGGCTTTAGGATAAGCGGGAGATAGTTAGATATATGTGCCCTAGAATTTAGAATTGGCTGACACTTGTAATACACTTCTACGAGCAAAATTGTAATTTTGATTATAATCAATAAAATAGGTTATTTTCTATCACATATGTATATTTAGTGTCTGTGATACATCCTTAGAGTTAAAGGTAATGATAATTCATATTTTTAAGAGTTGAAAATTTAAGACATGAATAATCATTATTAACTAATAAAATGCTTCCGACCATAAGATCATCATGAGGATGATGATTGATCCAAAAGGTTGGTGTACAATCGCTTCTATTTAGTAGATGAGTCTTGAGTCTACAGTGTGGAGACATCGGAGCAAGAGTATAGGTACTTGTTAGAGAATGAGGGTACTGAGCGTGACCACCTCGAGTAGTCATTAGGAAGTCTATCTTCTCGTCAATGACTGACTCGATGCTGTAGTGGTGTGTCTGGTTCTTTGACCTAAGGTGCATGGATAGTTCATCTTGAGGGTGTTATAGTTTGACTACACCATAACTCGGTCTCCTAGCCATACGGAACCTTGAGGTGTATGTTGGTTATAGCATGCTCATTATAGGAACTGGATTGCATTAAGATGGAATCTATCTACCTCGATGGTAGAGGAGCAGCCCTATGATGATCATGAGAATCAAGCCTAGAAGCCCATGGCCATGGCAGAGTGAAATAATAGAAAGAGTTTCTATTCAGGTTTTCATATCAAACTTGAATCGAATGATTACATCATATGATAGAAACTAGGGTTTGACGAGTTCACCTTAACCCTAATCTGATCGGGGCTCAAGATAGAAAAACTTAATCATACAGAAAGCTGCACCAAGAGGTTCGCATTCAACTCTGATGGATTGCTACCATATACTGCTAGGTGTCATTGTTGGATTTTGGGAGCAATTAGAATGATTTAGATGATCGATCATTCTAACTGTTCGAATCAAAAGAGTTCTGATCCATCGAAAGGAATTTCGATGATATCGATGATAGAGATCATGACATATCCCATTATCATACAGAACTAAATCTAACTGGGTCACATAAATAAGGGTTTGAATCTGGTGATCATCAATTGAACTGATCCAGTTCAATTAATCTGAATGAGATTCAATTAGGTTCAAGAAAATTATGCTAGCACTCGATTGAACCTAACGTTCTTCTTTTACTATCATAAATAGTTGTCCTGACTGAGCCAAAGGAGTTTATGCTCGATCAGAGGCCTTCACTTGGTCTGACTGGAGCTTGTCCAAGTCAGAAAATGGTTGTCTTATTTTGTAAGACATTATCTACTATTTTTGGTCACCTGCCATTTCTCATCCTTGGACTTTGGTCAAAAGTTGACCTTTGATTGGTCAAATGTTGACCATTGATACTTTGACTTCTGTCCATGTGTCACACACCTATTGGAGAGCTGGTGGGGGCTTGTCCCCCTACCAGAACCTAGCAAGGAGGAGGGCGCACACCAAGAGGAGGGCGCACGCCACCCTTGGCGTGTGCCCAAGTTGGAGGCGCCTAGGAGTCCCTATTGGATAGGGACTCCATCTTCTTTCTGGATTCCGATTAGACTTCTCCTAAGAATCAAGTTTGACTGGTCTTAGATGCCATCTAAAGAGGAATCCAAGGGACTCTATTCCTACCAATCAGATTTAGATCTGATTTTACAAAGGGTTGTGATTGGTTGGGAAGAAGAGGAGTTGGATCATGCATAGTCTATAAATAAGACCCTACGCCCAACTCAAGGAGAATCTAAAAAATTCCCATGCCCCAAGGCTGCCTCTCCTCTCCTCCTCCATGCCAAGTCCATCTTCTCCCTCTCCTCTCCATGCCCAAAGGAGTTTGGGATCCAAGTTGGTGCAATCCAGATGAGAGAAAGGTGATAGAAAGCTAGAAGGCTGCGTTGCTGCAAAGGATAACTGCTGATCTTCGAAAGGTGTTTTGAAGATCCTCCAAATTAGATCCAGATCTAATTTTTGGAGATGTGATAGAGAAGAAGAGGATCTCTAGATCCAGTCTAAGTGGATATCGATAGAGGCCAAACACTTGCATGGCTAGATCCAGAACCTTTCGCTGCTTATAGGATCATCAATGGATAATAGGATTATCCTACGTTAAGCTAAATTAAATTTGATTTAATTTATCTAAATTTATTTTAATTATTAAAATAATAAAGATCAGATTTGAAACATTCCAGATCTAATCTAGATCAAAGAGAAAATTTTTTGAAATATATCTCTCGATCTGATCAGATCTGAACGAACCTGATCCAGAAAATCGGGATTTCTCCTTCAAGAAGGTCTTCCCTTGTCCTGGCATGAAGATGTTTTTAGGATATCAATCATTGATGTCCTGAAAGAGAAGATTTATCTTCTCTTAGGATCTTTCTCTAATGTATTTTAATTTTGATTTTTGGGAGATCCAAAGGTTGTATTTCTTTCTTATTCCTTCTCATATTCTTTATCTCTTGGATTGTCCAAGAGATCTAAAGAATAAATTTTATATTAACCATTCGGAGGGATTCGTGAGAAGCTAGCACTTCGAGCGGATCTTCGTTCGACGAATCTTTGATTTTATTACAGCCTCATGTGAATCACCTGTAGAGGCCAAACGCACGTGCGGCTCCAAAGGCAACAATAAAAATCAACCATGGAGTTCTCAACCCATGCAAGATAAGAGATTTGCTCTCTTCTCTCACCTAGATGTGATCTAGATTTCAAATCTAGAATCATTCTAGATCTAGGATATTGATTTGATCAATACCAAATCCTTTTATTTTTAGATTTAGAATATATTATGACATGTTATAGATCCTAGATGTAGGATTTAGTAACTAGGTTACATGCATTTATAGATTAAATGGTTTAATCTATATGTTCCGCTGCGTTATTTTTCAAAAATATTTTGAAATTCATGCATGAAACCCTACATATTTTTCAATGATGGTATCAGAGAATCTAGGTTCACTTATAACATGGTCATATTTATATTAAATTAAATTAAAAAAATAAAACTCTAAAGTATAAGATTGTCCTACTGTAAGATTTATCCTTTATAGTGGAGAGATTGTTCTAGTACGTGCTGATCTATTCTTGAATCATGAATAAGTAAGATATGATATAAGTAATTTTATTATTTATTTTTTAATTTTAAATCTAAAATTAAATACATGTTAGATCTATTTTAGATAATTTAAATTAGATCTAAATAATATCAGGTTGCACATACAACTATAAGATTGTCCTACTGTATGGTTTATCCCTTATAGTAGAGAGGTTATCCTAGTATGTGCTGATCCGAATAACCTAAATAATAAATATGTTAGATGAGATTTAAAATAATTTATAATTTATTTTTAAATTTTAATTTAATTTTAAATGGTTTATGATATGATCCATATGATGTGTTTTATATTTAGATCTAGATCCTCTTATTGCATATGTTGATATGTAATTTTTGTTTTGAATCTAGAATATGTATGATATTCTTACTTTGTAGAATTTAAATTATGAATTTACTTTCTACAAAATCCTAGATTCAAAATCTTTGGACATGATCGAAATATTAAAATAATGTCATATATTGAATATGATTCGATGTAAGCTATTTATAATTTAAAAATATTTTAAATGATTAAATCAAAAATTAGTTCTGAGGTTTCATAAACCTAAACCCATAAGCTTTGTACCTAATTAATAATTAAGTGATTGTTTAGGATATAGGATTATGATTTAAAGATACTAAGATAATTTCATAAAATATGGGTTAAAGAAAAATGAGTTAGCTTTGATCAGGTCCTTAACTGGGTTAGACCTAGGGTTAGATTAAATATGGACTAAGTTAAAAAGTTAATCAAACCTAATTAATAGTTAATTAGGATTAGATCATTTCTTTAGATCACTTCAATAGTTGTAGTTGATCAAACTCCATACATCTAACAAATGAATACTGATCGTGGCTCAGTGGTCGAGCCTGAGTCTTTAGGCAGTCTAAATCAAAACTGATAAATTGATTGGTGTCTAAGATATATCTGGCATCCTAGATCGGTGGTTTTTAATTAGCAGCCTGCTTACATGACCATTTTTAATGGTGTCTAAGGCAAGCCTTGGCAGACCCTCCTACCGATCTCACTTATCTGGCCAATGTGGTTAATCAGATTTTGATTAGATTGCTCATTGATTCATGCTAACCCATGTCACATACAAAATCAGTGAGAGTGATTTTATTCAGTGAGACTGATCTAGGTGCCCATGGATCGATATTAATCCTAGTCCTTGTCAGTGACTTGAGAAGTCAGTGGGAGGACTTGACTTGGTGAAGTCAGTGAAAGTAAATTGATCCATGTCCTTTCTATCATTAAATCATAAATAATTTTAAATTTTCTAAAATTATTAGGTCCTTAAAATGATAAAGTTATGGAGATAACTGAGTCATAGCCTCCCATTAAGGTGTTTGATAATGGGTCCATTAACTTAATGATCATTGGAGGCCCATAAGCCTAGTGCTTGTTGACTGATGGAATTATCATTCATCATATAATGACTTAAATGTGTCTCTCTAATGGTGGTTTGGTTGACCAACCATAGTTGGACTTAATCATTTGTTAGTTAAATGCATCAAGTATAGTCACGTTAATGGTTGGACCTAATCGGATCCTTATAGTGGAGGCCCTAGCCTACTGATTAGATTTTTAGGATAAAATTAAATTATTGGAAGTTATTTGGAGAAATAATTGATTATGAACCTACCTTTAGATGTACATGGGTTGACCAACTATAGTTGGACTTGTGTGCAGTCTATGTGGATTCTAGTACCTACTAGAAAATTAAAGTAATTCTTCGAATTGGAGGTAGAGGCTACCAATTCGAATAAAATAGTGGGAGAACCTTAAGACTAAAGTCCAAGTCTCTAGACTTAAAATAATTCATATACTTAGGTCATTATTTTCTTTTCTCAGAATAAGGCTAAATCCTAATTGCTCAAATCACTGTTAGATAGTGATGACTTATGAGACCCAACTTCGATAATTAGTATCGAAAGTTGAATTTAGTTCAACAGTATGAATGGGTTCGCACTGGGGCTTCTAAGTCCAGTCAAAATAATTAGTCCAAAATCGATCCAAATCAGACATAGTGCTTCTATTATTAGAAGCAGGATCATAGAAAGAAGAATTGTCTTGCTTTTCTTGACCATAACAGGCTAAACAAAAGAAAGGAGCAAGAGTTGCTCATCAAAGATGTTATATGATAATACATTAAAATTTTTCTATATATAATTTTGTTACCTGGGTATGGGATACTAGTAGTCCTATGCAATTTGTTGCAAGGATTTTAGATAAGTGGAATGTTTGAAAATGATGAAAAATACATAAATATTTGGGATAAAAGTCTTGTTTCAATCCTATTTTTAAAAATTATCAAGCTTATTTTTAAAGATGATATTTTGAGTGATTGTCACCATTGTCTATTGTTTATGATAAATATTATTTATGTTGGCATTTTGGTCAGAGATGGTTATCATTTATCAATAAAGAAGATTGTTGTGATATTATTATGAATAATGTTACAATAATATGTGGATAATAAAAATGATATTTAACATCTATACAGTCTATTAAGTATAATGTACATATTTAATAAATATTTAAATTAGATTATGTCATGGATGCCTATCTTTGGCATTATAGGCTTAGTCATCTTGATAAAAATAGGATAAATGGTTAGCTTAAGAAGAAAATCTTGACATCAATGATTGTAAATTATTGATAGCCTGTGATTCTTGTCTTCTTGAGAAGATGACAAAGTCATCTTTTATTAAAAATGGTGGAGTTGATAAAGTTCTAAGTCTCATACATAGTGATGTATATGAACCTATGAACTTAAGTGCTAGAGGAAGATATTAATATTTTATTATAGATGATCTATCTGGATATGGGTGCATTTGGCTTGAGTCATTTAAAATATTCAAATGATTTAATAATAAAATAAAAAAATAAACTAAAAAAGATATTAGAATTCTTCAATCAAATCGAAGAGGTGATACTTATCCAGTAGGTTTATGACATATCTAGGAGAGAATAGGATTCTCTCTCAGTGAATTCCTTTTTAGAACATAGTGAATCTAAAAGGAGAAGTTGAACTTTGTTAGACATGGTTCAATCTATGATAGAGTTTATTTGTCTGCCTATTTAGGATTGTACTATTGTGACTACTTGTTTTACTCTAAATTATATCGAGTAAATCTATTGTAATGACTCCATATGCGATATGGATCGGGTGTAGACCTAGACTCTCTCATCTTTGGGTTTGGAGTTGTTTGGCCTATGTCAAAAGTTTGCATATAGATAAACTTGGGTTCTGGTCTAATAGGTATTTGAGGGTTATTAATTCTACCATGCTGAAGAACATAAGATGTTCATCAGCAGAAGGGCATTCCTTTTGGAAAGAAGTTTCTTAGAGAAGGAACTGATGCTTGTCAAGTTGAACTTAAAAAAATTTGACATGGTAGAAATGAACTAACATAATCTAGTAAACCTATAGAATCAGATTTTGATCAGATCAAATTTAGAGCCCGTTAAAGTAGCACCTTTAAGAAGATCCGATAGAGTACCACATTAGCCAGATAGATACTTCAGTGTCTTGCTTCAGGATGGTGATCTTGTTGAGCTCAATGAGAATAACAAGGATCCGATCATCTATAGTGATGTAATGCAGTGGTCTGACTCATAGAAGTGGCTTGAAGTCCCATAATCCAAATTGAAGTCCATGAAAATCAATAGTGTGTGGACACTAGATGATTCACCTAAAAGGATAAAATCCATTAGGTGTGAATGAATTTGGAAGGTAAAGACATAAAAAGCCCATTTGGCTATTATCTCAGTTTTGGAACATACATTTTGAATGAACGTCTTTATTATGAACAAAGATAAACCCTGCATTTGTAAGTGGGTAAAATATTCTATATTGTTATTCCTTGTGTTGTCTGTGAATGAAATTCTCTTAATCGAAAATGGCATTCAAGCATTGCAAGGAATAAAGATTTGGCCATCATCTAATTTCTCCATGTTCAAAATTAGATATGGTATACTCACTAATGATATTGAATAGATACCAGTCTGATCTAAGTGAGAATCACTAGAAGATTGTATAGACAATCCCTAAGTATTTGACAAATACTAAGATCCAGTGACTTAAATATGAAAATACTGACTTAAAACATGTGGATGTTTTAATTTCAGTCAAAACAAGATGACAACAAGAGAATGTCGGATCATACCCTAATTGCAGGAGCAATCTATTGGAATGGTTCCAAGTAGGATACTATAGCCTATTCAGTTAATGATGTAGAGTATATCATGGCATATGATGCTGCCATGTAAGCTGTGTAGTAGCTGAGGTTCATTAGCAAGTTAGGAGTTGTACCCTCCATCGATGATCCAGTCCTATCATAGCACTAAAGCCATAGCTCTAGCTAAAGAACTAAAGGACCAGCATATTCTGCATCGCTATCATCTTTGATTTTAGATCAAGGTGTCATTGATCTTTGGAAGATTGATGAAAAAGAAGAACATGACTGACCCATTTGCTAAGACCGTGGAACTAAGGAGTTCTACGAATTCAAGTAGAAGATAGGATATTTGATATTATTCTGATTGGCTTTAGCCCAAGTGGAAGTTATTAGAAAATGTATTCTAAAGCCAATCATCTAAATAGTAGATGATTGAAATTAGTATATGAATTATCTAATAATAATAGTTATTTGGCTGGTTCATCATAAAAGTTCTATCTTCCTTAAATGAACTCCTAAATTATGATGAAGTCTTTAGAACCATAATTAATTGATAAAGAAGGATTTATCGAATAATTCTTAAATTATTCATGATCAAATGATAAGTTATTAATAAGGATGATAACTTATCGAGTGTAGGTCGCTGTATACCATATGTGTTGGTTGTCCTCATAACTAAGTGGTGTGGAGACACTGGTATGCCATCCAGGTGAGATACAGGAGTACATATGCACTGAACATGATCAATGTAGCACTCTGCTATCATGAGTAGCTAGCTAAGGTCCCTTCGATCTGAGATCACCACGATGACTTGCAAGCAACTCATTATACCTTGATGCCAGATTGCTTTTATTTTTAATATAGGTTCTGAAGATTTTTAGGTACAGTCAAGTACTTATGAAGTCGGTGTATAAGTCAAGATGGAATTGACCATCCTTGATTAGCTTCAGAAAGAGAATGACTCGTTATGTTTTAATTTAGCAAAACCTAGGCTTGGGTAATCCTCATGAGGAGTCACAGGATTTATAAAATTTTGAGACACAATAAAGATGACTTGTATGAGTGTTAATAGAGTACTTAAAGTCGTGTTGAGTATTATTGATCAAAGGAATGAATTATACAATAACCATGGGCTAAGGTTCTAAGAATATTACTATGCATACATTCGATCTTTTTATACATCGAGAACCATTGCTAGATGGTTACTTCGACTAGTACAAGAATTGATTTTTATACTACCGACTTAGATTCGAACCTATAGGATCACACATATAAGAGATTGTAACTTAATCAGATAGTTAATTAACAATTAAGAATCATTCTAAGGTCAAACATTCAATGCGATTGATGTTTGACCTAATGCAAGTATTGTAGGAGGATTGATTAGCAATTAGATTGGTAATTGGCTCAATTTGATTGAGCAATTAGGCTGACATCAATTCTAAATGAATTAAATTCAATTAAAATTGGTTTGGACTTAATTAGATTAAGTTTAATTGATGTATTGGATAAGCCAATTGAAAGAAAAAATAATTCCTAGTTGGACTAGGATTTGAGTGCACCTAATTTCTAATTGAGTTAGGATTTAAATCAGATTTAAATATGATTTAACCTAACTTAATTGGGTTCCTAGTTGAACTAGGATCATTCATAATTAAGCTTGCACTAATCCTATTTTAATTAGATTCAAAATTATTTTGACTTAGTCAAGTAGGAAGAGTTCTAGTTGGATCGGGACTCTCTCACTATTTTCTTGCACCACTATGATGTTCCACATCCATAATTAATTCTAAAAAAGTTATACGAGTTTTTCCCATGCCTAAGAATAGTCCCCATGCCCATATCTAGTGTATTTGAATCTATATTTGACCTGGTCAATTATAGAAATTAGTTTTGCATGAGATTCTATGTGATAGAGTCCCTTTTCACTAAAACTCTTCCCTCCCTCTTTTAGAATTTCTCCAAAGCCCACCAAATTATTTTGTCACCCACTTTTCTCCTGATTTTGTGCATTCTCTTTTGTTTCTCCATGCACAAAATTAAGTGAAAGGCATCCAAGAGTTGGACACCCCCAAAAACTCCTCCTTGGTCTCCTATTAAGACTAGGGTTTAACCTAGTCTTCCATATATAAAAAATAGGATATCTCCTATCAGGTTTAGGACGTGTGAAACTTGAAAAAATCATGAAAAAACAAGAAAAAGGTAGGAGGAACCATGGGAGACTTTGGACGCCATGTTCCATGAAGGAGAGACCTCATTAAGCCATCAATTGTTCATATCTTGAAGAGAGAAAGGTAAGAAAAAAATTATTTTCTTTTAGAGATTTATTTTTAATTTTTATTTATTTATTTTTATGATTTTTATATTATAAAAATTTGAGAGAGAGAGAAAGAGGGTGTGGGGATCTATTTAGGACCTTTTTCTAATGTATTTTAATTCTAATTTTTGGAAGATCCAAAGGTTGGATTTTTCTCTTATTCCTCTTCATATTCTTTATCTCTTGGAGTGTCCAAGAGATCTAAAGAATAAATTTTATATTAACCATCTGGAGGAATCCGCAAGAAGTTAGCACTTCGAGCAGATTTTCGTTCGACGAAACTTTGATTTTGTTGCGGCCTTATGTGGATCACCTATCGAGGCCGGATGCATGTGCGGCTCCAAAGACAATAATGAAAATCAATCATGGAGTTTTCGACCCATGCAAGGTTAGAGATTTGATCTCTTCTCTCACCTAGATGTGATCTAGGTTTCAGATCTAGAATCATTCTAGATCTAGGGTATTGATTTGATCAATACCAAACTCTTTTATTTTCAAATTTAGAATGCATTATGACATGTTATAGGTCCTAGATGTAGGATTTAGTAATTAGATTACATGCATTTGCAGATTAAATAATTTAATCTGCATGTTCTACTATGTTATTTTTTAAAAATATTTTGAAATTCATGTATGAAACCCTATATATTTTCCAACAAGATGATGGTGCAGTATGATGCAGAGGGGAGGCCAGTAGGAAAGACTGCATGGAAGATGCATTTCTTTTTCGGGGTGCTTATGAGGCGGTCCAACACTATTTCAGTACTACCCATAGACTAGCAATTGATGGATGCTGGTGTCAGAGATCGAGTGTGGGAAGAGATATGGATAAATATATCTTAATTATATTTATATATTTGATATATTTACATTATGTTTGATTAGAATAATTTTATAATTAATTTTTGATAACTTTGTGCATAGGAGGTATAATTGTTCAAATCATAAGAGAGCTCGAGATGCCCGATTAAAGAAGATTGGAAAGTTGTACTGGGGCTACAAGATCAAGCTCCATAAAAGATAGCTCGAGCACTGATGAGACACTCTAGAGGAGCTTGTTCCTTAGATACAGGACTGTCTTCTGAGTCAGTGGGAGGGGATGGTTAGGCTTTGAAGGAGCTAGGAGTTCAAGATTTAATTTCTAACTTTTAAATTTTTTAATACACTTAAATTTATATTTAAATATTTTTTAAATACTTATTATTTATTTAAATATTTTTTAGACTGCCTTCCATCAAAATCAAAAGAACTGGATAGCTTAGGAGTACGCGCACACTCTTGGCCGTGAGTCTATAGCCAATCGTGTGCATAGAGAGATAATGAATTTTGAATCTTACTAGATAAATTAAATTAATATTTTTTTACATATTTCTAATAAACTAATTCATTGTTATAGCTGATGTGAGATGGGATGATACCCACCCATAGCAAGATCTTCCAATCCAGCTGTACGAACAAGAAGGGCAGGCCGATGAATGCCATGATCGAAAAGATTTTTGCAAGTAATAAATATATTAGTATGATTAGTATTATAGCATTTCTTATGATATTTTATTTAAATTTATAATTACAAGAGTAGTTAGACATGCTCGCGAGTGAGGGCCCGGACATCTTTGGCCCTCATGACCATCTGTCTTAGGTCTTGGGGCCTGAGCACTCTGAGAGGATTCGATGCAGGCCTAGATATACACTGACAAACTACTGGTCTGAGGTGAGCATCTCTTCACATGCTTCTGGTGTCATCAGTTGGGAGCAGCTTGAGGAGAAGTTGGTGCAGGCTGCTTAGGCTAGGGTCTCGGTAGATCAGGCTAGAGAGTAGGCTACTTAGGCTTGGGAGCAAACTGCTCAGCTATAGGGCCTCATGACCGCTATGATGATAAGGCTCAGCGCATGCTTTGGAGTTAACTTCATGGGCCTTGAGGACATGTTGGCCGGTGTTTGAGCTCTAGCTCTAGCTCCTCCAACTCATGCTCTATCTTCTCCTGATGATGATGACTTAGATGTAGATTTTAGAGACTTTTGATGTATTTTTTAAAATATTATAATAAATTTTATTCAATAATAAAATTTAAGCATTTCAAAAATATTATAATATTTATAATATTTTCTTATATTATATATTGAATTACATTTATCAGGTAAAAAAATAAAAAATTATACTTTTTATTATTCAAAATTTATTATAGTGGTTGCAAAGCTGCTGCCGTAGGTATGCCAACCATTGTCATAGATCATGTGCCAATCGCTGCATTAGGTCTATGATAGTGGTTCTATAATCGCTGCCATAGTAGACTTATGGCAGTGGTTTTGTAACCATTGCCATAATAAACCTATAATCGTTGCCATAGGTACTATGGCAGTGGCTGCAGAATCGCTGCCATATAAAATATAGCAGTGATTTTACAACCATTGCTATAGATTAGTCTATAATAGCAGTTCTTTGAACCGCTGTCATAAGCTATCTATGTCAACGGTTATCATAACTATTGCAAAAATTGCTACCATAAACCTATGGCGATGGCCATAGTGGCAGCGGTTATCAAATCGCTGCCATAGGCTATGACAGTGATTGTCTGGGCTATGGTAGTGGTTGTAAATTGCTACCATAGCTTTATTCTATAGTAGTGGTATGAGTTCTTGATAACTGCTCTTTTAGTGGAGAAGAGCACCATCAAGATGGATAAGTTCACTATAGCGAATCTCTAGAATGAGGTTCTCAGGAGGGAGAACCCAGCTTCGAGTTCAGATAGCGGTAGCTTAGCTTTGATAGTTTTTGAAGGAGTAGATGGTAGCATATTAAGCGAGAGAGGATTGCAAGGAGGACGATCCAAGTCCAAGACCAGGGATCCTAGCAAGATCAAATGCTACCGATGCGATGAGTTAGGACATCATGTCAGAGATTGCCGATGGCTTAGGGATCGGACAAGGGCTACTGTAGCGACGGCTAATAGCAAGTTAGAGGATGATGTTCTGGTGATAACTGATGAGGTATCTATCTTTTTTTAGTAGTGAATTTTAAATTCTGCATGCATATATCATGTTTGTTATAGAGAAGAGCAGTTTGATTTTTTGAAGAGCAATGAGGATACTGTTTATTTGCTAGATGGATTGAGCTATGCGATCAAAAGCATTAGAATGGTTAGCTAGAGGATAGATGACAGTGCAGTGAGGAGATTGGGGGATATTCAATACATATCCAATTTCAAATGGAATCTTATCTCATGGAGTAGATTAGATTTAAATGGCTATAGGTGGGTAGCAGGTGATGGGATCCTAAAGGTCATGCACAGTGATAGGATAATTTTGGAGGTGAAGAAGAGGATGAGAGGACACTACTAGCTAGCTAGAAGCTCAGTATGAGATGGAGTTTCAAGAGCCAGAGGGAGCCTAGTGCGAGGTGGAGCTCTATGTGGAGGTGGATCGGACAAGAGATGGAAGACTTAAGAGGATAAGAGGCGATGTCACAGAGTGAAGTTTCTATTATCATAGGAGGCTATCCCGAGCAAGTCAGTAGTCAGTATGGAGACCATGCATGCTGGAGGTGGGATCGAGCAGCCTGGCTTGACTCTCATATTTGTCCATCTATGAGACAATAGGCATGCCTTAAGGCATGGGGGCGAGATGGATTATCGGCTCTTAGAGATAGATGGAAGCTGAACATCGAGTCGAGAAGAAGATTGTTGAGAAAAATGCCTTGAGATTCGATCTATAATAAGTCCAGAACAAGATCCAGAATGATGAACGAAATCCAATGAGACCAAGAATAGCTCAAATAGAGTTCAAATGGAGATATTATGTATGAAGGAAGGCCAGAGCGAGGTAGCACGGCCCTCAGGCTCACCGAAGGGGCCCATAGGTTGGTGCCGGGGGGTGGTGGCATGGCCTATGCTAGCAACTTGTAGTCATGCTGGGCCAGCCATGTGCTAGGCCGGCCCAAGAATGTGAGTGCGTGCATGTGGGCAAGTAGGCCGATTGCGCAGGCGCGCATGGGCCGCACGATGCATGTAGGTGATAGGGACACGATGTTGTCGTTAAGACACCATATTTATCAGTTTAATCTGACTTCTTAAAATAATTAAAAATACGTAGATAGTAGTGAGTCAGATCGAATCCATAAGGAAGGTAGTATTTTTAGATTTGAAATCTTTGATTTTCTTAAAAGAAAAAGAAAAGGATTTGAAAATAAAATTTGAAGTCAAAAATTAAAAATTAAAATTGCAAAGTGGAAATTAAATTATGCAGAAAAGTAAACTTGGTACTAAGATCTATTAATTAGATCGTAGCATCTATTTACAGTAAAATCAAAAAAATAATAATTAAAGTATAGAAATTAAATTATAATAAAAATAAAAAGCATGAATTTAAAGATAATAAAATAAAATTTATATTAATTAAAATTTTAAAATTTAAATACATAAAATTTAATAAGAAAATAAAATAAAATAAAATAGCCTGATCTCTGATCTTGGATCGGCATGGGTGGAAAGATGATGTAGAAGCCCAGCTTTCTTTCTTGGCATCAGTTGCCTCGAAGCAGCCATTAACCCAGAGCCTAGCTTCACCCTATACCAAAGCTTCACCTTGATCGAAGATAATGAACTCTAGAGGCCTAGGGTCTTATTTATAGAGCTAGGAAGGTTGAAGAGTTTTCTTCTAGGCAATGTAGGACTAAGGAGCTCTTTTATTATCAAAATATAGAGAAATTTGAGTAAAAATTGGATTAAAAGGAGTTTTGGAGGAATTCTATTGCTCTGGATGAAATCTGACCATTGATAGAAATCCAACGGACCAAAAATCATCAAAATCGGATGTGTATTAGTCTAGATCAGATTGGATTAAATTCTGACCATCCGAACGCGCATTGATGGAGGAAATCTAGCCGTTGATCATGCATCGGGAGTCTAAATCACCATCGAGAGCATTCTGAACCATTGGATCTTCACCGGCTAGTTTTCTGGCCATCGGATCGTGCTAGATCGCTGATGGAATTCGAATCAAATCCAAAAATAACCACCGCCGTCTGATCTTGACCGTAATCAATCGGATCCATCCGATCGTGCCTTTACCATTGCCATGGACCGCATGGACTGACCGCATCACACACCGCAGCCAATCAATGCTCCTATCACTGAGTGAAAAGACCAAAATGCCCTATGAACCATGATAGATTTTCTGTGAATCCTTTAAGGGTCTAAGTCCACCACATGTTGCATCGTGATTCGCCAGTTTCTGCTGAGATGGCGGTCCACGCCTGGATCGTGGATCGATTGACGGCTTCCATAGTTGAGTCAGCTTGGCTTGGCGCATCTGGACGCACTGACTTCGTCGACTTGGCTCGGCTTGGTCGCTTGGCTTGCGAAGCCGGCTGAGCCATTTTTCTTTTTTTATTTAATTTTTTTTATTTTTAGAAATTCATATCTTCTTCATTTTTGCTTTGTTTTGCTTTAAACTTATTTCATTATGATAAAAAAATGATCTCTTTCCATTGATAATAAAATTTTATTTTTTATTTTTATTATTTTTTAATTAATTTTTTAATTAATAAAAATATGAATTTCTCAAAAATATATATAAATTAATCATTAATTTTTAAAAATTAATATAAATTAATTAATAAATTAATATTTTTATTGATGAATTTGTAGTACTTATCAGTAGGCCCAGCGGGCATGCCAAACCCCCTCATGCGGTCCATCATGGACTACCAGCTCACAACCGCCTGCATGGACCAATTCACTATTTCTATGCCATTTCTCATGGTCTTTATCCTATTTCATGGACTGACTATAAGATCGAATGGCTTAGTCATGAGCTAATCAAGATCCGATGGTCCAGGCATGATCCAAGCTTGATTAGAAGGCCTTTTGCATGATTTGATGGCTTAGATGCAAGCCGGTCATGATCGAATAGCTAGAAAGCAATCTCGGATGAGTTTGGGACTAGGTTTTCTACTGAAATACTATTTTAAATTTTTGGAGTCTATATAACTCTGATTGATGAACCATTTGTTAGAAAATATATCTTAAAGTCAATCATCCTAGTTGTAGAAAATTATAATTAGTACATAAATTATTAAATAATAATAGTTGTTTAGCTTATTCATCATGAAATTTTTATATTTCTTAAATAAACTCTTATATTATGTTGGAGTCCTTAGAACCATAATAAATCGATAAAGGAGGATTTATTGGATGGTTCTTAAAGTTGTTCATAACCAAATCATAAGTTATTAACTAGGACGATAACTTATCGAGTATAAGTCACTGTATACCAATGCATTGGTTGTCCTCATAACCAAGTGATGTGAAGACATTGGTATGGCATCTGGTAAGATGTAGGAGTACATCCATACTGAATGTGATCAATGCAGTACTTTACTATGAAGAGTTGTTAGTAAAGGCCAATGGGTATAAGTGTCCCTCCGAGCTAAGATCACTATGGTGATTTGCAATCAACTCACTATACTTTGGTACCGGACTATCTATATTTTTAATACCATGATGGAAGGTTTCTAGATATAGTCAAGCACTTATGATGTTGGTGAGTGAGCCAAGATGTGATTGACCACTCTTGATTAACTTTAAGAGCAAATATCTCACTATATTTCAATTTAGCAAAATCTAGACCTAGGTAATCCTCATGAGGAGTCATGAGATTTACAAACTTTGAAATACAATATAGATAAACTTGTATGAGTATTAACAGCAAACTCAAAGTCATCCTGAGCATTAAGGGTCAAAGGGATGAATTATACGATAACCATAGGCTAGAGTTCTAAGAATATTGCTTTGCATACATTCGACCTATCCTGACATTGGGTATCATTGCTAGATGATCATTTTGATTGGTATAGAAAGCGGATTTTGTACTATCAACTTAGGTTCAAATCTATGAGGTCACACATATAAGAAATTTTCTACCTGATCAGATGGTTAATCAATAATTAAGAATTATTCAGTGATCGAATCGTCAATGCAATTGATGATTAATCAAGTGCAAGTATTGTAGGACGATCGATTAGAAATTGAATTGCTAATTAGTTCAATTTGATTGAAAAATTAGGTTGAGATTGAGTCTAATTGAATTAGTTTCAATTAGAATTGGTTTGGATATGATTGGGTTAAGTCTAATTGGTTTATGAGATAAGACAATTTCAAGAAAAAATAATTTTTTGTTTGATTAGGAATCAAGTGCACCTAATTACTAATTAAGTTATGATTTAAATTCAATTTAGATGTAGTTTAATCTAATTTAATTAGATTTGTAGTTAGATTAGGATCATCCTTAATTAGGTTGTATTATTTCTAGTTCAATGGGTGGTTTAAAATAGGTTTGATCTAGTCAAATTAGAGGAGTCCTAGTTGGACTAGGACTCTCCCTCATCCGTTGCGCCATGTACAAATTACCCGATGCCCACTTCTGATTTTTTGCATGATTTTTTTCTGATGCTAAGGAAGTCCACATGCCCCCTTGCTCTCCTAGAATTTGGATGAAAGTCATCCATATTTTTAAGGGAAAGTTTTATTTGATTTGAACTTTATCTGATAGAGTTTTGGATTTCTAAAACTCTCTCCATCTCTTATGGAATTTTGTTCCAATGCATAGTAATTTTCTATGCCCTCTTTCCTCTATTTTATGGGTGTGAATTCCTGGTTCTTCATGCAAAAGAAACATGGGGGGGCATCCAGGAGTTGGATGCCCCAAATATTCTCCTTTGACTTTTCCTTCTTAGGAATTTTACCCAAGGAAGGACTCTTTCAAGGTTGCCTATTTTATAGGGACTGTGGCATGAGAAAACCCTAAGATTTTCCATAGAAAAATAGAGAGAAAAGAAGAGAGGGCATGGGATTTTGGGTGCTCCAAGATGGTTGGGACGTGATGCTTCTTTTGGACATCAATTGTTGATGTCCTGTTGAAAGAAAAGAAAGAGAAGAATGTCATCTCTTAGGTTTTCTTTCAAGGTTCCTTCTTCTCCATCTTTTGAGAGACTTTTCTCATGAAAAAAATTAGAGAAAAAAGGAGAAAGGGCATGAAAAAATTCTAGAGGAAAAGCTCTCCTCTTGTTAAGGCGTGGAGATCTATTTAGGATATCAACGATTGATGACCTGAAAGTGAAGATGGGTCTTCTCTTAATATTTTTCTTAAACCTTTTCTTTTCTTCTTTTTGAGAGATCTAAGAGTTTGTCTTCTTCCTCAATCGTCCTCCTAATCTTCATCTCTTGGAGTATCCAAGAGATCTGAAGAAACTATACAAATCGACCATCAGGAGGGATTCATAAGAAGCTTGCACTTCAAGCAGATCTTCGTTTGACGAACCTTCGATCTACATAGCTATCTTATGTGGACAACCTATAGAGGTTGAACATACTGTGCAGCTCCAAGCAACAAGAACAATAATGAAAATCAGCTATGACATTGTCAACCTATGCAAAAGTAAGATTGATCTCTTTTCTGACCTAGATGCAATCTAGGGTTTTTAGAATTATTTTAGATCTAAGATATTGATGTGATCAATACCAATCTATTTTTATTTTTAAATTTATACATGTATCTTGACATGTCATAGATCCTAGATGTAGGGTTTAGTGATAAGAGCACGTACATATAATAGGTTAAATAGTTTAATCTATATCTTCCATTGTGTTTACTTTTGAAAAGTTTTAAAAAACATGTATGAAACACAACATGGTTTTTCTAACAATGGTATCAGAGCTCTAAATTCTTTTATGACATGATCATGTTTGTCTTTAAAGTAGATCTAAAAATAACTTTAAAGATCATACATACTAATTATATGGTTATCCTGTTGTAAGGTTTGTCTCTTACAATAAAAAAATTGTCCTAGTATGTGCGGATTTAAAAATCTAAATCATAAATAAGTTAGATGATGTTGGCGGTAAATTAACCCCGCCGAAGTCCTTGGTTGCCGACCTCCATTCTGAAAGAATCCATCAATCCTCTTAACAACAAGCCGATATAGTGAAACTTGTCTAAAGCACATTGAAGCTCGGTTAGACGATCTTGAATAGTAAAAGTGAACTATTATTTAATTAACCTTGCTTCTTAACTTAGAATGAATGATAGGACCAAAGTTCAACCCTCTTGACCTTGATTGGTGATAAGTTCTGAAGATAGTTGCAGTCCTATATTATGGACAACATGCTTCTTCCAGCTGAACCCCTCAAGTCATACTTCCTTAGTCGCGCTCCTTTCGGATGAACTCCTCCAATTGTGTTCCTTTTGGATGAATTCTTCTAGTTGTGCTACTTTCAGATGAACTCTCCTAGTCACATTCCTTCCGAACGAGCTCCCCCAGTCACACTCCTTCTGGACAAACTCTTCCAATTGCGCTCTTTCAGAATGAACTCCCCTAGTCATGCTCCTTGTAGACAGCTCCCCCAGTCGCATTCCTTTCAGACGAACTCCCCCAATTACGCTCCTTTTGGATGAACTCTTCCAGTTGCACTCCTCCTGGTAGCGCCCCTTTTAGTCGTGCTCCTCTCGACAGCGCTCATTCCAACCAAACTTCTCAAGTCATGCTCCTTCCAGTCAGACTCCTTCTCGATGCACTCATTTCAGCCATACTTCCTCCAACTAAAGTTCTTCCATTTGAGTACCCTACAGGATAAGTGTCTCCCAGCCAGTCATGGACCTACATAGTTCGTGTTGTGCCTGTTAGCTAGAGCCATCCAAAAGAACCTCATCAAGCCACTGATTCATGATAATTGCTCCATGAAGGATGGAGCACAGCATTTTAGATCTTGATTCGGGAGGTGCCTACCTACACACAACCCAAAAGGCCTCCAAACTCCGTGAAGCCACTTGATGTAAACCCAATAGACCTTAGACAGTTGCAAGTTCATTGCATATACTGAAGTCTTTAACCTACGTCCGAACTCCAGCACATGGATCTTAACTGCCTGCAAGTCATGATAAATGTCAACTCATCCTTCATAATAAGCTCCACATGGCTTGAGATGCCCACTACCATATGGTTACGGCTGTCACCATCAGTTTGTTATATGTTCTGTCTATAAAAGAGATCTTTCAGATATGTTTTCCTCTAAGCTCTTTTTCCTTCTCATTACTTTATTTTCTTATTTTTTGAGCACTCCATTTTAGTTGGCCAAAAAAATTCTTTGAGCATTGGAGGGTCCTGCTAGAGCAACCCACCTCCGGTTTGAACTTTATTTTGCAGGTCTAGTCGGTGACCTTATCCTCCCAACTCTAGCTACCTCCGACATCCTCATAGATTTCTACACCAAAAGGATTGGTGCTACAGGAAGGGTCATTAAGCTCTTATTCTAAAAGGAGTGCCCAGTTGATCCTTTCTATCTTCTTCTTCTAATCTTTTGAATCCACTTTCATTTAATCTCTTCTTGCTCTAGAAATGCTCCCAAAGAAGATGACCACCTGGTGGTCTTCTACTTTTGCCACTAGATCCAAGCCAGATCCATCCATCCTAGCTCCATCGTTGGCACCTTAACCTCCTCCTTCGGCAGCCATGGTAGATCCAAAGCAGTTCAACCTCCTGATGCAGTAGATTTGAGGCCTCGCCAAAATGATGCAGGCTATGCAGTAGCCCCAAGCAACAGCCTAGCCAGTGAGACCCTCGTTGAAACTTCAAGAATCAACATAGAGAAGGGCCACCTGGGTTAGCATACCCATTACCCCTGAGAAGAAAAAGCAGAAAGTAGGGAGCCCTTGCTCTAATCATGATTTCTCTCCGAAGGAGACTTTTTCTATCTATAGTCAATGGCCCACTAAGATCCACAATTGAGAGGATGCTCTCAATCAAAAGCTTCGGGACATGAATCGATAAATTAAGAAACTTTGCCATGCCATCCCGATCCTCCATGATGACATCTACATCGATCCTCCCTTCTCATATAGAATCATATAGGAGCCCATCCTATCAAACTTCAAGCTTTCTTAATTTAAGAGCTGTGATGGGACTTTGGATCCTGTCGATCATCTTGAGGCCTTCTGGATGATGTGCTAATCTATGGTGCACTAGACGCCATTCTATGCTGAGCTTTTTCATCTATCCTAAAGAAAGCAGTAAGAAATTGATACTCGAGCATCAAGTCAAGTACGATCTTCTCTTTAGACCAAATGAGCTATCAGTTTGTGGCTCATTTGACAAACAGCCGATGTCCAAGATGAGGCTTAGACTCCGTCATCAACATAAAGTAAAAGAAAAGGGAATCCATCTGAGATTATGTCGATCACTTCAATACTACTGCATTGGAGGTTTGAAACTTGGACCAATTTATAGCCATGGTCGCATTGAAAGGCAATTTTCAGAAGAATGATCTTTTGTCCTCTCTGGAGAGGAAGTATCCCAAAAATTTTTCTGATATGCTAGCACAGGCTAAAAGCTATATCCGAGCAGAGGAGGTCTTAAGATTGAAACATGAAGAAGCCATGAAAGAATGATGGACAGGCGAATTTAGCAAGCCCGCACCTGAAGGAAAGCTGAGTGAAGCTCGACCATGCTCCCGAACTTCCCTTGAGTGTAGATGAGCCCAAACTCCTCGAGCTTGTGGAGCAGGAAGCCTAGATTGAAGAATCCGGCAGAACAACCCTTCATGAAGATTCAATAACTATGCTCCCTTGAATGCTTTGAAGAATCAAGTATTGATGGAGATAAGAGAGCAGCTGCTAGGATTGGATAGGATGCGGACTCACCTGGCCAAGTACAACCCCAACAAGTACTGTCTCTACCATCATGACCATGGTACAATATTGAAGAATGTATCCAGCTTCAGGACAAAATTGAGGCATTGATCAAAAGAGGTCAGTTGGATCAGTTTATCAAGCATTGATCGAAGAGAAGAGAAGATCGTCCAATAGCCCCACCACAGTCTGAACCATCTCAGAGGGATGAATTGTAAGAAGATCGGGCTCCCCTTGGAATCATCAACACCATCATTCGGGGACATGAGTGGAGAGAGGCCCATGAGTCAGCAGAGCCAACAAAAAAGTGGCGGACTGATGAACCCATCACTTTCACTAAAGTAGATGCTTAGGAAGTTTAGCTTTCGCAAAATGATGTGGTTGTAGTTATTTTAAATATTGTTGATTATGATGTATACTGTATTTTAATTGATAATAGAAGCTCTGTTGATGTCTTATTTTATGATACTTTTTCTAAAATATCCATATTTGATAGTAGGATGGATCCGATGAATTCTCTATTAGTGGGATTCATAGGTGATGCAGTGCTAGTGAAAGGAGTGATAATATTGCTGGTGGTAGCAGGTCGGTACCCAAAGCAATCCAGAGCTCATGTCGATTTTTTAGTGGTCAAAATCCCTTCTGCCTATAATGCAATCCTTGGCCGATCTGGTTTGAATGTACTCTGGGCTATGGTTTCAACTTATTACCTAAAAATAAAGTTTCCAATAAGGCATGGAGTTAGAAAGGTCAGAAGAGACCAGGCACTAACTCGGCACTGCTACAATATTGCCCTACAGGGAGGAAGGCAAGTAGATCCTTCTTCAGTGGACAGGCTTGATGCCTGCGATGATCTATCTGAAGAAAGGAGGAAACCCATCAACAACCTTATGGAGGTCCCTTTAAATGATGGGAATAAGAAGCACATAGTGAAGATCGGCTCCAATCTAAATGGAGAAGTTAGGAAGTAGCTCGTTGGCTTCTTATAGAAGATTGTTGATGTTTTCGATTGGGTGCCTGCAGATATACCTAGGATTGATGCAGAGGTAATAGAGCATTGTCTATGTGTGGATCTTAAATATCAGCTAGTGAAGTAGAGAAAGCGTATTTTCGCACTTGAGAGGCAGAAGGCTATTATGGATGAGGTTGACAAACTCCTCAAAGCATGATTCATTCGAGAAGTACTTTATCCAGACTGAATCGTAAATATCGTTCTCATTAAAAAGATAAATGGTAAGTGAAGGATGTGCATAGTTTTCACAAACTTGAACCAGCTTGTCTAAAAGATAGCTACCCCCTGCCTAGGATTGACCAACTAGTGGTGCAACTTTGGATGATGAACTTCTCACCTTCATGAATGCCTTCTCCGGCTATAACCAAATTTGGATGGCACTAGAGGAAGAGAAGAAGATTGCTTTTATTACTGATCGTGGTCTTTATTGTTACAAGATCATGCCCTTTGGGCTTAAAAATGTAGGTGCAACTTATCAACACCTAGTGAATAATATATTCAAAGAGCAAATCGACCACAAAATGGAGGTCTATATAGATAATATGCTAGTTAAAAGCCGATCATCACCAAATCATATTGCCAATCTTGAAGAGACCTTCAACACACTCTAAAAGTACAAGATGAAGCTGAACCCTATAAAATATACTTTCGGAGTAACATCGAGGAAGTTCCTAGGATTCATGGTGTCAAGGCACGACATTGAAGCCAACCCAGAGAGGATCAAAGCCATCCAAGAGATGACTATCTCAAAAATAACAAAAGAAGTTCAACACCTCATAGGCAAGGTAGCGGCCCTGAATTGCTTCAATTTAAGGTCGGTGGAGTGTTGTATGTCCTTCTTCCAACTACTCAAATAACCTAAGAACTATTAAAAAATATATCCCAAAGTCAATCGTCAGTCTATTGATGGTTGAGCTATATTATAATTATAATTAATTTATTAATTAATAAAATATATTTTTAATTTTTTCATCATAAGTTTTTTATCTTCTAACGAACTTCATTATTGTGATGAAGTTTTTAAGACTATTTAGATTTGATAAAGAGAGGATTTATCGATTAGTCCTTAAAACTATTCATAACCAAATGATAGGCTATTAATAAGGATGATAGCATCTATCGAGCATAGGTTGCTATATGCCATATAGATTGATTGTCTTCTTAATCAAGGAGTTTGGACATACTGGTATGGCATACAGATGAGATGTAGGGGTATATCATCATTAAACATGACCAACTTCAGAGCATTCTACTATCGAGAATGTCTCTAATGGGATGTAGATATAAGTATCCCTTAGATCTGAGATCATCTTAGTGGCTTGCAAGCAACTCACTATGCTTTGGTACCAGACTAACTAAATTTATAATTTAGTAATGAAAAACTTCTAGGTATAATCAAGTACTTGCAAAGTTAGTGTGTGATCAAGATAAAATTAACCACTCCAAAAGTTGGAGAAGAATGTATCACTGTATTTCAATATAGCAAAACCTTGGTCAAGATAATCCATAGGATGGATTTGGTATTTTGAAATGCAATGTGGATAGCCTGATCAGAGTTGATAGTTGAACTCTGACGTATCCTATGAGCATTTTGATCAAGAGGATGAATTATATAAAAACTATATTCATATGGATTCTAAGGATGTTATTCTACACATTTGATCTATCCGGCCATCAGGTACCATTACTAGATGGTCACATCGATTGGTATAAAAATTTATTCTGGTGCTATCGACTTTGGTTCAAACCTATGAGATCACACATATTAGAATTCATGATCCGTTTGGATGGTTGGTCAACGATTGAAAATCGTTCTAAGGTTAAATGATCAATATGATTGATATTTAACCTAGTGCAAATATTGCTGAAAGATCGATTTATAATTTGATTGCTAATTATCTTAATTTGATTAAGCTAGAAGGCTGAGATTAAGTCTAATTAAATATAATTTATTTAAATTCAGTTTGGATTTGATTAGATCAAGTTTAATTGGTTTATTCGATAAGCCAAGTGCAATGAAGAACTAGTCCTAATTCAACAAGGACTTGGATCAACCTAATTTTTTAATGTTATTAAAAAATTAAATCAAATTTAATTTGAATTAATTAAGTTATTAATTAGACTAAGATTTAATTTAATTGGATTGAGTTACTTTTGATATGATTTGGTTTGAGAAACCATATTTGACCAAGTTAAATATGGAATCCTAGTAAGACTAGGATCCACCTTGCTTGCGCCACCTACACCCCATGCCTCCCCATGCCCACTCTCTCTTTATTTTGTGCATGAAATATCCTCTCCTTGGTCTTCACGCATGCCTACTCCTCTTCTCTCTTTCTCATATGGCAATTAGTCGTGGACCAGGTCAAAATTAGAAAGTTTGAATTTGATTTGAATTACCTTTGGATGGAGTTTTAGGAAACTAAAACTCCTTCCATGCATGCCACCCTTCTCTCCCTATTTTCCCTTTATTTTGTTTGGTGGAAAAGAAGAATTTTTGTGCACCTTTCTCCGGTGGTCCATGATGCATACTAATCTATAGCTATGGCAAGTGCACCAGTTGATCAAGTAATAAATTAAATGAGTAGAGTATCATCCCTAAAGGATTAAAAAATAAGTACTAAAAATATTTTTTCCTAAGCTTTATTTAGAAGACCAATTTATGAGAATTAATAAAAATAAGAAGAAATAAAAAAATAAATTAAAAAATTATAAGGAAATAGAGAGTGTATAATTTTTAGGATTTAAACTCAAGAGCAATAGCTTTCTAAGGCAATTAATTCACCAACTCAATCAATATAATATTTAGGTAATTAAATTAATTTTATTTCATGTGATGGTGGAGTTTTCTAGGTTATTCACTATCCTTTGGTCCAAGCATAGCAAAATTATCAATATTTATTAACTATCCTTTGGTCCAGGCATAATTTTAATAAATACTGGTGCTTTAAGTTTTGTAAAATTCTCTAATTAAAATACATTGCATCCAAAGTGCACTAAAATTTTTGTATGCATATGAATTCTAATTCGATTCATGATACAAGATATATAAATCAAGAAGCATCGATATAGACGAACTTGGTCCGTATCATCTATGCCCATCAAATTAATTAGAAGATAGCCAATAATCTAAAAGCATTAAGAATAGATTTATATACTCCTCATGAACAAAATATAAAATTAAAAGCAAATCATATTGAATATTGCATCAAAAGTGTGGCTACATCTTAGCCTTAGTAAAATAAATTTAGTTCATGGCAAAAGGTTCAAAAATAGCCATTAAAATAAAAAACATACAAAAATCCAAACAGAAATTTGTTTGTTGCTGAAATTGGTTATTCGTTGCTCTTGGTGTGGAGAACTTGATGAAGAAGAGCCGCTTGATCAATATGTTGGATGTCGAAGATGAACCACGAAGAAGGAAGAAAGAAAGAAGAATAAAGAAAGAAAAAATAACTCTCAACCTCCCTCTCTATTCTCCCCTCTAGGTCTTTGTCTCTCTCCCAGGGTCTCTCTAAAATCTCCTCTAAGACCCTCTCTCCTATTTCTCTTCTCTACTGTTCCTAGGCTCTCTATTCTCTTACCCCTCAGACCCTCGATAGCAGGCTTTTAAATAGCTTTTGGGTAGAAATCCCATTGAAATTGGGTTTAAAACTCCTGAAATTAGTTGAAGAGAGCTCTAGCAATTTTTGGCCTTCGTATTGGCATCCAACACATCGAAAACCACTTAAAAACTCTTTTTAAAAACCCAATTCAAGTTAGAATTAAGCTCAGCCTTCAGATCTTTTCTGATGATTGAATTTGGATCGTTCGCCAATGCACAGAAAGCTTCAAAGCTTTAGTTAAAAATCGGAAACCCCTAGCCACCGTTGGATCTTGACTGGCTGCCAGATCTGCCATCCATAAATGCCTTAATCTGATCTGTCCGATCAAATCCTAGCACCTTCGACCATTGGATCAGGCTTTCATCCCATGTAGACTGATCACGAGCTAGGTTCACTGTAAACCATCAAGCTTTCAGCCAATCCAAGCATGCGCCACCATGTGAAATCCCCATCATGCCCCTGGCCTATTACCGTAGCAGTCCCGTATGCCACAAAAATTTCTAACATCAGCAATGTTTCAATGGGGCATCAGTGGGTAGTTTAGTGGGTGGTCGGGCCGATTTGCTGAGCCGGTTTGAATCAAACCGACCAGCTATATATATATATATATTTCTTTTAAAAATTGATTATAGGCTCGTTTGAAGTCCGTTTTACTTGAAATTTATTTCGTTTGAACTAGAAAATTAAGCTCTTATTGTTGATAGCCTTCTTTCCTACCTAAAAATTAATAAAAGCATTAATTTTTTAAAAATAAATCAATTTATTTTATAATTTAATATTTTTATTAGTGTATTTTTAGCACTTATCACATCCTCCAACTTAGTCATAGCTAGTCCCTTAGCAATGCTTTATTTATCACCATGTTTTAATAAGATCCTCTTTCATAAAAACAGAGCTAGGATTAAAGACCAAAAAGTTTAGAAAATACCACTAACTAAGCATTGAGCTTTAGAAGCTAATTCGTAGTTAGAATAATTAGGAACTTTCTTAAAGTATATCTAAAGATCTACAGCACTTTATGTTTATGATGACTAACTTAGCATTTCAGTGTTAATTTAAAGGATAAAAGTATCTATTTTTATCACTTATTTTGATTAATTTTCTATACATTCCCAATTTAAACTCATGAATTAAGGTAGCTTTCACACTGCCTCATTTTTTTCTCTCTTTTTTTTTTATACTAAGCATCATAGCCTTCCCTCTACCATTTGACGTGAACCTCCACACTGGACCTAGGTGCAAAGATCTAGTTACTAAGCTTTAGGCAATCCATATATACTTTATCTTTTGCATTTTATTTTAGGCTAGTAGCTCTTTTCTTAAATTCAATTTTCTTTGATTGAAATGTATATTAATTATCAATTTTCAGTAACAATTGAATCCTCAATTGGCCTTTTAATCAATACCTACTTTGCCTTGTTAGTGTGCATGTGCAATTAGAAGTGCTAATAGTCTTTAGGTGACCTAAGTAGGCTGCTAAAAGTCTGACCAACTAATCTACTTCTTTAACTCATTACATTCATTAGTAAATACTTTAAACTTTTATCACTTTTTCTAGTCTATCTTGCTTAAGATTTTCTTCTTGACACATGGTTTAAATCTTTTTTTTTAAAATTTTTTTTTTCCTACCCCTAAACTTATTCTACATTGTCTCAATGGAGAAAGAAAAAATAAAGATGCAATAAGAGATAGAAAAGAATACACATGTACTATCAGTTTAGATTGGTTCTTTGAAGCTTTGTGAGCTGGCTTGAGCTCTCTTTTTCTTTCTCTGCAAAATTGAAAACACACACCAAAGCAATAAAAAAGCAACAAGAATTTATTAAAAAATAAAAGAAAAAAAAGATCAAAACTAAAAAGAAAAGAAACAACCTATCTAGTAGTTCTGATTTATAGTTTTTAGCTTGACTTTCTTAAGCCTCTAGGTTGGATCTTGCAATTGGAATGCTTCCTTCTCCTTCTCAAAACTTCCACCAATGTAATTTTTCAGCTTGTAACCATTTACCTTAAAGGTACCTTTTGATTCATCAAAGATCACTACTACTCCATATGGAAATACCATAGTAATTGTATAGGGACCTATCCATCTTGATTTTAGCTTTTCTGAAAACAAATGTAGCCATAAACTATATAGGAGAACTTGCTGTCTCTCATGGAATTCTCTTTTTACAATATGGTTATTATGCCATTTCTTAGTACGTTCTTTATAGATCTTGGCATTCTCATAAGCATCATGACGAAATTCATCCATCTCATTCATTTGCATCAACCTGTTCTTTCCTACATCTTGTATATCAAAGTTAAGGATTTTCATGGCCCAATATGCTTTATGTTCTAACTCAACAGGGAGGTGGCATGCTTTACCAAAGAGTAGCCTATATAGGGACATACCAATAGGTGTTTTATATGCAGTCCTATATGCCGACAATGCATCATCTAATTTTAATGACCAGTCTTTCTTAGATGCACTTATAGTCCTTTCTAAAATTTCTTTTAATTCCCTATTTGACACCTTTACTTGACCGCTAGTTTGTGGATGATATGGGGTAGCTATTTGATGAGTGACACTATATTTGTTTAATAGATTTTTAAATTATTTATTACAAAAGTGGGTACCTCCATTACTAATGATTGCTCTATGCTTTTTCAAAAATTTGACAACTACCTTGGCATTATTAGTTAGAAAAGCTACTACTTCTATCCATTTTGAAACATAATCTATAGTAACAAGTATATATTGATTTGAAAAAGAACTAGAAAAAGGTTTCATGAAATCAATATCCCAAACATCAAAAATTTCACATACAAGAATATTGTTTAAAGGCATTTCATGTCTCCTAGAGAGATTTTCAGTTCTTTGATAGCGATCACATGAAGAGATATAAGTATGAGCATCTTTAAATAGAGTAGGCTAATAAAAACTGGATTGAAGAACCTTATAAGCTATTCTAGTTGGGCCGAAATGTCCTCCTACCTTCTAGTCATGATAATGGTGTAGAATTTTCTCCATTTCTTCCTCCAAAATGTATCTTCTAATGACCTGGTCTGCACAATACTTATACAAGAAGGTTCATTCCAAAAATAATATTTGACAATAGATAAGAACCTCTTCTTTTGTTGAAAAGAACGATCAAGTGGAAGAATCTTATTAACCAGGTAGTTAACAATATCAGCATACCATGAAAATGTTCTACCTAATATAGCATAGAGGCGCTCATCTAAAAATTCCTCCTTAATAGGGCAAATACTAATTCCTTCTCTGTGATATTTTCCAATCTAGAAAGGTGGTTAGTAACTAAATTCTCTGTGCCCTTCTTGTCCTTAATCTCCAAATTATACTCTTATAGCAATAGAATCCATTTGATCAATCTGGGTTTTACATCTTTCTTGGCAAAGAGATACTTTAGAGCTACATGGTCGGTGTATATAATAACTTTAGATAAAATATGATAAGAATGAAATTTATCTAATGCAAATACTACTGCCAGAAGCTTCTTTTCTATGGTTGTATATTTTTGTTGGGCTTCAATCAAAGTACGGCTAGCATAGTATATAGTTCAAAAAATCTTATCCTTTCTTTGATCAAGTACTGCTCCTATGGTTGTGTCACTAGCATCACACATCAACTCAAAAGGTAGGGACCAATCTGGTGCTACTATAATAGGTGTCGTGACTAGCTTCTCCTTGAGGGTGTTGAATGCCTGCAAACACTCATCAAAAAAATAAAAAGGGATATATTTACATAATTATTTAGATAGAGACTTAGAAATTAGAGAGAAGTCCTTTATAAATCGATGGTAAAATCCAGCATGCCCCAAAAAGCTCCTAATAGCCTTAACTGGAGTCGGTATGGGTAACTTTTTGATCACCTCAAGCTTAGCTCTATCTACTTCAATCCCTTTGCATGAAATCTTCTGGCCTAATACTATGCCTTCCTGTACCATCAGATGATACTTCTCCCAATTTAAGACAAGATTAGCATCCTCACATCTTTGTAAAATAAGAGATAAGTTATGCAAGTATTTATTAAATATGGATCCAAAGATAGAAAAATCATCCATAAATATTTCAAGAAAATTTTTAATGATATCATAAAAAATAGCCGTCATGCATTATTGAAAAGTAGTTAGTGCTTTACATAAACCAAACAGCATTCTTCTAAAAGCAAATATACTATAAGAATATGTAAAAGTACTTTTCTCTTGATCCTCAGGTGCTATGGCAATTTGATTATAACCAGAATAACCATCTAGAAAGCAATAAAAATCATGTCCAACAAACCTCTCTAACATCTGATCAATGAATGGGAGAGGATAATGATCTTTTCTAGTTGCATCATTTAATTTTCTGTAATCCATGCATACTCTCCATCCAGTAACAGTCCTAGTAAGAATTAACTTATTATTATTAGTTTGAACTATAGTAATTCCACGTTTCTTAGAAATTACTTGAACAAGACTCACCAATGAACTATCAGAGATAGGATAAATAATACATGCATCGAGTAGCTTGATTACCTCTTTTTTGACCACTTCTTGCATCTTAGGGTTGAGTCTTCTTTGGGGTTGGATCATAGGCTCATAGTTATCCTCCATGAGAATTTTGTGCATACAAATTAAGGGACTAATTTCTTTAATGTCTGCAATGGTCCATCCAAACACCTTCTTGTGTTCCTTTAGCACTCTTAACAACTTTTCTTTTATTAAACATGTCAAAGAAGAAGAAATAATAATAGGTAAGTGCAAAGAACCTTCTAGGAAAATATATTTTAAATGAAAAGAAAGAGGTTTAAGTTCAAGAGTAGGCAGCTCTTCAATTGATGTATTTGGAAGAGGAGTTGATGATCTTTCTAATTCTTCAAATCATAGTCTATTTATGCATGGAATATATGGTTTGGCCTTCAACAATTTTATGCATTCTATTTGCCCTTCATCTTTAGCTAAACCCTCTAATGATTGGACAATGCAAGCTTCAATAGGGTTCTCAAACCTATTTTATAGAAAATACTCATGTACCAAATTATCAATATCATCTATTTGAAATAAGTTTGATTATCATTGGAATATTTAATAGCTTTGAAAACATTAAAAGTAACTTGTTTATCTTGGACTCTTAAAATTAATTTTTCTTGTTGAACATCTATTAAAGCTCCTCCAGTAACTAAAAAGGATCTCTCAAAGATAAGGGGCACATCATAATCTTCTTCTATATCAAGAATAATAAAATCAACAAAAAAAATAAACTTGTTTACCTTTACCAAGACATCCTCCACTATACCTCTTGGATATTTGATCGATCTGTCAGCTAGTTGAAGAGTGATAGTGGTAGGTTTCGGTTCTCCTAGACCCAGCTTCCTGAAAATAGAGAAAGGCATGAGATTAATACTTGCTCCTAAAACACAAATGACTTTATCAAAACTACAATCACCAATAATGCAAGGGATAGTAAAACTCCATGGATCTGTTAGCTTCTATGGTAATTTATTTTGAAGTATTGCTGGACACTCTTTATTCAAATTTATTCTCTCATGCTCCTTTAGCTTCTTCTTATTTGTTAGAATTTCTTTGAGAAACTTGGCATACTAAGGCATTTGAGTGATAGCATCTACAAAATGAATATTAATATGTAAATTCTTTAAAATTTTAAAAGGATTAGAAAATTTCTTATCTGGATGTTGTATGTCTTTTTGGAAATGATAGTGGTGGCATGTAGGGCTTCATATTTGGATCAGCAAATTTTATTCCTGGGGACCATCCATCTACTGGTTGTTTCGGTGACTGACGAGTAGTAATTGTCTTTTCTTTGTTTATAGTTGGCTCTTTGGTCTTTCTTCTAATGTGGTTCCTCCTACTCTTTACCACTTCTTAAGGTGATAGCATTGATGTGCTTCCTTGGACTAGTCTCCATGTTGCTAAGCAAGGATCCTTGTGGTCTCTCGAAGATTATCTTAACCATCAATCTTACTATCTCCAAGTTTCGAATTGCTATTGATTGGTCTTGCCTGAGTTTGTTTCTTATATTTTTTATAGTTGCTTCTTGGTTTTGCATGAATTTGACCATCAGCTCCTCTATATCAGGCTTCTTCTTAGGTGCTTGGAATCCTTGGGGTCGTTGTTGTACTGCATTTTGGTTGCTCCATGAAAAATTTAGATATTGCCTCCACCACTGATTGTATGTGTTGGAGTAGGGATTGTTTTGCTGAGGTCTGAAAAAATTGATGAAAAACATGCAAGATTTCATGCATAGATTTCAAAACTTTTTTGAAATTAAAGCAACGAAAGACATAGATTAAATAGTTTAATCTATAATATGCAAGTAATCAGATTACAAAATCCTACATCAAGGATCTATAACATGTTATGATGTAAATATAAATATAAAAAGAAATTAATCATAATTGGTATTGATCAAATCAATACCTAGATCTAGAATAATTCTAAATCAAATCCTAGATCATATCTAGGTTACCAAGAGATCAGATCTCTTACCTTTGCATGGATTGAGAACTACATGGTTGATTTTTGTTATTGCTTTTAGAGCCACAAACGTGTCTGGCTTCTATAGATAATCCATACGAACCTACAACATAGATCGGAGGTTCGTCGAATGAAGATCCGCTCGAAGTGCTAGCTTCTTGCAGATCCCTTTTAATGGTTAATCAAATACATGTTCTTCCGATCTCTTGAACATTCCAAGAGATGAGGAACATGAGGAGGAGTAAGAGAGATATCCAACCCTTAGATCTTCTAAAAAATAGAAAATAAAATATAGGAAAAACATCCTAAGAGAAGATAGATTTTCTCTTTCAGGACAACAATGATTGATGTCCTGAAAACATCTCTATATTAGGACAAGAGGAGACCTTCTTCTCTAAAATTTTTTCTATATTTTTATATCTAATATCTCTAATTTTTCTCATAGAAAAATTCTAGTAATAAATAGAGAAGAAGGATTCTTAAGGAAATCCTAAGACAAGATCTTTCTTCTCTTCTCCTTCTCTCATCAGGACATGATCAGATCATGTCCAAAAAGAACATCATGCCCCAACAAATTGGAGCACTCATCCCCATGTCCTAATCCTCTCTTCCTCTCATATTTTTATCACATAAAAATCATATAAAATAGAAAAGGAAAAAGCTTGAAAGAAAAGTATAAGAGAAGATAATCTTCTCATACCTTTGTCCCTTCAAGACATCAACTTTTGATGTCAAGATGAAGACCTCTTCTCCAAGGAATATGGTACCCCAAGTCTCCACACCTCCTAGCATCTCTCTTCAGATTTTCTCTACGGAATCCCAGGTTATTTCATGCCCCCCTCCATCAAAGAGGAGGCATCCCATAAAAACCCAACTCTAGGTCAAGCTCCACAAACTAAGGTAGTTAAGGGGGCATCCAACTCTTGGATGCCCCCTCCCTAATTTTTTGGCATGCAACATCTGAATCTCACACACAAAAACTAGGGGAAAAAGGATGGAACAAAAGGTTGGGTGGCATGGGGAAAATAACAAAAGAAGGAGGGAAGAGTTTTGGTTAAAGGTGATTCTATCAAATAGGAAACTAATCCTAACCACTTTCTAGTTTTGACCAAGTCAAAACATATTCCAAATAACCAGAAATATAGGGTGTGAAGAAGCTTTCTTAGGCATGGGAATTCACAAAAAAATTCTAGAATTAAAGGTGTGGGCGTGGGCTCTTTGGCATAAGAGAAAGAGAGTCCTAGTTAGAGAGTCCTAATTTAACTGGGACTTCTCTTATTTGACTAGATCAAAATAGGTTTGAACCTAATTTAAATCTTATTTAAATTAGATTAAATATAATCTAATTAAGGATGATCCTAGTCCAACTAGAATCCTAATTAAATTAGATTAAATTAAGATTTAAATCTAATTTAAATCCTAAATCAATTAGGTGCACCCAAGTCCTAGTCAAATAAGGAATTATTCTTTCTTGCAATTGGCTTATCCAATAAAATAACTAGATTTAATATAATTAAGTCCAAACTAATTTTAATTAAATCTAATTTAATTAAACTTGACTCAGCTTGATTGATTAATCAAATTGAGCTAATTAGCAATCCAATTGCTAATCGATCCTCCTGCAACACTTGCATCAGGTCAAACATCAATCATATTGATAGATTGACCTTAGAATGATTCTTAATCATTGATTAACCCTCTGATCAGGTTACAAGTTCTAATGTGTATGATCCCATAGGTTCGAACCTAAGCTAGTAACATAGGAATCAATTTCTATACCAATCAAAGTTACCATCTAGCAATGATTCTTGGCATCCGGATAGGTCGAATAAATGCAAAGCAACATTCTTAGAACCCTAGCCCATGGTTACCGTATAATTCATCCCTATGACCAATAATGCTCAAGACAACTTCGAGTATGCTATCAAACACTCATTCAAGTTATCTCTATTGCATCTCAAAATTTTGCAAATCTCGTGATATCTTATGAGGATTACTCAGGCCTAGGTTTTGCTAAATTAAAACACAATGAGACATTATCTTTCTGAAGCTAATCAGGAGTGGTCAATTTCATCTTGATTCACACATTGACTTCATAAGTACTTGACTGTACCTAGAAATCTTTCGAATCTATATTAGAAATATAGGTAGTCTGGCACCAAAGTATAGTAAGTTGCTTGCAAGTCACCGTGGTGATCTTAGGTTTGAGAGACACTTATATCCATTGGCCTTAGCTAGCTACTCTTGACAGTAGAGTACTATATTGATCACCTTTAGTGAAGATATACTCCTACATCTCATCTGGATGTCATATCAATGTCTTCACACCACTTGGTTACGAGGATAACCAACATATATAGCATATAGCAATCTACACTCGATAAGTTATTGTCCTTGTTAATAACTTATCATTTGATCATGAATAATTTAAGAACCATTCGATAAATCTTTCTTTATCGACTGATTATAGTTCTAAGGACTTCATCATAATTTAGAAGTTCATTTAAGGAAGATAGTACTTTTATGATGAATCCGCCAAATAACTATTATTATTAGATAATTTATATACTAATTTCAATCATCTACCACCTAGATGATTGGCTTTAGGATATATTTTTAAATAAAAATTATTAAGATAGTTAGCACTATCAGAGACTTTAGCAAAAGAATTATCTATCTGGCAGTTGCTTGTATCATGTCCTCCTCCACACAGGTCACAAGTGATGCTTTGAATGTTCATAGTTGTTCCGTTCATATTATTGACTTCAACTCTAAGGGCTGTAATTTTAGCTAATAAAGCTAAAATGCAATCCACTCCCTACACAGCTACTAGTTTTCTCAGCATCATGCATTCTGTTTGCCACTGATAGCTATTTGATGCCATCTCATCGATTAGATCAAAGGTTTTTTCCTTCATTTTTTGATTAATAGTTCATCCTGCTACTGCATCAATCATAGAATGATTAGTAGAAGATAAACCATTATAAAAAGTTTATACCTGAAGCCATACGGATAGTTGATGATGTGGACATCTCCTCAGAAGTTCTTTAAAATGATCCCAAGCCTCATATAGTGTCTCCATGTCCATCTTGATAAAAGAAGTAATATTGTTGCGCATCTTGGCTTGAAAGGTGGAAAGTACTTGACTAAAAATTTTTGGGCTAGGGCATCACAAGTTATGATAGAACCTATAAGAAGAGAATGAAGCCAACTTTTAGCTTTGTCCTATAAAGAGAAAGGAAATAGCCTTAATCTAATAGCATCATCTGACATCCCATTAATTTTAAAAGTATCATAAAATTCAAAAAAGTTAGAAATATGGGCATTCAGATCATCATGCACGTATCCATTGAATTGGACAGTTGATTGAATCATCTAAATCATTATCGATTTTATTTTGAAGTTGTTCGCTCGTACAGGCGGTCTCCTGATGCTCGAAGTTGCATCAGCTATAAATGGTGTGATGTAATTATTTAATAGATGATGTGCCGCTCGAATAGCTTCTTGCCATCCCTCGGTCGCCATATCTAATCCTAGATTGATGTCGTTAGGATCTTCAACTGCCATGTTTCTTTCTTGTTGTAGTCTTTTTATGGTCCTCTTAATTTCTAGATCTAAAGATAGTAAGTCACTATGTCCAGTATGTGTCATGCATCGAATAAATCTAAAAATAAAATAAGAATAAAAATTAAAAATAAAATTCTAAAGTAAAGCAAGGATCAAAATTTTAATATTATTTTAGACATAATCTCCAACAACTGTGCCAAAAACTTGATGCGTGCTAGTCTATAGCTATGGCAAGTGCACCAGTCGATCAAGTAATAAACTAAGTAGAGTATCATCCTTAAAGGATTGAAAAATAAGTACTAAAAATATTCTTTCCTAAGCTTTATTTAGAAGATCGATTTATGAGAATTAATAAAAATAAGAAGAAATAAAGACATAAATTAATAAATTATAAGAAAATAGAGAGTGTATAATTTTTAGGATTTAAAGTCAAGAGCAATAGATTACTAAGGTAATTGGTTCACCAACTCAATCAATACAATATTTAGGTAATTAGGTCAAATTTATTTTATGTGATGGTGGAGCTTCCTAGGTTATTCACTATCCTTTAGTCCAGGCATAGCAAAACTATCAATGTTTATTAATTACCCTTTGTCCAGGCATAATTTAAATAAATATCGATACTTTATGTTTTGTGAAATCCTCTAATTAAAATACGTTGCATCCAAAGCACACTAAAATTTTTGCATGCATATGAATTCTAATTTGAATCATGATACAAGGTATATAAATCAAGAAGTATCGACATAGACATACTTGGTCCGTATCATCTATGCCCATCAAATTAATTAGAAGATGGCTAATAATCTAAAAGCATTAAGAATAGATTTATATACTTCTCAGCAATAAAATATAAAATTAAAAGCAAATCATATTGAATATTGCATCAAAAGAGTGGCTACACCTTAGCCTTAGTAAAATAAATTTAGTTCACGGCAAAAGGTTCAAAAATAGTAATTAAAATAAAAAGCATGTAAAAATTCAAATAGAAATTTATTTGTTACTAAAATTGATCGTCTGTTGCTCTTGGTATAGAGAACTTGATGAAGAAGAGTTGCTTGATCAATATGATGGATGTCGAAGATGAACCATGAAGAAGGAAGAAAGAAGAATAAAGAAAGAAAAAATAACTCTCAACCTCCCTCTCTATTCTCCCCTCTAGCTCTCTATCTCTCTCCCAGGTTCTCTCTAAAATCTCCTCTCAAACCCTCTCTCCTCTATCTCTTCTCTACTGTTCCTAGGCTCTCTATTCTCTCCCCCCTTAGACCCTCGGCAGCAGGCTTTTAAACAGTTTTTGGATAGAAATCCCAATGAAATTGGGTTTAAAACTCCTAAAATTAGTTGAAGAGAGCTCTGGAAATTTTTGGCCTTCGGATCGGCATCCAATGCATCAAAAACCACCTAAAAATTCTTTTCAAAAACCTAATTCAAGTCGGAATTAAGCTCAGCCATCAAATCTTCTCTGATGATTGAATCTAGACCATCCGCCAGTGCATAGGAAGCTTTGAAGCTTTAGTTAAAAATTAGAAACCCTTAGCCACCGTTGGATCTTGACCGACTACCAGATCTACCATCCATCAATGCCTTAATCCGATCCATCCGATCAAATCCCAGTGCCATCAACCGTTGGATCAAGCCTTTGTCCCATGTAGACTAGTCGCGAGCCAGGTTCACAATAAAATATCAAGCTTTCAGCCAATCTGAGCGTGTGCTGCCATGTGAAATCCCCATCATGCCCTTGGCCTATTACTATAACGGTCCACCATACGCTGTGAAAATTTCTGACGTCGGCGATGCATCAGTGGGTGGTTTAGCGGGCGATCAGACTAGTTTGCTGAGCCAGTTTGAACCGAATTGGCCGGCTATATATATATTTTTATTTTCTTTGAAAATTGATTTAGGCTCATTTGATGTCCATTTTGCTTGAAATTTATTTCGTTTGAAGCAAAAAATTAAGCTCTTCCTATTGACAGCCTTCTTTCCTGCATAAGATTAATAAAAGTATCAATTTCTTAAAAATAAATTAATTTATTTTATAATTTAATACTTTTATTAGTGTATTTTTAGCACTTATTAGTCCATGCCAAAAAGAAAGGAGGGGGTGCCCAAATATTGGGCACCCTAACTAGTTGCAATATTTATTCTTTCCTAGTCTAATAATTTGACCCAACAAGGACTCCTCTATATCTCATTATATAGGATAAATTTTAGGCTGATTTTTGGAGATATTCTAGACCTTAGAGAGTGCTTTTGGGCATGTGAATACCAGGGTGAGAGACCTCTTAGGCATGGGATTTTCATAGACACTAATTTAGGTATCTAGGTGAGAGAACAAAGAAGAAGAAGAGGGTCTTCTTCTAGGGTTACTTTGTTCTTCTCTTTTGTTCCGCTTTTTGAGATTATTTGAGAGTATCTTAGATCTAAAATCTCTCTTATTCTTTTTGTTCTTTGGAGGAGTCTAAATCTAGAAGAAGAAAGCACTGAATCGACTGTCGAAGAAGAATCAGTATGGTATTGCATACTATGCTGATTTCCTGCATAGGACTTCTGATTGGAGTTCGTGGGCTCGTGTGGACATCTCATAGAGGCTAGATATGTGTGTGGCTTAGAGCATCATCCTCAAACCAGAATCAATAAGTTAGAACATCTAACTTACATAGGTAATGTTGATGCAAAATCTGATCGTCGTCGGAATCAGCTAGAGCGAAGGTGGATGAGGTTGCTGTCAGGGACCTGCAAAACAAAGTCCCATTCAGAGTCGGTGGGGGGGTGACTCCGACAGGATCCTCCGACGATCAAGTCAACTTTGGCCAACAGGAATGGAGTGCTCGGGAATGAGTTCCATAGAGCTTAGAGAAGAAGAGGAGAACTTAAAGCCTAGGGTTAGCATATCTGGAGGGTCCTTTTTATAGGCGAAGCTTGATGATGACAGCTGTAGCCGCATGCTGATGGGCTACTTGAGATCCGACGGAGTCAGTCCCAAGGGAAGGCACCATCTGCAACATCGTCTACAATGGGTTGATGGTGACAGCCATCGTCGCCTAGTAGTGGGTCACTATCGCTTGCGGCGAACTGATGGTGATGGCTGTAGCTATCTTAATACTGAGTCACTCAGGACTGAATGAAGGGTTGAAGGGCTTTGACGTGTACCCATTTCAAAGGAGTTCAAACTCCTAAAGAGGAAGCTCGGAAGGAGTTTGGCTTCCATAGAAGTTTGGCTAGAGGTGTGCGGATAAGGCTCGATCGGCCGAAGGAGTTGTCTGGGAGGAGTCTGGCTCCTAAAGAAGTCCGATCGAAGGGGATGTCTTGGAGGAGTCCAGCTCCTAAAGAAGTCTGACTGAAGGGGATGTTCGAGAGGAGTCTGCTGAAGAAGTCCGACCGAAGGGGAAGCTTGGAGGGAGTTCGGCTCGCGCAGGTGCCTGGCTGGAGGAGCACGGAGAGAGTTTGGCTCTTGCGGGAGCCCGACTGAAGCTTGGCCACTGAGGAATTTGGCTAAAGCCCATCCACTAAAGCTCTTCCATGGCTACCAACTGCATCAGACTGAGCACCAAACTGGACTTCGATAGGAGCAGGGTTTACCCCCAACAATAGTCCCCCCCACTCTCAAGTTCGAAACTCGAAGGAAGGGAGTGCAGAAAAGGCAAATGCCGAAGTCCTCTTCTGGGCTCCGTACTAGTTTAGGTCGAAGCTCGAGGGGAGATCTCATCTCTAGTCAAAGTTGGTATCGAAATTGAATCCCGAGGGAGATCTCATCTCCAGCCGAGATTGAAGTAGTTCTCGTCTCATGCGGTCGAGGTCGAGGGTTGAGCTCCTCGGGGGGGGGGGTGATATTGTCTTCAACAGCCGAGGCTGATTTAGGGGAGATCTCCTCTCCTGCAGCCACGATTAATACGGGCGCTCAGGAGAGATCTGATCTCTGGTCGAGGTTAACGCGGTCACTCAAGGGGGATCTCATCTTTGGGCGAGGTTGTCTCCGATCTTAACTCTAGTCGAGCTTGGCTCGAGCGCTCGAAAGAGGTCTTATCTCTAGCCGAGGTTGTCGCGGGCTGAGGTAGTCATGGTCGCTCGGGAGAGATCTTATCTCTGACCGAGGTTGACTCGATCGCTCGTCTCTGGCCGAGGTTGTCACGGTCGCTTGGAGGAGACCTTATCTCCTACAGTCGAGGTTGCCTCAGAGGAGATCATATCTCCTGCAGCCGAGGTTGATGCGGGCGCTCAGAGGAGATCTTATCTCCTGTAGTTGAAGTTGCCTCAGGGGAGATCTTATCTTCTGCAGCCGAAGTTGATGCAGGCGCTCATGGGGAGATCTTATCTCTAACCAAGGTTGTCATGGATCGAGATAGTCACGATCTCTCGGGAGAGATCTTATCTTTGGCTGAGGTTGACTCGGTCGCTCATCTCTAGCCGAGGTTATCGCGGTCGCTCGGAGGAGACCTTATCTCCTACAGTCAAGGTTGCCTTAGGAGAGATCTTATCTCCTACAGCCGAGGTTGGTGCGAGTGCTCGGAGGAGATCTTATCTCCTACAGTCGAGGTTGCCTCGGAAAAGATCTTATCTCTAGTCGAGGTTGTCACTCGAAAGAGATCTTATCTCTAACTGAGGTTGACGTGGTCGGTCGGGAGAGAGATCTTATCTCTAGCCAAGGTTATCTTGGTCGCTCGGGAGAGATCTTATCTCTAGCTGAGGTTGACACGGTCGCTCGAGAGAGATCTTATCTCTAGCCGAGATTATCGCTCGGGAGAGATCTTATCTCTAGCCGAGGTTGGTGCGGTCGCTCGGTAGAGATCTTATCTCTAGCCGAGGTTATCTCGGTCGCTCGAAAAGAGATCTTATCTCTAGCCGAGGTTGATGCGGTCGCTCGAAAGAGGTTGTCGCTCGGGAGAGATCTTATCTCTGGATGAGATTGTCTTGGTCGCTCGGAAGAGATCTTATCTCTAGTCGAGATTGACACAGTCGCTCGAAAAGAGATCTTATCTCTAGCTGAGGTTGACGCGGTCGCTCGAAAGAGATCTTATCCCTGGTCGAGGTTGTCTCGATCGCTTAGGAGAGATCTTATCTCTGATCGAGGTTGTCGCTTGGGAGAGATCTTATCTCTGGCTGAGGTTGACGCGGTCACTTGGAAGAGATCTTATCTCTGGTCGAGGTTGGCTCGGGCACTCGGGAGAGGTCTTATCTCTAACCGAGGTTGATGCGGTTGCTCAGGAGAGATCTTATCTCTAGCCAAGGTTGAAGGTCTTTTACCTGCCCATGTTAGGACGAGGTTCTCCTCCTGTTCTTAACATGGCAACTATTAACTACTTCTTTCTCTGTTATCACATAGTTTTTGCGTCCAAAAATAATATTATTGAAAGGAAAGAATTTTATTGAGAAAAAGTTACTGGCAACGCATTCCCAAAATCTTTGTATTTCAGGATCATGGTAGCATTGTTCCTCTGCGTTTCTTCAGGCAGACGACCTTTTCTCTCTCATGCTGGCCTCCTCAATTTGGAGCATGCTTCTCTTGGCTTTGACGCTGGGAGGTGATGAATCGCTGATGTTCCAAGCTACTCCCCAGGGTAACATTGATGATGCCATGAGGCGACCGACCTTGTCGTTTCTGGTTACAATAGAACTCTTGGTCGATCTTCTCCTACTTTAAGCTGGCATCGAAGGAATTTACCCAATCGCCTCTTTCTGACGAGCTCCTTAATTTCATCGCAGAGCTGGATGCATTCCTCAGTATCGTGGTCATGGTCGCGATGGTAGAGGTAGTACTTACTTCGATCATGCTTGTTTGGGGGAGACCGTAACCCTTCTGGTCTTGGTAGCTGGTTCTTAATTTTGGTGAGAATTTGAGTTCGAGGAGCTTTGAGGAGGGCATAGTTGTAGAACCTTTTGGGAGGAGGGCTTCTTTGCACCCCTCCGTTGGGGCTTCCTTGGTGGTGAGCTCGAGGAGTTCGGGCCCGTCTGCTCCCAGAGGGAGTCCGTGAGTGCGGTCGAACTTCGCTCAGCTCTCCATCGGTGGTGGGTCTATTATACTCATCTGCCAGCCACTCCCTTAAGGCTTCTTCATCCCTCAACTTGAAGGCTTCTTCCGCATGGGCAAATCTCTCGACTCGAGCCAGCAGATCGACGAAGTTCTTGGGATACTTTTTTTCTAGGGAGAATAGCAAATCATTTTTCTGAAGGCCGCTCTTGAGCGCGGCCATCACAATAGACTAGTCCAGGTCCCGGACCTCCATTGCTGCGGCGTTAAATCGGGTGACATAAGCCCGGATGGATTCCCCCTGCTTCTACTTAACGTTCATTAGGAAATTCGAACCTCGGCGCGGACGTTGGCTGCTGATGAAGTGAGCTATGAAATGATGGCTCATCTAGTCAAAAGAGAAGATCGTACTCGATTTCAATATCGAGTACCAGTTTCTCACTGCTCCCTTTAAGATAGATGGAAAGGCTCAGCACAGTATGGCATCTGAAGTACCGTGGAGTAGCATCATGATCTAGAAGGCCTCTAGATGATCAATCAGATCCGAGGTTCCATCATAGCTTTCAAGTTGAGGGAGCTTGAAGTTTGATGGGATGGGCTCTTGCATAATTCGGAGAGAGAAAGGAGGATCGGTGCGGACGTTGGCATGATGAGTCGGGGCGACATGGCCGAGCTCTTCAATCCATCGGTCCATCACCCGCAGTCTATGATCAAGGGTGTTATCCTGGTTGCAGATCTTGGGGGACTTCCAGCTACAAACAAGAAAGGTCTCCTCTAGAGGAGAACCATGATCCGAACATGGATCTCTGACTCTCTATTTTCCTTTTCAAAGGGTGTGGGTACACTGACCCGGGTACCCTTCCTTGGGGTCGATTGTCGACATCTGGGTGGTGGATTTCCTGGTGCAGTCACCGTCGGAGGCTGCTGCATGGCCCACATTGCATTCGTGAGGCCACGAACCTATCGGATAAGTAGGTTGAACTGCTCCACATCTACCATGGATATAGGTGGAACCTGGATTGCCACGGCTGAAGTAGGAGTAGATGGATCTGGACGGGATCGAGCCACGAAGATCGTCGATCATCGAGTCGAGGCTCTTTTAGAAGGCATTTTTTCTTCGAAAAAGAACTCTAAGAAAAGAGATCTCCAGAGAGGGAAGAGAGAAATCATCGTCGAGCACTCCTTTAAGAAGAAGAAAACCTCGGAGGTTCGAGCCCTCCTTCAAGTGCCAATCTACTGACGCAGAATCTGGTCATTGTCGAAATCAACTGGAGCGGTGGTGGACGAGGTCGCCGTCGGGAATCTGCAAAAGAAAATCCCATCTGGAGTTGTCGGGGGGATGGCTTCGGTAGGACCCTCCGATGATCAAGTCAGCTCTGACTAAAAGGAATGGAGTGCTCGGGAATGAGTTCCACAGAGCTTAGAGAAGAAGAGGAGAACTTAGAGCCTAGGGTTAGCATATTTGGAGGGTCCTTTTTATAGGCAGAGCTTGATGGTGACAGCTGTAGCCGCATGCTGGTGGGTTGCTCGAGGTCCAGCGGAGTCAGTCTCAGGGGAAGGCACCATTTGCAGCGTTGTCTGCAATGGATTGATGGTAACAGCCATCGCTGCCTGGTAGCGGGTCACTGTCGCTTGCGACGGACTGATGGTGATGGCTGTAGCTATCTTGATACTGAGCCACTTGAGGTCGAATGAAGGGTTGAAGGGCTTTGACGTATACCCATTTCGGAGGAGTTCGGACTCTTGAAGAGGAAGCTCGGAAGGAGTTCGGCTCTCGTAGGCATCTGGCTGGTGGTGTCCGAATAAGGCTCGATCGACCGAAGGAAATGTTTAGGGGGAGTTCGACTCCTGAAGAAGTCCGGTTGAAGGAGATGTCTGGTAGGAGTCTATTGAAAAAGTCTGATCGAAGGGGAAGCTTGGAGGGAGTTCGGCTCCCGCAGGTGCCTGATTGGAGGAGCGTGGAGAGAGTTCGGCTCTTGCGGGAGCCCGACTGAAGCTCGACCACTGAGGAGTTTGGCTAAAGCCCATCCGCTGAAGCTCTTCCATGGCTACCGGCTGCATCAGGTTGAGCACCGACTGGACTTCGGTAGGAGCGGGGTTTACCCCCAATAGGTAATATAGATTTGATCTATTTTTACATACATGTATTTGATGTAGTGTAGATGCATGTTGATATGATCAACATGTTTTCTTCCTTCTGTTTTAATTTTTGATTTAATCTCATGTCATAATCATGTAATGGAATCTTAAATCTCAGGCTTCTCTATTTTTTATGAATAAATTTTGATTTATTTTAATCTTCTGCTGTCTGATCTTGAAAAGTTTTAAGATCTAGTTTTGAAACCATAGATCTGGTTCCTTCAATTGGTATCAGAGCCTAGACTGATTATTAAATGATTATATGTATATGTTTAGATTATTTCTTAGATTAGATCTAATTTATAATTTAGTTATTAAATATAAAATTAAAAATCATGATCACACGAGCTGATTATAAGGTTATCCTACTATAATGTTTATCCATTACAGTGGAGAGGTTGTCCTATTTTGTGTAGATCTATTTCTTATTAAAAATTTGTTAGATATGATCTGATCTTATTTATGATTTATTCAATTTGAAAGAGTTTTATATCTAAAAATAAATGTTTTAGATGGCACAGACTGATTATAAGGTTGTCCTGCTATAAGGTTTATCCTTTACATTAGAGAGGTTGTCCTAATACGTGCTAATCTAAAATATTGATCATAAAATTTTAGATTAGATCTAAAATATTTTATGATTTTATTAAAAGTATTTTAATCTGATTTTAATCATCATAAATATGTTAGATTTGATCTAAGATAATTTATGATTGATTGGAGTTGAAACTATTTCCATTACATGAACCTGTTTAGATTAGATCTAAAGTAGATTCATGCTTATCTTACTTGCATATTGATTATGATTCAAATATGCAACTTGGTTGGTTGAATCATGTTATAAAAATATTTTATAAATATAAAAATTATTTTTGAAAAGTCGAACCCCAACCCTCAGTCCAATACTTAATTAAGAATTAAGAAGTTGTTTGATTAGGATCTAAGATTATGAATTGAAGATCTTAAGATACAAATCATAACACATTGGGTTAAATGGGTTAGTGGAGACTAGGTCCATTAATTGGGTTAGATCTAGGGTTAGATTAAAGAATGGACTTAATTAAAGAATTGACTAAATCTAATCAGTTGTTGTCTTAGATTAGGTCAAGGATTCTCTTGATCAATTACAATAGTTGTAGTTGGTCATGTCCCTATCTTTAACGAGATCCAGGATGGATTTGATTCTTGGCTATGTGGTCTAGCACGAACTGTTAGGTTGATCTAATCAAGACTAATTAAACCAGTTGGTGTCTAAGATAAATCAGACTAGTGGTCTTTAATTGACAATCCACTTATCTGACCATTTTGGATGGTGTCTAAGGCAAGCTTCGGCAGACCCTTCCACTAATCGAACTTATCTGGTCTCTTAGTAAAATTATATTTTGATCAGATCATTTGACTATTTGAGCTGACCCATGTCAGCTAGATAAATTAGTATGACTAATTTTGGTGCTCCTAGACTAGCCTATTAATGGTCTTTCTTAAGCTGACTTGGTGAAGCCAGTGGGAGGATCATGATAAGTTGGTTCATCTGACCTTTCCTCTTCTTTACAACTAAATCCTTTAAAATTATTAGGTTTCTAAAATCAAATAGTTATTTTGATAACTAGATCATAGCCTCCCATTAAGTGGGTGATAATGGATCCATTAGTTGGATAATCATTGAAGGCCCAAAGGCCTAGTGTTATCACCTAATTAAATTATCATTCATTATATGATTTCTTAGTTGCATCTTTCTAAATGGTAGCTAGGTTAGCCAACCAAAGTTTGGCCTAATTATTCATTGGTTTGATGGATTAAGTATGATCATGTTAATGGTTGGACCTAACCGGACCTTTTCAGTAGAGGCCAAAGTCGACTGATTAGAGACTGGGAAAAAATTTAATTATTAAAAATTATTTGAAGAAATAATTGGTTATGAACCTATTCTTAGAGTACATGGGTTGGCCAACCAAAGTTGGGCTCATGTGCAGTCTATGAGGATTCTAGTATCCACTAAGAAATTAGGATAATTCCTCGAACTTGAGGTAGAGGCTATCAATTCGAATAAAATAATGGGAGAACCTTTTGATTAAAGTTCAAATCTTTAGATTTAATTAGTCAATTACTAATTAGGTTATGGTTTTTCTTTATGTAGATATGAGCACTTTTCTATCACTTCGATCATTGTTGAACAATGATAAGTTGATGGGATCTAACTTCAATAGTTGGTACTAAAAATTGAAGATAATTCTGGGACATGAACGGATCCTATATGTGTTGACGGATACTGCACCGGAGGAGCCAACTACCAATGCACATGGAACAATCAAAGACACTTACCAGAAGTGGCTCAGTGACCAAACCATGGTGCGCTGCATTCTGCTGGCTGCCATGAGTGATAAGTTTAGTAGCAGATTTGAGATGACACAATCAAAAAATATGCTTCAAGTGTTGGAGGTTCTTTTGGTACATTCGATGATGTTGAATGGCACCAGACTAGTTGTGCCATCTTCAATGCCAGGATGCAGGATGGAGCCTCTATCACTGATTATATAGTGTACATGATTGAGATGATAGAATGATTGAGCAAGGTCAGCTTTTTCTAGGATAAGTAGCTTGGAAAAGATGCAATACTAAACTCACTGCCCAAGTCCTATCTCCCATTCCTTACTTATTATAGAATGACAAAGCCTGAAGTTGACTACCACAGGTTACTGGGGTTGCTTCAAAACTTTGAGAAGGATCACCAACTCCACAAGGAGTTGGTGAACTTAGTGGGAGTTCATCTTTGGGTTCTCGACCCTTTAGGAAAGAAAAGAAGAACAAAAAGAAAAAAATAAAGAAGGTGCAAGTTTAGGTTGGAACATCTATACAGGCCAGACCAAGAAGATCAAGCCCGATAAGAGTCAAGCTGAATGCTTCTTTTGCAAGAAGCGAGGGCACTAGAAGAGAAAGTATCCTCAGTACATTGCCTCCTAGGATCCAAACTAGTAGAGAAAGAAGCAAGCTATTGCTTAGCAAGATATTTATATGATAACTTTTTATAATTTTTCTATTTATGATTATATTGATTGGGTATTGGATACTGGTATATTTGCAATTCCTCAACTTGTATTTGAGTCCCATAGTATTGTTCTTAATGATTGTCATTTCTATCCTAATTTCTTTTTAAATATCATTTCTGTAGGCCTTTTGGCTAAAAATAATTATGAAATTTTAATAAAGAAATAAGTTTGCAATATCATTATGAATGGTGTTATTGTTTTTTCTGGATATTTGAACAATGGTGTGTATATACTATCGCAACCTGTTAACATAGTCTATTCAATTGGCAAGCATTCTAAATTAGATAGTATATCAGATATCTACTTATAGCACTATAGGCTAGGTTATATAAATAAGAACAGGATAAATAGGATGACTCAAGAGAGAATCCTTGAAGTTAGTTATTATGAATCACTTTCAACCTATAAGTCCTGTCTTCATGGTAAAATGACTAACTCATCTTTTATTGAAAAAGGTGAGAGAGCCAATGAGCTCTTAGGTCTAATATATACTGATGTATATGGACCAATGAGTATAAGTGCCAGAGGTAGATATTTCTACTTCATCACTTTCATAGATGATTTATGAAGGGAAATCCTGATTTCCCGGTCCAGGTTCGTCCAGATCTGATTAGATCAAGAGATATATTTCAAAAATTTTCTTTTGATCTCAATCAGATCTTGATATATTTCAGATCTGATTCTTATTATTTTAATAAATAAAATAAAATAAGATAAATTAAATCAAATTCAATTTACCTGATTTGGGTAATCCTATTACCCTGTAGATGATCCTGATTGCAGCGGAAGGTTCTGGATCTTAGCCACGCAAGCACCTGGCCTCTACCGGTATCCACTCGGGTTGGATCTGGAGATCCTCTTCTTCTCTATCACACCTCCAAAAATTAGATCTGGATCTGATCTGGAGGATCTTCAAAACTCTTTTGAAGATCTGCAGTCGTCCTTCTGCAGCAGCGCAGCCTTCTTGCTTTTGATCGCCTTTCCTTGATCTGAATCGCACCAAACTAAGTCCAAAACACCTTTTGGACGTGGAGAGCAAGAGGAGAAGAAGTTTAGGCATGGAGAAGGAGGGGAGAGGCAGCCTTGGGGCGTGGGAAATCTCTATTGATTATTAGAATTAGGGTTGGGCGCAGGGTCTTATTTATAGACCTCTTGTGATCCAACTCCTCTTCCTCTCAACCAATCACAACCCTTTGTGAAATCAGATCTAAATCTGATTGGTTGGAATAGAGACCCCTGGATTCCTCCTTAGAGGGCGCCTAAGACCAGTCAAACTGGATTCTTAGTAGAACTCTGATTGGAATCCAAAAGGGAGGTGGAGTCCTTGTCCAACAAGGACTCCTAGGCGCCTCCTACTTGGGCTCACGCCATCCTTGGCGTGCGCCCTTCTCCTTGCCAGGTTCTGGCAGGGGGACAGGCCCCCACCAGCTCTCCAATAGGTGCATGACATGTGGTCAAAAGTCAAAGGGTGAATGGTCAACGTTTGACCAGTCAAAGGTAGACTTTTGACCAAAGTCAAAGAACAAGAAATGGCAGGTGACCAAAAATGGCAGGTAATGTCTTACAAATAAGACAACCTATTCTGACTTGGACAACCTCCAGTCAGACCATATGAAGGCCTCTGATTGAGCACAAACTCCTTTGGCTCAGTCAGGACAACTTATTTATGATAGTAAAAGAAGAACGTTAGGTTCAATCGAGTGCTAGCACGATTTCCTTGAACCTAATTGAATCTCATTCAGATCAATTGAACTAGATCAGTTCAATTGATGATCACCAGATTCAAACCCTTGTTTGTGTGACCCAGTTAGGTTCAGTTCTGTATGGTAATGGGATATGTCATGATCTCTATCATAGACATCATCGAAACTCCTTTCGATGGATCAGAACTCTTCTGATTCGAACAGCTAGAATGATCGATCATCTAAATCATTCTAATTGCTCCCAAAATCCACCAGTGACACCTAGCAGTATATGGTGGCAACCCATCAGAGCTGAATGCGAACCTCTTGGTGCAGCTACCTGTGTGATTAAGTTCTTCTATCTTGAGCCCCGATCAGATTAGGGTTAAGGTGAACTCGTCAAACCCTAGTCTCTGTCATATGATGTAATCATTCGATTCGAGTCCAATGTGAAAATCTAAATAGAAACTCTTTCTATTATTTCACTCTGCCATGGCCATGGGCTTTCTGGACTTGATTCTCATGATCATCATAGGGCTACTCCTCTACCACCGAGGTAGATAGATCCCATCTTGATGCAATCCAGTTCCTACAATGAACATGCTATAGCCAACATACACCTCAGGGTTCCATATGGCTAGGAGACCGAGTAATGGTGTAGTCAAACTATAACACCCTCAAGGTGAACTGCCGATGCATCTCAGGTCAAAGAACCAGACACACTACTGCAGCATCGAGTCAGTCATTGACGAGAAGGTAGACTTCCTAATGACTACTCGAGGTGGTCACGCTCAGTGCCCTCGTTCTCTAACGAGTACCTGTACTCTCGCTCCGGTGTCTCCACACCGTAGACTCAAGACTCATCTACTAAAGAGAAGCGATCGTACACCAACCTTCCGGATCAATCACCATCCTCGTGATGATCCTATGGTCGGGAGCATGTTTATGAGTTAATAATGATTATTCATGTCTTAAATTTTCAACTCTTGAAAATATGAATTATCATTACCATTAACTCAAAGGATGTATCACAGACACTAAATACACATATGTGATAGAAAATAACCCATTTCATTAATTATAGTCAAAATTATAATTTTGCCCCTAGAAGTGTATTACAAGTGTCAGCCAATTCTGGCTTCTAGGGCACATATATCTAACAATCTCCCACTTGTCCTAAAGCCTAATTGGCTACAAGTCTAAGTCCCATCTTCTCAAGGTGGGCTTCGATCTTCTGCTGGCCCAACGGCTTTGTAAGTGGGTCTGCCACATTATCTGCGGAGTTGACTCTCTTGACCTCAACGTAACCTTTCTCAAGGTAATCGCGGATGAGATGATATCGCCGCTCAATGTGCTTGGACTTCTGGTGAGACCTCGGCTCCTTAGCAAGGGCTATGGCGCCATTGTTGTCGCAGTAAAGAGGAATGGCATCTGATGGCATTACTCCAATTTCTGCAGCAAACTTCTTGTACCAGAATGCTTCCTTTGCAGCCTCTGATGCAGCTATATATTCTGCTTCCATGGTGGAATCTGCTATCACAGTTTGCTTGGAACTCTTCCAGCTGACAGCTCCACCATTGCACACAAACAGACTTCCAGATGTCGACTTTCGATCATCTATATCGGACATGAAGTCCGAGTCTGTGTATCCCTGGAACTTGGAGTTCTCCGTTACCAAAGACCAACATCATATCCTTAGTTCTTCTCAAGTACTTAAGGATACATTTCACAGAAGTCCAGTGTTCTTCACCTGGATTTGACTGATATCTGCTTGTGACACTCACAGCATGGGCTATATCAGGTCGTGTACATAGCATGGCATACATGAGGCTCCCTATTGCAGAAGCATAAGGGATCTTGCTCATGCGTTCTATTTCCTCAGGTGTGCTGGGGCACATCTTCTTGGAAAGATGAATACCATGTCTGAAGGGTATTAATCCCCTCTTAGAGTTTTCCATACTAAACCTCTTTAGTACTTCCTCTATGTACATCTTCTGTGAAAGTCCTAGCATCCTATTCGGTCTATCCCTATAGACCTTAATTCCTAGAATAAAGGATGCTTCACCTAGGTCTTTCATGGAGAATTCCTTGGACAACCACATCTTGACTGATGTCAACATGGGAATATCATTCCCAATAAGGAGGATGTCATCCACGTACAATACGAGGAAGACAACAGCGCTCCCACTGACCCTTTTGAAAACACATGGTTCCTCTTCATTTTTGATGAAACCAAACTTTTTGATCACATCATTGAAACGAGTGTTCCAGCTCCGAGATGCTTGCTTAAGTCCATATATGGACCTTTGCAGCTTGCAAACCTTGTGATCAGTATCACTGGATGTGAAACCTAGCGGCTGTTCCATATAGATATCTTCCTCAAGATATCCATTTAGGAATGCCGTTTTCACGTCCATTTGCCATATTTCATAATCGAAATAGGCTGCAACAGCAAGCAATGTGCGGATGGATTTTAGCATAGCTACTGGGGAAAAGGTATCCTGATAGTCAATGCCTTCGCGTTGACTATAACCTTTTGCCACCAGTCTAGCCTTGAATGTCTCCACATTCCCATCTGCACCAATCTTTCTCTTGAAGATCCATTTACACCCAATAGGTACTATACCTTCTGGTGGATCTACCAAGGTCCAGACTTGGTTTGAGTGCATCGAGTCGAATCTTCTGACTTCATTGCCTCAAGCCATTTCTCGGAGTCGATATCTGATATCGCCTCGTTGTAGGTTTTGGGATCATCACCATGAGCACCATTACCTATGAGGAACATTTCCTCTACTTCCTCTGAAATAATACCTAAGTATCTTTCAGGGGGACGGGAAAACTCTTTCCGATCTACGAGGTGGAGGAGGTAGTGTTCTTATTGGCTCAACCTGATTTGGTTCCACTTGGTCCTTAGCTCGTTCTGCTTGTGAGACTTTCTCATCAAGCTTAATCTGCTTTCCAATGCCACTATCTTGAATAAACTATTTTTCAAGAAATATGGCATGTCGACTCACAATCACATTGTGGTCTTCTGGAATGTAGAAATAGTATCCTAATGACTCTTTAGGATATCCTATGAATCGAGCTCTAAAGGACCTAAACTCTAACTTGTCCGCTTGTTGTCTTTTGACATGAAGCCGGACAACCCCAAATTCTGAGATGACTCAGACTTGGTTTCTTACCGTGCCATATCTCATACGGTGTGGTAGGAACGGTTTTAGAGGGAACCCTATTCAGTAAATAGATTGAAGTTAATAATGAATGTCCCCAAAGAAAATCTGGGAGGTCTGTGAAGCTCATCATGGATCGAACCATATCCAATAGAGTCCGATTTCTCCGTTCTGAAACCCCGTTGAGTTGAGGTGTTCCTGGTGGAGTCCATTGAGAGACTATGCCATTTTCCTTAAGATAGTCTAGGAATTCCCGGCTAAGGTATTCACCTCCTCGATCTGATCGAAGAACCTTAATGGGTTTTCCAGTTTGTTTTTCTACTTCATGTCTGAATTCTTTGAACTTTTCAAAGGCTTCAGACTTGTGTCTCATAAGATACACATACCCATACCTAGACAGATCATCGGTAAAGGTAATGAAGTAGACAAAATTGCCTCTAGCCGGCACATCAAATGGGCCGCACACATCAGTATGTACTAGGGCAAGGAGATCTGTGGCCCTCTCCCCATGTCCAACAAAAGGGAGTTTAGTCATTTTGCCTTGAAGACAAGATTCACAAGTTGGA